>JAVJIF010002334.1:0-77863 GCA_038442645.1 Agave tequilana
GTTGAGAAGTTCTAATAGGCAGACCCCGGTTTAGAGACTCGGATGTCGTGGCTCGCTTGATCGAGAAAAATAGGGGGGAGAAAATGGCATCTCTTCCCCTTGTTTTTGTGTTCTGCAAACTCATGTTCAAAAATCATTTCTCAAGTGTGCCTCCGAACTTATTGTATTTTCACTTTAAATGTATAATCACATTTAAATTAATATATTTTTCATTTCAAGGGCACATGCCTTTGCATTTCCCAGAAAACCAGTATTATAATGTTGGATTTTTTTTCTATATGCCCCCAAATCCTTCCTATTTATAAAATTCCCTCAAATCATCATATTTCTAAAATTACCTCCTCCATCAGTTAAAAAGAATATAAAAAAATATTCCTAGTATATCTATATAAATTTTATGAAATCCCACATTTACCCTTATAGTTCAATTATTTGCATTTTTAATTTATGATTAACTATTATTTGCATGCCGCCTCTTTCCCCTTCTGTAACGCCCCGATCCCGCGGGTACGGAGACGTTACTGTGACGTATATACGCAGGGTAGAAATACCCCCACATGTATACACTAAGCATTGGTACATGCAAGAATCAGAGCGCAGAAGCACAGTGGTGGTATACATTTGAATAAGATAGTATAAATACACTGTTATCACGGAGAGTGATCCAATATTACTTGAATCTTATATCACCAGGAGATACAAATACATGAATTACAAAGAGTTACAAGAGTAAATAGTATAACAGTGGATCTCGAGCAGCAAGAAGAATATCGAGAGCCGATCAAGAGGGGCCTAGAAGGAAAGGGATACGGATGATTTGACGCTGATTTGTCACACTTCCGCCACACACTCTAATAGGCTGGTCTTCAACTAAGAAGCACACTACAGTCTAAGCTCCTGGATCTGAACATACAAGTCCAGAATTATCAGAAATCAACCCAACGAGTACGTAAGATGATGCCAAGTGGCGTGCATAGACAAACACGCTTGTATCGATAAAACCGAATCATATAAGTATATATTGAAAACTGTGTCGTGAGTACAGGCACACACCGGCAGGCAATAAAGCATCAAGTAAGGCAGATGTGGATAAAACTAGATATACAAGCTCAGATTACGAATTCATGAGATTAATACGTTGAGGGGATAATCCAAACAAGAAAACTCTCATAGATATATCTTAAATATCATGTCACCATAGGCTGAGTTTATACAACCCGAGTTGTCTTCACTATAACAGAAATAAGAAAGCAGTATGAAAACCCAGAAATAAACAAATTAGGTGACTCAACACAGTAGCACAGATATCATACACAAGTGGCAAGCTGGATAACTTAATTATACAATAATAACTATCAGTGTCACCTGTTATTATAATCACTTCCTACAAGTGTCTCATACCACTGGTAGTTCATACCGAGTCTGTATTTCAGTAGAACCCAATACGAACTCTAATATACGGATACCATTATTCGAATGAGAAAATGATTCAATAACACTCGCTCCTGAAATTATTATTGTTTAGTAATTAAGCTATGTCTGGTATAAGGTATTGTATTATATCACATATCTCACAAGTATAGATCAAGCATGTCACCAATCAGATATTAGTAACATATTAGTATTATTATTTTGTTAAGACTTGTCTGACCCGTATGTCTACGTATGTGTCCCGGTGTCCCTACACACATACATCCACATATGAGTAAGAAGAGTTTATTATTGAAAACTGATAGAAGATCAATGTATCATGTTCATAGTGGACTCCATGCATACCCAGAATAACGACCAAGAAGCATCTAGTACTGGAGTCCAGAATCGACCGCTAAGTTATAAGAGTCTTATTTGTATGCCTGGAATGATGGAATTTGGACAGGGTACAAGTACAGCCCACCGAAACACCTGGTGGCACTTAGGTAGAATCGAAGTTGTTGCAACATCGAACCATTATGAAGACGTACACATTGATGTCATCAGTTCCTCTATCCCGGTGTAAATTATCCATTTATCACAGATTATATTCATGATGATTGATTTATGGGGATTAACATGAATATAATAACAGGAGGAGCATGATATAGGAGTATAATCTCAGAAGTGTACATGTTATCAGTGTCAAATATCTTAAAGGTGATAATCACGAGTCAGGTGATAACATACGGGTGTCAGGTGTCAGGTGATAACATGTCAAGTATCAGGTGTCAGATATCAGGTATCAGATAATGTACAATAATATAAGCACTATAAGTAAGCACAGAGTCACAATATAAATCGGGCAACCGAACACACAAGTTAGAATATGAAAACATTGTAGAAGAACATTTCAAACTCTTCACAACTATAATCATAATAATAAGATATTAAACTATTAATCAAACAAACAGACAGAGTGAGATTAGACTGGATAGGCGAGTAGAAGAATAAGCAAGCAGACAAATGAGGCCGATAGAATTAGACAAGCCAACAAGCAGTAGTAGACAACTGATGATCCATGTTAGACATAAATGATCAGATAAGCGGTCAAGCGAGCAAGCACGAAAGCAAACAAGAAGGCTGGACAAGATTGAGCAGACAATCAGACATGTAAGACTGGACAAACAAGTCGTTAAGCAAGCGAGCGAGCGAGCAAGCAGACAAATAAAGCTTGACTAAACTGTATAAACAAGCAAGGCTGGATAGATAAGCCGACAAGAAGACAAGTATGTTTGGTGGGAAAATTGAAGATCGAGAAGTAAATTCTTTATTTGATTGTAAAGAAAGTTACATCGGATCAATAATCCTCTTAAAAGAGAGTAAAGATATTCAAACTTGAATCTCTCCTTTATTTAGTGCTGGGTTCTTGATGTGGCGGTAGAAAGTGAATCTTGTTTTCTGTTGACCGGGTGAACGTCAGGACCTTTTAGGAATCCTCCCTTTAGATAGTAGACGAAGTAACACAGCTTCTTTCCACCAAGGATCTCAAAGAGAGTGTAGGCAAAGACAAACTTGTGCGCAACAAGTTGTTAGAAGAGTTGAACTCTCTCTTTCTTTTCAGCTGAAAATCTTGGTGTTTCTACGGCTTACAACCGAAGTTCTTTTTGCTAAGAATTGTCCGACCCCTCTTACATAGTAAACTGGGCTATTTATAGAGGTTTCAGGGGGTGAACGTGTCCCCTAAAAACACTCCATAATGAGGGTTAACTCTCTCATTACGTGGGCAGTTATTGACCCAGTGATGAGGGCAATTATAACCGAGACGCAGGGTTCCTCTGTAGTTGAAACGCGGGCTTCGAGCCTCGCGTTTAACCATTAAGGTAACGCTTGAATTTTGCCTTTGGTTGAAATGTGAGCTTCAAGTTCTGCGTCAAACTTTGTGTGAGACGCGGGCTCTGGGCTCTGCGTCTTGGGCGTTGTGGTAAAGTAGAGACGCGGGTTTTGACCCTCGCGTCTTGGCGCTGTGGCAGTGGCTATGATTAGCCCTGCGTCTGGAGTTTGGACTCTGCTTTTTTGATGACCTGTCTTCAGTGATTTTTAGGCAGCCTACAGAACCCCCTCCAAAGTTTTCGATATTCCGCAGTTAAATGGGACGGATTTCGAAATACTTTGGACTCTGGTTGAATTCATACTTCTCATGATTGGACTGACAATCATTTGAGAGCCTTGAGCTTAATCCTGTCTGAAGTGTGGTCTTCGTGAATATACTGTAAAATCCTTTGAAGCCACCAGAGATGACCGTGGTAAGTGTCTAGATACACAGTCCAGACCTCCTCAGTGCTCTGAGCTAGTTGTTGGTGTACTTTGAACCAGGGATGAGTAGTCGCCTGCTTGTACCAGTATACTGTTGAACTGACTTGCAGAAGCAAAGATCGAATGCAAGTCTTGTAGACGCAGGGGTCATGTTGTTTTGGAGACACAATCCTCACCTAGAGTGGGGACGCAACTATTAGTTTGCTGAAGAAACGCAGCTCCTGGAGGGACGCGATCTTTGAGGTGAAGATGCAACTCTCACTCTATTAACTAGGCGCGGCTTTGGCCTTGCTGCAGAAGTGCGACTTTTTGGAGGGACACGATTTTTGTTAAACACGAATCCGTATTTTGTGCGCGTTGCCATCGGTCTGGCGAAATTGAGGGGACATCTTTCCTTTGGAGCGTGAATTTGCGTTGCATTTAATATGCACACCACGCGTCAGGTGGGGATTAGGCCTCGAGGCAAGAGCCGCGTATTTCTGCGAATCACTATACCTATAAAAGACAACATTCTTTCAAGAGTCATCATTAGACTCTTCTTCTTCTTCGCTGAGCATTATATCTAGGGCTAAGAAAAGCTCGAAGCTTTTTTTTTATTTTCGCCGTCTTCAACACTGATCTTATGGTTGAAATGGCACCAGCAACCAAACCCGTTTCCTCGTCCTCGAGCGCTGTCGCTCCGGAGATTCAAATGAGTGGTCCTTCCACTCAGGAGGCCCCCATTTCAGGTAGTAAAATCATCTAACTTGGTTTCTACCATTAAAGGAGCTTACAAAGTTCTTTTAACTCTTAAGTCTCTTTTGAATGTGAACCGCCAACGCGGGCTCATGCCTGTGTGTGATCTTCAGACGCGGTTCTTGAATTGATAGACAAGATGTGGTTTTGACGACCTCCGCATCGTTGGTTCACCAAATTGAGTCCGTATCTGTTCGTCGAACGCAGGCCTCGTCGAGCCTCGCGTATTGGATTCAAAGCTCAGAATAGTTCTAAGTGTGGGGAGTTCAGACACGGACTTCTTATGATTCTCGCGTCTTGTAAGATTAGACGCAAGTTTTACTGAATCTTGCGTCTGAACTCGATACTTAGAAATTTTTCTAAGTTATGAATTTCAAAATGCGGGCTACATGCAAGCCTCACATTTTTGAGTCTAGACGCGAATTTTGCTGACTTCCGCGTCTAGATTCATTCCTGCGTTTGAATTTTAAACACTTAGCCATTTTCTTTCGAATTTCTGACCAAGTGTTGTCTTCTCTGCAGTGCGATACTCTTCTAACCCCTTATCCAAGAAGTGCTACTTTGGACACATAGATGGCGCCGATCGTAATCTGACTTTCGCGCTTCAGAGGACTGCTCTTGTGACTACTGGTAAATTAAAGGAGCGAAAGGAGAGGATTTCCAAGGGTAGTATGATGACCCTTTGGGAGATTATCTCCGATGGACTGTTTGAGACGGATTCTCACACTCCGTTACGGAAGCCTGTTTTCCTTTTCGGTGACGCCATTGACATGGATGATAGGATCTTGCACAATGAAGATTATAAGTGACTCCGTCAGATAGGGGATATGAGGTTCTTTCTTCCCAATATGGAGAGGATGTATCCCCTGTCTTATCTTCAGTACATGTCCGTTCACCGTACGATGGATTGGGATCTTTCCCATTTTGTCTCCGGTGTTTCTCTCGGCAGATTAGGTGCCAAAGAAATACACTCTGCTGGTCATGGGGAAGAGATCTTTGGTTTATTTCTCGGGTTGGTCAGATCTGAATATCCGAGAGGAGAAACCCCTCAGCTTGGCGCTACTTTCATCAACCAGTTTATGAAAGTTAGGGGTGATTTTTTCGTCGACTTTCGTCCACTCAGGTGGGTTCATTCTACCAACAAATCCTGGTGGGATAGGATGGTTGGATTTGTTCTTGTTGAGTTCAGGGCTCTGCTGCAGCAGGTGGAGTTATATCACTCGGTTAGGGCCGTACACTATGGCCTCCCGCAAAGTTCCCACAATTTTTATGGTGCCCTGAAACACTATAATCCTTTGACGGGTACATTTTTACTCCAATCGGAGAGATGGGGCCGCTCTTCATGAACTGTATGAAGTCTCGGGACTTGTTATGGGAGATGCCCCTTATGAAGAATACGTCCCGACTTCTGAGGAGCTTCACCTCCTGAAAAAAGAGGACCCAAAGGTGTATGAGCATATTGGGAAGTGTTGTGTCACTTCCACATCTGGAGCCAAACATCCTCCTGGAGGAACATGGGTGTTAAGCAAATGTCCTGGGCGAGCTATCTGTTCAATGGCATAAATGAGAAGGATAGCCCGGTGACTAGTCTGGCCCCTTGCACTGATGAGGAAATTGCTGAGAGGATCGATGCCTCTGCAAGCTCTTACACCACTGAGTCGAACGAGGATACTTTCAGACCTGATACGGTCTTTGAAAGTTTTCATCACCAGACCCGAATTCCCATTTCTGACCGGGCCCTATTGGCGGGCTTCCTTATGTTGTGGCTTAAACGTTGTGTGGTGCCAACATTGCCGCATGAAGTAATTGTTGCCGATGTGGTGTACCTGGCGGTTTTGCTCGCCTATGGAAAGTCTATCGCTCTCCTTCCGGCGATGGTAGCTGGAATTCAGAGTGGGTTACGGGCTCTGGTTAAAATCCTGTGCCAAGTGGAGGCCATTGTCGACTCCAAGGGCAGGCCAGAAGTTGATTCAGAGGGAAGGTCGAGAATGAAGATCCCTAACCCCATGATCGAGCTTTCATATACGTACTTGATGGCTTGGTACGTTATGCACTGTCTTCACTGATGACGGCGGTGCTCCCTTCTGCAGGTTTTGTCCCCTTCGTGCAGAAGCTGGAAAATTCGAGCTGGTCTAACTACTACATGTTTTTTGTTCGGAAGTGTATTTTGAACGCTTTGAACTATTAGCTCGACCGTTGCTTCCCAGAGATTGCTGGCGCGTCTTACGGGGATAAATTTACCGACCTTGCGGGATCAGATGATTTCACAAGGCTGCCATCGGGAGTCTTCTGGTGACTGATCAATATTCGGCCTGGATATCTGATCTTCCAGCAAGAAAATTCATGTACAATCGAGCCCTACATGCCGAGTCATTTCGCTCGACAGTTTGGCTACGATCAATTGTATATCGGCAACTTCAATGTTGACCTCTCCTTCAGCGAGAATTTGTTTGAAGGTGCTCGGGCATGATACTGCAGCGTGGCTGGAGGGACAAACTATTTTTAGCCTTCCTCACAAGACGCCTAATTGTTATACCAGCCTCAGCTTCTGTACCTGGTACTCCCTGGCTAGTAAGATGCCTGGATTCAGAATAAATACCTCTTGCATTGAGAGCATCAAAGCGTCTTATAAGGACAAGTTGGAGTCCAACAAACGTGTGCGAGGTATGGACGAGTATCAGGCAGCCGAGAGGGAAACAGGAGGGGAAGCAGGGATGGGGTCAAAGGCAGCAGCACCTAAGGGGCGGCTTACTAAAAAGAGTCGGCAGACTGTGTCCAAATGTTCCCACGGCTCTGCTTCCAAGGGCGAGCCTATCCCAAAGAAGGCTAGAAGGGAATCGGAGGCTAAAGCTTCGATGCCCATAGTAGTTCCTCCTGGTATTGAAGAGCAGGGGAATGAAGAAGAAGAGGAGGAGGAAATCCCTGTTCTTCGCTCTCGCGGTCTGCGCAGCAGGGGCCCCGTGATCTTGGAAGAGGGGGAACTTACGGGTGAACCCGTCGTAGCTGAAGAGGTCGAGCAACCCGTAGTTGACTTGGTGGGGAGGGATGGCGTTGAGATTTCGGGGATCTCAACTTAGCCCGGGCCTTCTTCAGCTCATAAGAGAAGGGTTGAGGTGCAATAGCCTGGGTCTCCTAGTGTATTGATGCCCGCCTCGCGGATTATTGATCCTAGCCCTACTACTGGGTATTTAGTAGCAAGGTCTCGATTGCGGAGACCTCCTGTGTTGAGTTGTCGTCTTCCTCGTCCCAAGAACATGGATATTACTCTGGCGAGGAGATCGATTTTGGCGACGAACCTGCTCTTCCGGACACAAGCAAATTCTCGCACATCATGGAGGAAGAGATACAGGGTTATGACCCTGTGACAGTTTCGCCAATAGCAATGATCGCTGCTACTGAAGGTGCTTTCTTTGCCCTCCTGAACTGGTTTTCCCTGAAGTTAGGAATGAGATCTAACATTATCTTTTGATTTTCTTCTACAGGGCAGGCTGCCGGTAATGAAGCCACAACTTCTTCTCATATTGAGGAGATGATTCAAGAGTTGGCCCAGTAGGAGGGTCTTGAGGCTTCTGTTACCGGAATGCCTCAAGAGAGTGCAACCGTCGAGGTCAGGGAAGCCTCATCCCCGCGTGACCTATCCAGGAATTTACCATCTTCAGATCTTCAACTTGGTAAGAGAATACTGACGTATTGGATATTCTCCTTTTTATCGTTATCACTGACATTTTAATGGTGCGGTTTGCAGAGAGCACTGGGTTGCTCAAGTAGAGGATCATGCGGCAAGCATTGGCGCAGAAGATAGCACAATTCAAAATTCGGCCGGGGAGCCCAGTGTCGTAGAGTTTGCTAGTATTTCTGTTGCAGTGGAAGCTGCTACAACAATAAATATCCCGGAGGTATCAGTGACTACTCAGTATCTCACGACCCTATTGTCGGCCTCACTGTTCAAGTTGAACTGGTTCCTGTCTCTCATCCTATCATGGAAAGGGGATCCGGGAGTACATTAGCAAGGTTATCTCCAGCTAACGACATCATGGAAGAGTTAGCACGTCAAATGGTGTGCAATTTTTTACTTCCATGAGGTCCTGTGTTGACCTGATCCTTTTTGGGGGCAGTTCTTTTGAGTTTGCCTGCGTACTTCTCAAAAATTAGATCGAGAACATTGGTCATACTAGGAGTCCTTCGCAGGCTAGGGCGTGCCTGGTGCTGGTTGAGCAGCTGGGGAACCACCTGAAGGAGCTCAAGACTCTGGAGAATGCTGGCTCAGTAGATGAGGCTCGGACGACACTGAATAAGCTTCTTGCCTCTCAAGAACATGAGCGAAAGGAGATGGAGGAACAAATAGCTGAAGAAGCCCGCCATCCCAGCATTTCCAAGCTAACCACTAAGGACTGATTGGCGATTCTAAGGAATCTAAAATCGTCATACAGAGTGCAGAGCAGGTTATTGTCACTGCTTGAGTTACCATTGCCAGGGTGTAAGCCTTGATCGAGACCAATGAGCAGAAACTTGTTACTGTTAGAAAAAGGCTGGAGGAGCTGGAAACTACCAGGACACAGGTTAAAGAAAACCTCTCTGCTCGTTCCTCCAGATTGGAGTCTCTTCAGGCGCAACTGGCTATGAAGAGATTTTTGTCTGAGGAGGAGCTGCGAGTCCAAACTCTGGTGGAGGCTAAAAGAGCACGTCAACACGAGATGCATCATGTCCTGGAACAAATCCGTTCTTTGGCAAAGCAGGATTATTAACTTTCCTCTCCTTTTTGTATTGTTCACCCTTTTTTTTTGCAACGCTCTATTTGTCAAGAGTGTCTGTATTACTTTTATCATTTTTGAATCAAATAATAAAAGTCTTCAAAGTTTTGTTTCATCTTTATCCTTTCAAATTCTTTGCTGGCTGTAGATGAACTCAATTTTCATAACCGTAGTCCTTGACTGTTTGTGAAAACGCTGTCTTTAGTTGACCATGAATAATAAACTCAGGCTGAACTGAGTTCTTGAGCGAGACGCGACTCTCATTTTTAGTGGAGACGCGATGGGAAACGCGACTCGACTCGCTAACGGAGACGTCGTTCAGGCTCACCAAGGAAGACGCGCGAAATTTTTTTTTGATAAGGACGCGGCTCTGGCTCAAAGATAAAGAGGCGTTATTCTGATACGCGAATTGTGTCCTTCAGTAAAGGGAACGCGACCTTCATATTTACGGAAGGACACGGATCCATGGACGCACCCCTTAATTCTGTCAGGATGCAGAATTCAGGATGCGGTGGAGACGCGGTCTTAGGCTCCTCAAGACTGACGCATGGATCTCAGCTAGTTGATGGGGACGCGGCACCGGCTCAACAGAGACGCGGCTCTGGTCCCTTGATAGAGCACAAACTCAGGAGTATTGAGTTTATGATGGAGATGTGGCTTTCATCTTACAATGGAGGCGCAATTTCTGGGCTCCTCAAGAGTGAAGCGCGGGTCTTCGCTAGTTGTTGAGGACGCAAATTTCAGGACGCAGCTTTTAAGTTTTGTAAGTTGATATGAACTCAAGACGCAACCTCTAAATGGACCCAATTCGCTGAGGAGACGCGGATCTGAACCACTCCAGGAAACGTGGCTATGGCCCTTTCAGAAGGAATGAAAGGAAGTGGCTTTCGGGTTCATGAAAGGATGCGGATTTCAGGACGCGACCTTTGAATCTGCGCTTGACGCAACCTCCTAAGCATCACATGCAGCCCGTCTTAAAGATCTGGTTGGACCTTTAAATGTCAAGTCGGAGTTGACGATTGGGGACTTGTGTCTTCCGATGCTTCCCGAAACGGCACTCCACGCGTCAGCTCCTTATTGGGCTTTGACGTTCGTGCAGGAATTAAAGCTGATGGCTCTGATTTTTACGCCATTAATTGTAAGTCTTATGGCTTGCCTATAAATAGGACTCATTCCCTTAACAGTCCATTGCTTAGACAGTTTCCCTTAAGAGCATGCGCTCTGAGGGTCTTCGTCTTGACTTATTTTTCTTCTCTTCAAGGGGATATGAACAGCGAGAATTCAAAGCTTCCATGCTTTCCTTTAATCTTTCCAAAGATTACTACTGTCAAGTGATTTCAAGATTGAAAAGTATCGCCTTAAGTGCTTTTATTGGTCGCGCCTTGATGCATAAAGTTCAACTTCTAGAGAGTTCTCCTTCGAGTAGGAACCACTTATTGCCATGAATACTCAGTGCCGCTGAGTTTCTGTTTTCTTGCCTCTTCAAAGAGAGTCACTCTCTTGATCTTTCTCTGAAAGTCTGACTGATGCGCCCGTTATTCGGAAGTCGCGTCTTTTAGACTTCTTGATGAAGCACGAGTGATTGACCTTGGATTTTAACTCAAAATCCTTTGAATGCGAGTGTGATGAACTCTGTATTTGGATCTTGAGACACGAGCTTTGTATATAAAGTTCGCGTTTGAGGTTCTTGACTTAAAGAATTTTAATTCTTTCGGGGCCTCTGGACTTGGATGTGGCAACCCTTGTTTCTCAAACACGGGTGTGGCGACTTCTGCGTCTGATCTACTTTGCGTCTCGTATTTTGGATGCAGGTCTAAAACCAGACCGCGTTCAGATCTGCGCATCTGAATTCCACAACTTCAACCGTGTCTGCCCTTAAACTTTTTTATTTCTGACTTAACAGAATTTTAGGCCTTCTGCACCGGTCATCCCCGCGTCTGAAGTTTACAACTACAATCGTGTTTGCCTTTCAGCTTTTATGTTTCTGTCTTAACAGAATTTTAACCTTCTGGTTTTTATTTCTTGCAGATTCTGACAGTCTCAGTCAGCCTTTTGCATCTTTGCTGGGCCCTTGGGAGAATATTTCGACCAGCGAACTTGTTCAATGGTCGAGCACTAGAGAAATCAAGGCTCCTGTTCATGGGCGAGGAGGATTTGCGCGACTGATGATATCTGTCAAGACCTTATTGGACATAATGCACCGGCAGTGCCCCGGGTTTGTCATGGTCACAGTGGGTATGGTGGTGGATATGGTAGTGGGCATGGTCCTCTTGCAGGTCACGGGAAAGAGGACGTCACATGTAAGGTCTCGGATCCTCCCTTCACCAATCTTACCCCCAGAAGTGACATCGACGAAAAACTCATGCTCATTAGATGACTTTCTGGTAGTGGAGATGTTCATCAACGAAGGATCATGGCTCACACCAGTTGGTCGGGTGGAATCAGAAGGTTCTGCTGCATTTCGACCTCGAGAAATACCATTGTTCTTGGTCAGCGATGGACTCCTTCGATGTTTACGTCATGCATCATGATGTAATTAGCATCCGATCATCTTAACAGTGCTCAGCCCTACTTCGGTGCTCTTCTAAACATCTTATTTTTGGAGTGGTGGAAATGCACCAAGGACCGAGTGCAACCTTTTATTGAGAGAGAGGGACTTTTTGTACTCCTTTATTGTAACACTCAATCTTATTGTATAAGAGAGCATCTTGTACCACTTTCATATGTTTGAAAATAAAAGTGATACTTTTTCTTGTCTTCTAATATGTCTTGAATTTCTCTCTCTCTTTTTTTTTTGAAAATCAGACACATGGAAGTAGGGGCTTTTGACTTGATAGAAATGCAATAATTAACTTAGCAAGTCAAAGTTGAAAAATCCCATTTCAGGAATCCAAGATTACTATCAGAGGTGTGATGTTAACGTGACAGGAGTAGGATAGTTCTTGTGGACCTACCAATCTATAAGTGAGAATGACAAGTGAAATTTGTACCCCCACAGAGGATTACAAATGAGTTTTCAACAGAGGTTTAGTATTAACTTGACTAAGACTCAGCCGGAGATTTAATGAAAATTTTTACCGTTAGAGGTGTGATATTAACTTAACGGGTTGAATTAAATCTTATCAGAAGTGTGATGTTAACTCGAAAGGATGTGAGTCAGAGGTGTGATGTTAACTTGACTCAAGAGTGTTTCAGCTTCATTTGGGAACACTGAAAGCGTCACTGTTATAGGTGTAATGTTAAACTTGGCAGTGGGGGTAATGCTAGAGGTGTAAGATTAAACTTAGCATTGGTCATCTCGAATTCAACAAAGAAGTCCGAGGGAAAGTCATGGCCATAGGTGTATTGTTGAACTTAGCAATGAGCTGGACGCTAGAGGTGTAGTATTAAACTTAGCATTACTCATCTCAGCTTCAATATGGAAGCCTGAGGGAAAGCGACTGCCAGAGATTTAATGTTGAACTTGGGAGCAACTTAATCACTGTTAGAGGTATAATGTTAAACTTAACAGTAATCTGTCAGAGGTGTGATGTTAACTTGACAGGAATTGGTTCGCGATAGGAGCAATTTGAGGATTTGTCATTCTGTGGATGAGAATTGACAAATGAAATTTAGAATGTCAGAGGTATAGTGTTAACTTGACAAATTTGAAGTATTGCTATTCCATATAGAGGAGAGACAAGTGAAGTTTGTACTAACTGGGGAGTATTGAAGTTTTTCATTGTCAGAGGTATAGCGTTTTCTTGACAGAATCCAGTTCATTTCATTAGGGAGAGGAACATCGGTATTTTTTGTGGTCCTAACATTCTACGGGTGAGAATTGGTAAGAGATTTTGAAGGAGAGAGTGGGATCAAGACCACTAGGATTTTTAGCAAACCCTCAGCTATCAACGGATTTGGTATGCCTTTACTAACTACCGTTTGAGTTGGGCTAGTCATGCTATTCCCCTCAGCATGATGAGTTATTGAAGATTTATGTTGGGCTTAAAAGCCAACATTTTCCTCTATCCTTGGCCGTCGGAGGCGTCGGATGTCAGTCAGAAGATTAACTAAGCTAAAACCAAAGTTTTGCATTTTGTTTCTTTCACAGTATTTACATCATGCATCATGATACAGCCAGTGCTCGATTAGCTTGACACTGATCTACCGTGATGTGATCTAGTAAAGGAAAGAAGCTCTTCTTGGATCTGGAGTTTTGATCAGAGGTGCAGTATTAACTTGATCGGGGGAAGAGTGCTATCAGGGATAGTATTTCTTCAAGAATTTGTCATTGATTGGCATCATGAGCGTATCACTGTCTGAAGTTATGAGGCGATATGCTCCATTTGAGTAGACCGACTCCACTACAAATGTTCCTTCCCATTTGGGTTGAAATTTTCCTTTTGTTTTATGTGTCATTATTATAGGTCTTCTGACAGCTAAGATAAGGTCACCTTTCGTGAAAGTTCGCTCCTTAACTTTCTTGTTGAAGGCTCTGGTAATTCGAGCTTGGTAGAGCTCGATTTGCTGTTGGGCTTGCAGACGTTTATCATCTAAAGCCTCCAGTTCTTGAAATCGCTGTCGATGCTTCTCCTCATTTGTCATCTCTGCTGTCAAGGCGACGCGTAGAGATGGGATTTGAATTTCTAGCGGGAGAACTACTTCACACCCATATACCAAAGAGAATGGTGGAGTCTTCGTTGGGGTTCGTACTGTCGTGCGATAGGCACATAAGCATTCCCTAATTTATCGTCCCAATCACGTTGGCTTTTTGAGATGAATTTCTTGAGAAGCTTGTCAATAGTCTTGTTGAAAGCTTCCGCAAAGTCATTAGCAGCTGGGTAGTATGCCGTTGAGGACACACTCTGGATTCTGAACTTGTTGCAGAACCTCTGAAAAGCCTGACTGACGAATTGGGACCCGTTGTCGTGGACAGTTCGTCATGGCACACCAAAACGGTATATGATGTGATATTTAACGAATTTGATTACATCAGATGTCTTTACTTCCCTCAAAGGGATAGCTTTGGCCCATTTAAGGAAGCAATCGGTTATGGCTAAGATGAACCGGTGTCCTTTGGATGATGGTGGGCTTATATGGCTGACTACGTCCATCCCCACATCTCAAATGGCTAGGTAGAAGTTGTAGAGTAAAGATACCCCGGTGCTTGACAGATAAAATCACCATGGACTTGACAGGCATGACATCGTTTGGCATAAGTGAGGGCGTCAGGGATCATCCTAGGCCAATAATAATTCAGTCTTCGGAGTCGATCCCCAAGCTTTGGACCAGGTTGATTAGCTCCACACATGCCGTCATGCGCTTCTTTGAGTACCTCCTGCACCTCTTTTCGTGACAGACAGCGGAGAAAGATCACATCATGCGATCGACGATACAGTGTTCACGTGATCACATTATAGTTGAATTTGGGGGCTTTCCTTCTAATGGCGGACGCTTCTTTGGGATCATCAGGAAGGTTGTCATACAAGGCATAGTTAATGTAAGGGAATCGCCAATTCCTAGGCTCTGGACTAGTTGACAACTCAAGAGCTTCTTTGACTTGACAATCTCCTGTCGGCTTTTGGTGATCTTCAAAAGCGATTCTTGGGCAATACAAGTCGTGGCTGTAGACAAGTATTTTTTCTACTACTCCAGTTGGAAGGGCTAAAGAGGCAGCGAGTGATGCCAATGCATCTGCATGCGTATTTTGCTGGCGTGGTACATGGTCGATGTAAAAGTTTCTGAACCCGTTGGCCAGAGAGATAGTTGCCTGGTAATAGGGTATTAAGTCTTCATGTCTGACTTCGTACTCCCCGCGAACTTGGTTAACGATGAGTTTAGGGTCACCATATGCCTCGAGATTTTTAACGCCAATCTTATCAGTGATGTGCATTCCGGTTACGCCGTACGGGTTGATGGGAACCCCCGGTAACTTAGCGCCGAGGAAGGGAATGGGTATGAACGGGCTGAACATCTGCAACGTTAACCACGCGGGTCTCATGGGAGGTGTTGACGCGGGCGTTACGTATGATGCGGTTAGCCACGACATCCTTCTTGCCAGTCGCGTCTAAGGGGATCTCAGAGCGGACTCGAGAGCAAGTCCCCGAGGAGACTTTGTGGTAGACCCGTGCCTTAGGGCTCTTGGAGCCGGCAGAGAGGAACTCTTCATACTTTGCCTGATCGAACTCCATGACAAGTGATTCGACCATTTTTCCCATATAGGTGACGTCACCTTGCGCTACAACTTGCTCGTCAGTAGAGAAAGTTCACCCCAGCGGAGTCGCCATCTCTTGTTTGGTGGGAAAATTGAAGATCGAGAAATAAATTCTTTATTTGATTGTAAAGAAAGTTACACCGGATCAATAATCCTCTTACAAGAGAGGAAAGATATTCAAACTTGAATCTCCTCTTTATTTAGTGCCGGGTTCTTGATGTGACGGTGGAAAGTGAATCTTGTTTTTCGTTGACCGGGTGAACGTCAGGATCTTTTAGGAATCCTCCCATTGGATAGTAGACGAAGTAAAACAGCTTCTGTCCGCCAAGGATCTCAAAGAGAGTGTAGGCAAAGATGAAGTTGTGCGCAACAAGTTGTTAGAAGAGTTGAACTCTCTCTCTCTTTTCAGCTGGAAATCTTGGTGTTTCTACGGCTTACAACCGAAATTTTTTTTACCAAGAATTATACGATACCTCTTACATAGCAAACTAGGCTATTTATATAGGTTTCAGGGGGTGAACGTGTCCCCTAAAAACACTGCATAATGGGGGTTAACTCCCTCATTACGTGTAACGGTCCCAGTTTAATAAATCCACAATTTGCATAACCTCCACTTACAAAGCCGATTAATCAAATCTTTTCTTTATTTCTTAGAAATTTCGGCAGCACCTCCTCTGTAATTACTGGTCGGATATAATATCCAATACAGATATAATAATTTCGGCTAACATCAGCCTACTTATTCTCATTCCAACCATATAATCTTAATTCAAAATCATCCACACAACCATGAAAATTTTTCGGCTTGACATCGCCTACTTATGGATAAACAAAATAACATAAACTCTAGAGTTTCTGACTCCGCATCCATAGGCTTTCAGAATTCATAACTTCCAACTAATCATGGGCATTATATAGATAATACACTTCTTATTGTTACAACTCAATGACAATAACTCAAATGTCAACTTGAAATGAAACTACCACAAGGTTCTCCACATATGTATATACAAGATTAATCACGCCTCTCATGACCCACATATATAAAATGCACAAACACAAATGTTCCAAAATACAAGAGATGGATCGGTTTAGAATGAACCCTGCGCAGCATAGCCCTGACCCCTGCCTCCAAGCAACCTGCAAAATATAAGTCTGTGGGAGGGTGAGCTCGACAGCTCAGTGAGTGAGGTGGAAATAATCAAGAAAGGATAATATCTCAACAAGAGTATGAATATACACGCAATGAAAGGAATCTGAAACAGTAAGAAGACAAGAATCGAAGGCATCCGATAGTTTGGTAATCAAGGTCTCAGCTTCTACAATTTCTGAGAACGATCAGACTCTTCTTTTGTATTCCCCAATTTCTTAATTGAATTTCATCTTTATGTATGATGAGTTTTATGAGTTACATAGCCAAACTCCCTCGCCTTAAGCGTACATAGTGTGTATTACTCACGTGCCTAGTATTCCACGCTATAATATGCCAACCACCAAAGTTATGCCATAGACCTAGTTTATGCATTCAAATAACACTTACATCACAAGCCATAATTATATAACATATAACCACATCATATTTCTCATAATGCAATAACGCATCACACTTCAAGAAATGCACTGGTTCACATGCACACTTTTTTTTCCCAATATATGGTATTCATTTCAATGAACTAAACTTGTATTCTGATGGTTTCATTGTCATATACAACGACTCATCCATCATACCCCCAGTGTCACACACACACATACACATTTGTATCACACATAACCATTCATTATCAATCATTTGTAAGGATGCAATTAAGTGTATATTATAGCACCGTCTTCGCACTCCGCCCAGCATACGGGTCCCTTCCTCCTAATATAATATATATATAGCATGTATATACAACAATAACACCGTCTTCCCCCCTCCTACCGGTTCTCGCACGGCCCCTTCCTCCAATATATATATATATATGTATTTGTCAAATCCCCGTCTTCCCCCTCCTACCGGCTCCCGCCCGGCCCTTCCTCCTCTTATATAATGCATCATGCGAACTTAAGTTATAATATTCATACAAGCAATATAAAACTAGCTTACATGTCATGCCCGAAATGATGTGCAACAATAAGAAAGAAGACATGTGCTTGGGGTTTACCCAATATCATAGTAACAACACAATAACCAACGCATCCAATTCCATAAGGTTCATATATCATGCACATCAATTCCCTTACAAAAGCAATCCTACTCACAATTAATGTTTATCTGTCAGATTGCATCATTACAGGAATATTCATATCAATTAATTAATCAGAACATGCCACCCAATTACATTAAGTACAGAAATCAAGTGATATTCACCCATCATATTCATATCAATCATAATGATTCTTATTCAGTGAGACACATGCCAATGCCCTTGTACACCATGTTTCAAAGTTCTACATTAAATGCAACACTTATTACACAAGGTTGTGTTCAGTTCTAAGCCTGCCTTACTATCCCTTTATTCTTGTAACACGATATATGTGTGAAGATATATATAGTATGGGTGCTTTCTATGTAATGCTCTAAATATATTTGAACAGAGGAACGACCCTGTTCACATGGTTCACACATGCATAACGACCAGATAGTACATATGTACATATGCCACATACCCATATTTCTCACTTTCAAATCTTCATATACGAGATTTCAAAACATTCATTATTACACCCATAGAGTTGATCATCGTCTCAGATAATCAGCTTATCCCTTTTAACTAGAATAATATGAACGCCACAATCATACTTTAATCCCTAACGTAAATCAAGACATTGCACTCCAAGAGAAAAGAAACCATTAAGAATTGGAACGATATAGCAAATACGATTAAAAGTGTTTCTCTCAAGTATCTAATAAGTTTGGTCACCGTAAGGGGCACATGCTATTAGTATGCAAAAGTATTATTCGTACAAACATCCTGGCTAAGTGGATGGGTAAGTCGAGACTATAAGGAGAAACAAATGTCTCATACGTGCTAGTTAATTTGAATACAACTCTCTAATATTACAATAAGAAAATCTTTCCTTACAATTAGTATTCATGTTCACTCATCTATTAGTCTATTGTCCATACAATTTAGTGTGGGTCGATAACTTGACCAATTATCAGTGAATCACAATTTATCAGTCTATCATCCTTACCATTTACTTTCGGCGCTTCAGAGATATCTACGGACTATGTGCCAATAAATACTCTATTCACAGTCCAGCTACTAGGCCACCAAAGAGATTATGTGTTAGGATGAAATATATCTTTTGGAGTCCATAACACAATAATTCCTTATTTTGATAAAATTAACGAAATCTGAGTCTAAGGGTAAACACCAGCACACTGAGTGCACAGGCAACCTCGTTATGAAACCTTAATTTAAAATAGTCAGCATTTAAATAAATAGGTATGACATACCCGTGTTCGTAACATGCGTTACTGAAGAAGAGTGATTGGTTCTAAGCTCAGCACAACATGCCTATATATTTTCCAAAAATTTTCCCATAGATCCACCTAAATCTGTTTCATCGGATCTGACCTTTCTATCAATCGAAGACGATTTATCGTAACTTCTACTTTTGATATTAGAATGAGACGCAGGGACTTCCTTTAAAACTTAGATTTATTGATCTTCCTAGCAATATATTAAATGACCCACTTAATTTACATGAACAGCTGAAATAAACGGAAAAATCATTTAGACATCTAAAATTCTGCAACTTTGCACTTTCGACAAGTTATCAAATTCCAGTGATAACTCCCAGCACAGACATTGAATTAGGACATCGTAAGCGCGGTTGGAAAGTAGACTCGTTTAGCTTTCCAACGGTATATCACATGACCTATTCCTCATTAAATATCCTTACGAAAGAACTCCATGTTTCAGGTCTCAAATCTGGACAGATTTTAACAGATTTGTGTTACCATACCAAAGGTGCTCTATTAACAAATTCTTCACTTTTCCTATTATTTCTTCATCTCATTTGAATTATAAGCAAGTCATGGACTAAAGTATTTAGATTTGTGGTCACAAGAATTATTTATAAGAGTATGCATAATTTGATCACTACATGATTTATCACAAGTCCCTCCTTAATTCACCTCCCACTTCATATTTAACTTATATCATGAAACTTTCCTTCTTATCTCATTAACATGACCAAGATCAAATATTGATTCGATTGCACAGATTATTATGTAAGAATAGCAAGAGGTTCAACCCTCACAAGTGTGAAAAGCTTCAAGATCCTCCATCTATACTAAAGGTTAGGGAAATCTATAACTTGATCTCCCCCAATCGCAACGATACACGCATCTATGACACTAATACCATGCTATAGGTTAATCTCGTCTTCTATTAATAATACGCTAATCGACACTTGAACTTTTGATATAATGTCACCCAAATTTCTACGGCTTAACCTTGCTTATTTAATGATAACCAATACTAACCCCCGATCGATTTCCAAAATAGACTCATATACGATTTACAAGAAAGTATACGTCTTGATAAAATTTAACTAACTCACTCCATGGCCCTTCTTTGAATATTTGAATATTATGCTATCATATAGGATTTAATAGTTTGTCGCCAAAAGGCTAGGTTGCATGTTATTATAAGGGAGTCACATAATCACAAGAGAAGATCTACTATAAGAATTACAACACTTAGCAACTTCATCATGCATTAGACCAAATGATTCTATGAAGCATATTTATTCCAATTGAAGGAAGAACAAAATTTCACAAACATTAGTCTCACAAACTCTCAATGTAAGCTTCATCACCTTCAACTTTAATTGTGAGGTTGGGACTCCTAGGTTTAAGATTTACACCAAAACTGAAAATTTATAAGTCCCATCTCTATATGACATAGTTCATCATGCAACCTCCTCACCCAACAATTTATATAATGGAATTAACTTAATATGTCCCAAGGTCAAATTTTTTTTATTACTACATACTTTAAAAGCTATGAAATTTCAAGGGATAATAGCATGAATAGCTCAAGGGAAGAATTTTCATTCAACTAATAGATCAATTTTAGGGATTTCCAAGAGATGAAATTTGAGAAGAAAAAAAGGGGAAAAACCCACTCACAATCATCAACTCGACCCGGCCTCGTCGCCCTCCGCGGCCCGGCCGGCCGCCGCCCAGCCGCGGCCTGGCCGGCCGCCGCTGCTGGCCCCGCCCCGCGCGCGCGATCTCAGATCCAAGGGGAGAGAGAGGAGGATTTAGTGGGAGAAAAAAAATTGGAAGCATGAAATGGAGATGGGTTTCATCTAGGTTCTAGGATTTCTTCTCCATGAAGAAAGCTCTCTAGGATGAGGATGAAGGAGAAAAATTTGTCTTGACTCTTTTAATATCCCCACACCAAAATATTACAAGTTTGCCACCCCCCTTTCATCCAAGTGTCACTCCCCCAAATCAAGAAGATCTAGGCCCTTGATCTCCCCTCTCATGCATACCTACTCCCTCCACTAACAATATAATATAGTAAATTGCCATGAATGTATTTTCTTGGCAAATACAAGTATTTCAAGTATAATACTAGTATTTCATCTCATTGAAATACAAGTCACATATATATCATGATATAGGTATATTCATATATACCACTAGACATTCCCAAAATTAAATTAAAAATCATTACACACACAATTAACATAATCATTCGAGATTTATATTTTAAATCAGGGTTTTAAAAATTCGGGGTGTTACATTCTACCCTCCTTACAAAAGTTTCGTCCTCGAAACTTGCTACCTGAGGTGAGTAAGCATAAAACTTTGCATTTCTCTTGCATATCATAAAATCTTCCTTTGATGCAATATTTTTCTCAATCATTCTCCTCATGATTCATTATTTCTTGATCAATTCTATACTATGTCCTTACGATCCAAATTAATCTTGACTCACTTGATATTTTTATCATTCCCTTACTCCAGTGTCCCATACCACTGCAGCTCATACTGAGGGCCCACACCCCTAGCAGAGCACATCCAAATTATGGCATGTGGGTACCATAATTTGAACATAAGGCAGTGACCAAATATCTCGCGCTTCGAGATTATTCATACACGTAAGAACTCCTACCCCCCTTAATCCAATCATAACAACAACATTCCACACACACACAAAACATAATCATGCATATCAATCACAACAATCAGCCCTACCAACCCAATCCTCTTTCTATTATTCACTCTAGGTCTATCCTCTTTCTATATCCTGTGCTCTGATACCAACTGTAACGGTCCCAGTTTAATAAATCCACAATTTGCATAACCTCCACTTACAAAGCCGATTAATCAAATCTTTTCTTTATTTCTTAGAAATTTCGGCAGCACCTCCTCTGTAATTACTGGTCGGATATAATATCCAATACAGATATAATGATTTCGGCTAACATCAGCCTACTTATTCTCATTCCAACCATATAATTTTAATTCAAAATCATCCACACAACCATGAAAATTTTTCGGCTTGACATCGCCTACTTATGGATAAACAAAATAACATAAACTCTAGAGTTTCTGACTCCGCATCCATAGGCTTTCAGAATTCATAACTTCCAACTAATCATGGGCATTATATAGATAATACACTTCTTATTGTTACAACTCAATGACAATAACTCAAATGTCAACTTGAAATGAAACTACCACAAGGTTCTCCACATATGTATATACAAGATTAATCACGCCTCTCATGACCCACATATATAAAATGCACAAACACAAATGTTCCAAAATACAAGAGATGGATCGGTTCAGAATGAACCCTGCGCAGCATAGCCCTGACCCCTGCCTCCAAGCAACCTGCAATATATAAGTCTGTGTGAGGGTGAGCTCGACAGCTCAGTGAGTGGGTGGAAATAATCAAGAAAGGATAATATCTCAACAAGAGTATGAATATACACGCAATGAAAGGAATCTGAAACAGTAAGAAGACAAGAATCGAAGGCATCCGATAGTTTGGTAATCAAGGTCTCAGCCTCTACAATTTCTGAGAACGATCAGACTCTTCTTTTGTATTCCCCAATTTCTTAATTGAATTTCATCTTTATGTATGATGAGTTTTATGAGTTACATAGCCAAACTCCCTCGCCTTAAGCGTACATAGTGTGTATTACTCACGTGCCTAGTATTCCACGCTATAATATGCCAACCACCAAAGTTATGCCATAGACCTAGTTTATGCATTCAAATAACACTTACATCACAAGCCATAATTATATAACATATAACCACATCATATTTCTCATAATGCAATAACGCATCACACTTCAAGAAATGCACTGGTTCACATGCACACTTTTTTTTCCCAATATATGGTATTCATTTCAATGAACTAAACTTGTATTCTGATGGTTTCATTGTCATATACAACGACTCATCCATCATACCCCCAGTGTCACACACACACATACACATTTGTATCACACATAACCATTCATTATCAATCATTTGTAAGGATGCAATTAAGTGTATATTATAGCACCGTCTTCGCACTCCGCCCAGCATACGGGTCCCTTCCTCCTAATATAATATATATAGCATGTATATACAACAATAACACCGTCTTCCCCCCTCCTACCGGTTCTCGCACGGCCCCTTCCTCCAATATATATATATATATGTATTTGTCAAATCCCCGTCTTCCCCCCTCCTACCGGCTCCCGCCCGGCCCCTTCCTCCTCTTATATAATGCATCATGCGAACTTAAGTTATAATATTCATACAAGCAATATAAAACTAGCTTACATGTCATGCCCGAAATGATGTGCAACAATAAGAAAGAAGACATGTGCTTGGGGTTTACCCAATATCATAGTAACAACACAATAACCAACGCATCCAATTCCATAAGGTTCATATATCATGCACATCAATTCCCTTACAAAAGCAATCCTACTCACAATTAATGTTTATCTGTCAGATTGCATCATTACAGGAATATTCATATCAATTAATTAATCAGAACATGCCACCCAATTACATTAAGTACAGAAATCAAGTGATATTCACCCATCATATTCATATCAATCATAATGATTCTTATTCAGTGAGACACATGCCAATGCCCTTGTACACCATGTTTCAAAGTTCTACATTAAATGCAACACTTATTACACAAGGTTGTGTTCAGTTCTAAGCCTGCCTTACTATCCCTTTATTCTTGTAACACGATATATGTGTGAAGATATATATAGTATGGGTGCTTTCTATGTAATGCTCTAAATATATTTGAACAGAGGAACGACCCTGTTCACATGGTTCACACATGCATAACGACCAGATAGTACATATGTACATATGCCACATACCCATATTTCTCACTTTCAAATCTTCATATACGAGATTTCAAAACATTCATTATTACACCCATAGAGTTGATCATCGTCTCAGATAATCAGCTTATCCCTTTTAACTAGAATAATATGAACGCCACAATCATACTTTAATCCCTAACGTAAATCAAGACATTGCACTCCAAGAGAAAAGAAACCATTAAGAATTGGAACGATATAGCAAATACGATTAAAAGTGTTTCTCTCAAGTATCTAATAAGTTTGGTCACCGTAAGGGGCACATGCTATTAGTATGCAAAAGTATTATTCGTACAAACATCCTGGCTAAGTGGATGGGTAAGTCGAGACTATAAGGAGAAACAAATGTCTCATACGTGCTAGTCTTTGAATACAATCTCTAATATTACAATAAGAAAATCTTTCCTTACAATTAGTATTCATGTTCACTCATCTATTAGTCTATTGTCCATACAATTTAGTGTGGGTCGATAACTTGACCAATTATCAGTGAATCACAATTTATCAGTCTATCATCCTTACCATTTACTTTCGGCGCTTCAGAGATATATACGGACTATGTGCCAATAAATACTCTATTCACAGTCCAGCTACTAGGCCACCAAAGAGATTATGTGTTAGGATGAAATATATCTTTTGGAGTCCATAACACAATAATTCCTTATTTTGATAAAATTAACGAAATCTGAGTCTAAGGGTAAACACCAGCACACTGAGTGTACAGGCAACCTCGTTATGAAACCTTAATTTAAAATAGTCAGCATTTAAATAAATAGGTATGACATACCCGTGTTCGTAACATGCGTTACTGAAGAAGAGTGATTGGTTCTAAGCTCAGCACAACATGCCTATATATTTTCCAAAAATTTTCCCATAGATCCACCTAAATCTGTTTCTTCGGATCTGACCTTTCTATCAATCGAAGACGATTTATCGTAACTTCTACTTTTGATATTAGAATGAGACGCAGGGACTTCCTTTAAAACTTAGATTTATTGATCTTCCTAGCAATATATTAAATGACCCACTTAATTTACATGAACAGCTGAAATAAACGGAAAAATCATTTAGACATCTAAAATTCTGCAACTTTGCACTTTCGATAAGTTATCAAATTCCAGTGATAACTCCCAGCACAGACATTGAATTAGGACATCGTAAGCGCGGTTGGAAAGTAGACTCGTTTAGCTTTCCAACGGTATATCACATGACCTATTCCTCATTAAATATCCTTACGAAAGAACTCCATGTTTCAGGTCTCAAATCTGGACAGATTTTAACAGATTTGTGTTACCATACCAAAGGTGCTCTATTAACAAATTCTTCACTTTTCCTATTATTTCTTCATCTCATTTGAATTATAAGCAAGTCATGGACTAAAGTATTTAGATTTGTGGTCACAAGAATTATTTATAAGAGTATGCATAATTTGATCACTACATGATTTATCACAAGTCCCTCCTTAATTCACCTCCCACTTCATATTTAACTTATATCATGAAACTTTCCTTCTTATCTCATTAACATGACCAAGATCAAATATTGATTCGATTGCACAGATTATTATGTAAGAATAGTAAGAGGTTCAACCCTCACAAGTGTGAAAAGCTTCAAGATCCTCCATCTATACTAAAGGTTAGGGGAAATCTATAACTTGATCTCCCCCAATCGCAACGATACACGCATCTATGACACTAATACCATGCTATAGGTTAATCTCGTCTTCTATTAATAATACGCTAATCGACACTTGAACTTTTGATATAATGTCACCCAAATTTCTACGGCTTAACCTTGCTTATTTAATGATAACCAATACTAACCCCCGATCGATTTCCAAAATAGACTCATATACGATTTACAAGAAAGTATACGTCTTGATAAAATTTAACTAACTCACTCCATGGCCCTTCTTTGAATATTTGAATATTATGCTATCATATAGGATTTAATAGTTTGTCGCCAAAAGGCTAGGTTGCATGTTATTATAAGGGAGTCACATAATCACAAGAGAAGATCTACTATAAGAATTACAACACTTAGCAACTTCATCATGCATTAGACCAAATGATTCTATGAAGCATATTTATTCCAATTGAAGGAAGAACAAAATTTCACAAACATTAGTCTCACAAACTCTCAATGTAAGCTTCATCACCTTCAACTTTAATTGTGAGGTTGGGACTCCTAGGTTTAAGATTTACACCAAAACTGAAAATTTATAAGTCCCATCTCTATATGACATAGTTCATCATGCAACCTCCTCACCCAACAATTTATATAATGGAATTAACTTAATATGTCCCAAGGTCAAATTTTTTTTTATTACTACATACTTTAAAAGCTATGAAATTTCAAGGGATAATAGCATGAATAGCTCAAGGGAAGAATTTTCATTCAACTAATAGATCAATTTTAGGGATTTCCAAGAGATGAAATTTGAGAAGAAGAAAAAGGGGAAAAACCCACTCACAATCATCAACTCGACCCGGCCTCGTCGCCCTCCGCGGCCCGGCCGGCTGCCGCCCAGCCGCGGCCTGGCCGGCCGCCGCTGCTGGCCCCCGCCCCGCGCGCGCGATCTCAGATCCAAAGGGAGAGAGAGGAGGATTTAGTGGGAGAAAAAAAATTGGAAGCATGAAATGGAGATGGGTTTCATCTAGGTTCTAGGGTTTCTTCTCCATGAAGAAAGCTCTCTAGGATGAGGATGAAGGAGAAAATTTTGTCTTGACTCTTTTAATATCCCCACACCAAAATATTACAAGTTTGCCACCCCCCCTTTCATCCAAGTGTCACTCCCCCAAATCAAGAAGATCTAGGCCCTTGATCTCCCCTCTCATGCATACCTACTCCCTCCACTAACAATATAATATAGTAAATTGCCATGAATGTATTTTCTTGGCAAATACAAGTATTTCAAGTATAATACTAGTATTTCATCTCATTGAAATACAAGTCACATATATATCATGATATAGGTATATTCATATATACCACTAGACATTCCCAAAATTAAATTAAAAATCATTACACACACAATTAACATAATCATTCGAGATTTATATTTTAAATCAGGGTTTTAAAAATTCGGGGTGTTACATTACGTGGGCAGTAATTGACCCAGTAATGAGGGCAGTTATAACCGAGATGCAGGGTTCCTCTGTAGTTGAAACGCGGGCTTCGACATTTAACCATTGAGGTAACGCTTGAACTTTGCCTTTGGTTGAAATGTGAGCTTCAAGTTATGCGTCAAGCTTTGTGTGAGATGCGGGTTCTAGGCTCTGCGACTTGGTCGTTGTGGTAAAGTAGAGACGCGAGTTTTGACCCTCG
This sequence comes from Agave tequilana, assembly GCA_038442645.1. Classification (NCBI taxonomy): domain Eukaryota; kingdom Viridiplantae; phylum Streptophyta; class Magnoliopsida; order Asparagales; family Asparagaceae; genus Agave; species Agave tequilana. Next base: position 27,088 of record JAVJIF010002334.1, read on the forward strand.
CGTCTTGGCGCTGTGGTAGTGGCTATGATTAGCCCTGCGTTTAGAATTTGGACTCAACTTTTTTGATGACTTGTCTTCAGTGATTTTTAGACAGCCTACAAAGTAGAGTTGGATACACAAGCAAACGGAGCTAAGGAACGCGGGAGCATAACTAAATTGTGTTAGCAGTATATAATACTAGACACACGGTGGAGCTAGACTCTTGGGGAAGCTAGCGTGCAACTTTAGGATAAACCCGCACGGTGGGGCTAATGCACGCAGCGAAGTGACGTATGAACGTTTGTTTGGTCAAAAAATGCCATGTTAGATTCTTATTAATTGCAAAGAAAATTACAATGGATACGATCCGATTAAAAAAGAGGGGAGGATATCTGAATCTCCCTTTTGTTTAAGACTGGGTTCTTCGTGTGGCAATGGAGAGTGATTCTTTTTCTCTGTTGACTGGCTAAACGGCAAGCTTTTCTTGGATCGTTGTAAGGATGTATGATAACTCCACTTGAACACGACAAGTGTTGGAGTTCTCCTTGTGAAGAAGAAATTTCTTTCTTTCTTTCTCTCCTTTAAATGCCCAAAGTTTCTGAACTTTGTAGTTATTTTTCTCCTTCTAAAAAAAAACAAAGTCCCCATTCAATAGCTTTCATGGCTATTTATAGGGGTATTCAGGGGTAAAATTATTCTCTAGAGTCCCTCCATAATGGGGATTAACTCCCCACATTACATGAATGTTAATTGATCCAGTAATGAGATAGTTACAATAGAAACGCGACCCTCGTGAGTTCTTTTCTGTTGTTAAAACGCGGAGCTCGTAGGCTCGCGTTTGAGTTGAGACGCGGAGTTATCTGAGCTCCGCATTTGAGTTGGAACACGACTTTGGCTGAGGTCCGCGTTTGAGTTGAAACGCGACTCTGGTTGAGATCCGCGCTTAAACTGGAACGCGACTTTGGCTGAGCTTCGCATTTGAGTTGAAACGTGACTCTGATTGAGATCTGCGTTTGAATTGAAACGCAAGCTTGGTTGAGCTCCACAATTTAAAGAAAATGCTAGGCAGACTCAAGTCCGCGTTGACCATTAAACGCGAGGTTCACATTTGAGTGAAACACGACCTTCATGTTGGACTGAGGTCTGAATCTGAGGTCTTGTATTCAACGATTTTTAGACAGTCTATAAAATTCCCTCCAAAGTTTTCGAAACTCCACAGTTGACTGGGACGAATTTTGAAATATTTTAGATTCCATGTTGATTTGGACTCCCATGATTGGGTTGGCAATCTTTTGAGATATCCTGAGCTTAATTTTGTCTGGATTTTGATCTTCGTGAGTGTGTTATCAAACTGCTTGAAGCCTCCAAGGTAGATCTTTGTCAGTATCTAGATACACAGTTTAGAACTTATCTCAGCTGTGATTAGTTTGTTGGTGTACTGTTGAACTAGTAAAGTTGACTATTGTCTTTGCCAATGTACTGTTGAATTCATTAGAAATAGGGACATACTCCTGTGTTGGAAAGTGAAGATGTGCTCTCGTTGATGAAGACGCGAGTATCACCCTTTGCCTTTTTTTTGAAAATCAGACAAACTAAAGCGATTGAATTTGATTGCTAGAGGTGACGATTAATGTAACAATCAAAAGTTAGGTAATTCCATAGAGAATTTGGAGGGTTACTGTCAGAGGTGTGATGTTAACTTGACAGGGATTGAATCCATGATTTGAACGAATTTTGTAGACTCGCTATTCTAATGATGAGAATAACAAGTGGAGTTTGATCCATTAGAGATTTGTGGAAATTTTTACCGTCAGAAGTATGATGTTAACGTGGGGAGTTTGAATTTACAGTTTAAGCAAATTGAATTGTCAGAGGTGTCATATTAACTTGACAAGGATGTATGCTAGAGGTATGATGTTTAACTTAGCATCAAAAAGGTCTCATTTTCATTGAAAAACTGAGAATATCACTGTTATAGGCTTAGTGTTAACTTAACAATGGGATGAATACTAGAGGTCTGATATTAACTTAGCAATGAACTTCTCGGTTTCGATTAGAAAGCTCGAGTGAAGATCATTATTATAGGTGTTATATTTAACTTAACAATGAAATGGATGCTAGAGGTTTGGTATTTAACTTGGTATCGAACGTTTAGAAAATTGAGAGAATCACTGTCATAGGTATAATATTAACTTAATAGGGATTTATATTACGATATGAGCAATTTTAGTTAGAGGTGTTGTGTTTAACTCGGCTGAGAATATTTTACGATTTGAGCAATTTTTGTGGATTCATCATTCTATTGAAAAGAATTGACAAGTTAAATTCTATCCTACTGGGGATATGTTGATTTTGCTGCTAGAGATATAATATTAACATGACATGCTCGATCGGTCATTATTTCGTTGGTGAAACAATTACAACTATTTGTGGTCCTACCATTTCATGGACGGGAATTGGTAAAGAATTTTGGAGGGGAAGGCGGGATAAAGTCCCTTAGAATTTTTAGCAAATCCTCAACTATCAACAGATTTAGTATGCATTTACCAGCTACCGTTCGAGTCGGGCTAGCCATGTTATTTCCCTCAGCATGATAAGCTGCCGAGGATTTTTCGTTGGGCTTAAAAGTCAAATGTTTCCTCTATCGTTTAGTCGTCGGAGGCGTTGAATTATTTTGTTACTTTAAATAACGTGGTGTACCTTCTGGGTTTTCACTCCACAGAAGATTTTTAGAATCTTGCTAGGGAATAAGGAAGTGAATATGAATTCCACGGGAATTTTATCCAGAGATTAACCTTCTTCGTGGATCCTCTCTGATCCTCCTTTGGTCACCGCACTTTGATATAAATGTGAAAACACTGGAAAGGTTCTGTAGAGATGCATCACGAACCTTCGTCAATGAGTTTGACTTGATAAGCCATCAGATAAGCTTATTCAATCCACCATGAGAGTCAGTAGATCGCCACATCTTGATGTGAATGTAGAAACGGTGGAAAAGTTCTGCAAAAATGTGTCATGAACTTTCTTCAATGAGTTTGGCTTGATAATCCATCAGATAAACTCATTCTATCAGCTCATCTAACTATTTGGATGCCTTGTCATTGTGTCGAGCTTTGATCAATCGAACAAGAGAAAGGAGACATGCCACCATTATATATGGAAAAATCAGCTAGATAAGCCATCCTTCTGGATCGAGAGAAATGATTCGAAAGAAGAGTGCCTAAAACTGTTGCTTAGGCATGCTCGACTTCAAAATATGACCTATTCTTCTAAATTGAAGATGGGTGCATATCTATATACTAGAGAAGAGTGATAAGGTTAAAAATTGATATTTTACCTTTGTCTTTTCTTTAATGTTTACATCATGCATCATAATGTCACCTATATGGCTCCGTGTCGATTGATTGTGACGTGATCCGTTGAATGAGAAAGCTCTCTTTGACGCTCAACCATACATCTTGGATCTCAAACCCTAATCTATCTGACTGATCAGGGTGAATCTTCGATCAAAGGTATACTGTTAACTTGATCATGAGAAGAGTGACAAGGCTAAAACCAGAGTTTCCAACATTATCATTCCTTCGATATTGACATCGTGTATCATAATGTCAATAATGTTTGTCGGCTCGACGTCGATCGACCGTGATGTGGTCCATTGAATAAGAAAGTTTTTCTGTGGTGCTCTCCCAAGTATCTTTGATCTCAGATTATGATTCATCTGACTAATTAGAGTGAATCTTCAATTGAGGTGTAGTGTTAACTTGATCATGAGAAGAGTGACAAAGCTAAAACATAAGTTTCTAATTTTGTCGTTGCTTCAATGTTGACATTATGCATCATAATGTCGTCGAATGTTCGATCGGCTCGGCGTCGATCGACCGAGATGTAATCCATTGAATGAGGAAGCTTTTCTTTGGCGCTCTCCCAAGCATCTTGGATCTCAAACCCTAATTCATCTGACTGATCAGGGTGAATCTTCAATAAGAGGTGCAGTGTTAACTTGATTATGAGAAGCATTCCTTTAAGGATATTACTTCTTCAAGAATCTGTCGTTGATCAGCATCATGAGCGTATCACTGTATAGAGTTATAAGGCGGTTTGTCATATTTGAGTAGATTGACTCTACTACAAATGGTCCTTCCCATTTGGTTTGAAATTTTTCTTTCGTCTTTTGCATCATAATCATGGGTCTTCTGACAGATGAGACAAGGTCGCCCTTCTTGAACAACCATTCTCTGACTTTCTTATTGAAGGCTCTGAAAATTCGAACTTGACAGAGTTCGATCTGTCGTTGAGCTTGCAGACAGTTGTTGTTCAAAGCTTCTATCTCCTAGAGTCGCAATAGATGCTTCTCCCCGTTTGTCATGTCTGTTGCCCAAGCAATGCGCTGAGATGGAATCTGAACTTCCAGCGGGAGTACAGGTTCACATCCTTACATCAAGGAGAATAGTGTAGCTTTTATCGGGGTTCTCACAGTTGTGCGGTATGCCCCGAGGCATTCACCTAATTTGTCATCCCAGTCGCGTTATCTTTTCGAGACGAACTTCTTAAGAAGCTTTTCAATATTTTTTAAAGGCTTCTGCAAGACAGTTGGCAGCTGGATAGCATGTTGTCGAAGACACACTTTGGAATCTAGACTTGTTACAGAACCTCTGAAATGTTTGGCTGACGAATTGGGGTCCATTATTGTGAACAATTCATTAGGATATGCCAAAACGATAGAGTACATGATGCTTGATGAATTTGATTATGTCTGTTATTTTTTACCTCCTTCAAAGGAACAACATCCACCCTCTTCGAGAAGTAGTCAGTTATGGCCAAGATGAAGCGATGTTCTTTGGATGTTAGAGTATTGATGGGCCTGATGATATCCATTCCCTGCATCTCAAATGACCATGAAGAGGATGTTGGATGAAGATGTCTTGATGCTTGATGGACGAAGTCACCGTGAATTTAATAGGCATGGCATCACTTAGCATAGGTGATAGCATCAGGGATCATCTTCGGCTAATAGTAGCCAAATCTTCAAAGCCGGTCTCCGAGCTTAGGTCCAGGTCGGTGAGCTCCGAACATACCGCCGTGAGCTTCCCTGAGTGCCTCATGTGCCTTTTCGCATGAAAGGCAGTGGAGTAAGATGCGACATAATATTCGCGTAATCATATTATAGTAGAATCGAGGAGCCATTCTTCTGATGGCGGCTACCTTCTTGGGGTCATCGGGCAAAATGCTGTATAAGATAAAGTCAATGAATGGAAATCGTCAATCCCTGAGTTCCGGACCTGTTGAAATCTTCAGAACCTCTTTGACTTGAAAGTCTCCCTTGGAGTTTGACTTTCTTCAAAGTCGAGTTTTGGGCAGTACAAGTCGTGGCAGTAAATAAGTACTTTCTCCGTGGCTCCGATTGGAAGGGCCAATGAAGTAGCGAGAGACGCCAATACATATGCATGCGCATTTTGCTGACATGGTATGTGATCAATGTAGAAGCTTCTGAACTTCTCCACTATGTTAATGGTTGTATTGTGATAGGACACCAAGTCTTCATGTCATACTTGATACTCCCTGCGAACATGGTTGACAATGAGTTTTGAATCACCGTATGCTTCGATATATTTGACTCCAATCCCTTCAGCAAGTTGCATCCCAATCAAGAGAGCATTATATTCCGCGGCGTTGTTGGAACACGGCTTGGTTAATGCGAATGCATAAGGGATCACATAGTTTTGTGAACATATGAGCACTACTCCCACTCCGGCTACAATGTTTCTTGTAGGACCCATCCTTGATGCACTGTCAAAGAATAATTGCCAGACTTGCTCTTCGAAAGATGTTTGGGTCATATAGACTTCAACGATCTCATTTGGGAGATCTTCGTAAAGTCTGGTTGCTTTTGAATCAGGATGTTCAGCAAGAAGTCTACCACTGCTTGTCCTTTTATAGCTTTCTGTGGCAGGAATTGCATCTCGTACTGCGAAAGTAATATAGCCCATTTCGCCAATCGATCATTTAGCGATAATGGTTTTGTCATAAGCAACCTCAATGGATTAATTTTCAAAATGACGTGAATAGTCTGGCCTACCAGGTAGTGTTACATTTTCTAGACAGCAAAGACTAGGGTTAGACACTCCTTTTTGACCGGGTTGTAATGATGTTTCGCTCTGATCATGCTTCTACTCAGGTATTAGATTGCTTGCTCATGTCACTGATCATTATTCTGGGCTAGTAAGGCTACTAAAGAGTAGTCCATAGCTAAAATATATATCAGGAAGGGTTTTCTGACACTAGAGCTGCGAGGAGGGGTGGATGCATGAGCTATTGCTTGATTTTCTAGATCTCTTCTTGGCAAGCATTATCCTCAATAAATGAGATTCCCTTCTTCATCAGCTTGGTGAAGGGTTGACAATGTCCTGAAAGATTCGATATGAATCCCCGAATGTAAGCTAGTCATCCTTGCAACGATCTGAGTTCTTCGAGATTTCTTAGAGGTTACATCTCCTGGATGGCACGGACTTTCTCCGGGTCGAGATGAATTCCTTTAGATGTTACAACAAACTCAAGGAATTTGCCACTTGCTACCATCATAAAGGACTTGATTGGGTTCATCTTCAGTTGATGCGCCAGCATGATGTTGAATATTTCCTTCAGATTTGTAATGTGATCACCCTTAGCTCGGCTCTTTACTGCAATATCGTCCACTCAGTATTTTACAGTCTTGAGTTTATGCTCGTGAAAGTTTGTATCCGTTGCTCGTTAATATGTCGCCCCTACGTTCTTCAAGCCGAAGGGCATCAAAGTGTAGCAATACACCCCCATTGATATTCTGAAAGATGTATACTTTTCATCTTCAGGGTATATCTTGATTTGATTATATCATAAAAATCTATCCATAAAGGACAACCTCTCAAAATCGCACGTATTGTCGATCATAACATCCGTGATCGGGAGAGAAAATTCGTCTTTGGGACAAGCAGCGTTTGTTTTCCGTTAAAATTGGTAGTGGAAAACTTACAAAAAAGGATCGAGGAGCAAAATTATAAGTAATTCTTCAAAGAAGAAAAAGAAAAGAATAAGTAGATCTCCTCTGAGATTTTTGGGAAAGTATAACAGTGGGAATCTGATCAGCGTGCGATCACTTTATCTTGTTGACGATGCAATCGGTCAGATGTTCAAGACTTCTCGAGAGAATTTCCTTCTCGCTTGGTTCTGAAAATCCTCTGAAGATAGAAGATGTGTTGGGACTCTGGATGAAAGAGAGTTGAGTCTCTGGGGCTTTGGAAACTTAAAAGCAAGAGGACACTTTTGGGCTAAAAGTTTCTTAGATCTCTCCAAATTTTTTCCCACCCTTCTTCTCTCTTACAAGGGGCTATTTATAGCAAAAATAGGGGTATAACTGCCCCTTGAATTCATCAAGACTGTATCAGTCTGTTAGGCTCGAAATAGCCTTGCTGCGAGACTAAATGCAAACTTCAGGCGAAACTGGGAGGTTCGTGCGAGCTACTGATAGCCATTTGCAGCTTAATTAATGTGGGACGAAGTGGGCTGGTGTAACCTTCCACTTAAAGTGGCATTAACCCCACTAAAGTAGTGGGGTTCACCCTTTAATCCCTTGTGAGATTTTGAAACGGTCAACTGATGACCTGAAAAAGCTCGCGGCGGAGCTAAGTAAGAGTTTCATGCGAAGCTCATCTTAAAAAACTTCAGGCGAAGCTATATTCAAGGCTTCAAGCAGACTAGAAGTTTACTCATTTGATGAGCTAGGCGAAGATTCAGACGAAACTAGAAAGTTAGCTCAGAGCAGAGCTGGACCATTCTTCCAGCGAAATTAGTGAGAAAGCTTCCAGCGAAGCTAATGTTAGCCCTCAGCGGGGCTGATTGAAACTTTGTGCGAAACTAGTGGCTTCGGCTTTTTAACAAGGCTATGAGAGAAACTAGCTCTCTTTTGTGCTCACGTGAGGCTAGGTGTTTGAACAGACCTAGCCTTATAAGCTTGCTTTGGCCTCTGAAGTGGGTATAAACCTGGTCATCAGCTCGTCCATGACTCTGACTTTTGTAAATGTCGTCGAGTGCAGACATCGTTCAAACCGGTTGAAGTGCTACCCGGGAGCTTGTCTTTTTAGAGTGTCAACAAAACCCCCATCAAAGTTTATATGAATCTGTCATAGATTGGTACAGATTCTGAAACACTTTGAATTTAAAGCTTGATACCTAAATCGCTTAGGTCTAGGAGACCTACTGGTGCAACTGTACACTAAACTAGGTAACCAGATTGATTTTACCCTAGAAATTTTCATAAGAAATAAGCTCTTAGTGGAGCTAAGATGAAGCTTCAGGCGAAGCTAAGGATGAGCTCTCAGCGGAGCTGGAGTAAAGTTTCAAGCGAAGCTAAAAATGAGCTCTCAGGGGAGCTAAGATACAAGCTCTCAGCGAAGCTAAAGAAGGCGTCTGAGCGAAGTTGGCTAACTTCGCTGCCTTAGGTTTTTTTCAACGATCATTTCAAATTAAATTGAAACGACAGTTCGTGCTCCTTTTGAGGAGGCGAAGCTTAATGTTAAGCGTCTATAAAAAGCCAATTCGGCTGAACTTCAGAAAAGTTTCCCTTCTCTTCAAAAACTACTCAAAACTTTTTAGAGTTTTAGAACTCTCTTCATCTTCTTCTTTTGAGATATCTCAGAACTTCTTACGAGTTCTAATGGCTCCCAAACAACATGCTCGGAAAGAGGTTGCCACCTCCGCGACAGCACCGCCACCGTCACCTCCGACCATGGCATGCCCCATTGCGGGTAGGGATTTATCGCTTTCGAAAAAAATTTCTCTCTTTTTTTAAGCTAAGTTTTTGGCTTATTTCATGGTGAATCCGTCGCGATTTCACCAAGATTTGGTGATCTTCGGGAGTTAAACTCCCTTAATTTTGATTTTATCGAATATTAGGGGATTTAGTTCCCTTTTAATTTCGTGAATCAAAATCAGAAACCGAAGGGTTTCTTTCCCATGCTTCTATGTGAAGCTAGCCCTTGGGGCTATTTTTGCTTTCTACTTCTTTGTAGAAGCGAAGCTGAGCTTTAGAGCGAAGTTGATTGGAGGACCTGAGTCCTTTGAACTATTTTAGGCATAAGTGCCTTTTAAGCTTCCCAGCGAAGCTAGCCCTTAGGGCTTTTTGCACTCTGCCTTTATGCAGAGTGCGAAGTTAAGTTTCGGAGCGAAGCTGGATAAAGGGGTTTACCCCTTTGGAGCTCCTTAGACATGATTGCCTCTTAAGCTTCCATGTAAAGCTAGACTTTTGTGACTTTTTGCGCTCTGCCTTTGCGCAGAGTGCGAAGTTAAGTTTCGGGGCGAAGCTGATACTGAGCTAGCTTCGCTTGAAAAAAATGAAGTTATGCCTGCTGAGCTAGCTTCACTTGAAAAAGTGAAGTTATGCCTGCTGAGGTAGCTTCGCTTGAAAAGCGAAGCTATGCCTTAGAATTTCTTTGCATTCTTTTTTCCCCTTTTTGTCCATAGGCTAACATATTTATCTCTTTTTCTATTTTTGTAGTGCACTATACTCTCGGACCTTTGAACAGTCTCTTCGGGTCAGCCAAGGGATTGGATGGGAATGTCAGTCTGCAGTTCCAAGAGCAGCCATCTTTGTTCAGTGAAAGGAGCACTCCGGATCGCGACGTCTTGATTTACACTAAAGATCAACGCACGATGAGAAGTATACTGACCACTGCTCCTCTAGAAGATCGTGATCGAAAAATTTACCAGAAGCCCGGCTTTATGTTCGGGGATGCGACGCCCGACACAGAGCAGCTGCTAGCTAGAGAAGGGCAGTTGATTTTCACTTTGGATGGCGAGAAATAATATCTTCCGTCGAGCAAACATCATTTCCCGCTATCCTTCTTCCAGTGTGTCACGAGGCCTAGGAAGATGAACTGGCAGGTGACCCTGACTACTGACTCAAGCCACATCAGAGTTCTGACAGCTTCCCCTCACGGTTACACTAGGGCAGGTCCTCCTCGGTGCATACTAGGTCTGTACCCGGGGAATATTCTGCAAGATATCCCGGTGGGAGAGAACCCAGCCATGGCCCAGACTTTCGGCAACCAGTTCTTAAAGGTCGTGGTAACTATCCGATGACGGACTTCAGAACCCCTGGTTGGATTCATCCTCCGAAAGCCTGGTAGAAGAACTTGACCATGTACGTCCTGGCTCACTTCTAAGAGGACATGGAAAGACTCAAACTCCGCGAAGCTGTTAGGGCCACATGCTATGGCATTCAGATGAGTGTTTCAAACTTCTACGCCATCTTTAAATTATACTGCCCAGTCATAGGGACTTTCTTCACTCTTGTGGAAGAACTGGGTATGGCTTTGCATGAGATGTGGGAAGTCTCTGTCTTGCCAATAGGATCTCTCCCCTACGAGGAATATTTCCCTTGTGAATCAGAGTTGACGTTATTAGAGAAACAAGAGCCTGCCTTGTTCGAGACTTATAGAGAGCTGATGTGCTACCTTTTCATCTGCTTGGATGTGCATGATAGTTATAAGGGAAGCTCGAACAACTTAAAGGTTGGGCAGATTATTTGTTTCTCACTCTGGAGAAAGCTCCCGAAGAAGCTCTATTCGGGGTGGTAGAGGAGGACATTCTTCGAATGATGAGGGAGTATGACCACGGAGATGTCGTTTTGAAAGAAGACGATGGTATCTACAAAAAGGGAGATACTCTCAAGAGTTTTCATCATCAGGCTCGTCAACCTATATCCCGGAAAGTACTTTTGGCTGTCTTTGTGTCGGTTTGGTTGAAGAGATGTGTGGTGTCATCTCCCTCCAACGATGTCATTTTCCCGACGGCACTGCTTCTGGCCGTTCGCTTGGTGCACGGTCGTTCTCTGAGGTTACTTTCGGCTATGGTGTGTTACATACAGCGAGATCTTCGTGCACTAACGGAGGCCTTCTGTAGGCCACCTGCAATGAAGAGGGGTAAAGGAACAGTTTTACCTTGTGATGGGCCAAACATTAGGGTTGGATTGCCATACATATATCTGATGGCATGGTTTGTTCTGTACTATCCGGCGATCATCCAACCCGAGAAAGAGCCTCCCGAGGGTGTTCGGATCGCGCACCTTCACCGGTTCGAAGGGTCTTCATGGGAGTGAATCATGTGGCCGCGGTCTGCAAACTGCTATGCCGCCATGACGTGTACAATCTTTTTCAATATTTCTCCTACATCCGAGATACCGGTTATGCTGAAGAGTTCAAAGATGCCGGAGATGGTAAAACATCACTGAGCCGCGGAGTCTTCGAGTGGCTAGTAAGCATTAGGCCTTCCCACTTGGTATACCAGAGCGAGACATCTACTACCTGAAACCGTACATCCCCAGCCGTTTTACTCGCCAGTTTGGATATGACCAGCACTACGCCGGCAATCCAAACACCAACTTGGCTTTCATGGGGAGTCTGATCGATGTTGCTCGAGCTTTACGATATTTTATTGCCGGTTGCACTGAGGCATGACTGTGCATGCCGTTGAGAACCCCAAACCTGTTGATGACTTTGGGGTTCTGCCAGTGGTACAAGACCTCCAATTCCGCACCAACTCTTCCGGCTTGAAGTGGATCTCTAAACGGATGAAGTAGAAGGCAACTAAACAAGAGGAGGGCAAAAGAGTTCAAGTGTCGGGCCTTCCTGAGTTTATCACTGTCATTGACAGTGAATTTTCTGATGCTGAAAACGCTCATTTTTGAGATGTTCTTGGCGCGAGGTATTACGGGATGCTCCTGGTGGGGCAGGAGGCACCCATGGAGGAAGTAGGGCATTATATTTCGCTACGTTGAGTCACCATAAGTCTCGTGGCAGCATACTCACATTTCCTGAGCGAGCTGAAGGCCAATAAGTACGACATTATATTCTGCTAAATTGTTAGAACAAGGTGTTGCCAATGAAAAAGCCCGAGGAAGGACATGATTTTGTGGCGAGATAAATACCACCCCCACACTAGTGATTATCTTGCCTTTGGGGCCTGTTCTTGATACTCCATCAAAGAACATCTGCCACACTTTGTCCTCTGAGATCCTATTGGATTCGAAAACCTCATCTGGAATGTCTTCTTGAAGTTTTAAGCTCTCTAGAACTGGATAAGCTGCCAAAAAGTCTGCAAGGGCCTGACCCTTGATCGCCTTTTGAGAGACAAAGAGCATGTCATACTGAGAAAGGAGGATGGCCCACTTAGCTGACCTCGAATTCAGTGCTTCTGGTTTTGTCATCAGGAAACACAAGGGATTAACTCTGGAAATGACATGTATGATTTGGCCAACCAGCTAATGTCGCGTCTTTGGCAAACACAAGAGCTAAACATTCCTTCTCAATAGGGTTATACCGGGACTCAGCTCCTATCAGGGTACTATTCAGATAGTAAATCGCCTGTTCATGGCCTTCATCATTGTAACCCCCTCATCCCTGGTGTACGTATCACAGTATCAGTACTCGATACGACGTACAAAATTGACTTGACCACCTTGGTAGTCCGATTGAGCTAATTTCAGTTTCAAATATCATGTTCTACTATTTTAGAATTTTTCAGGATTTTCTGGAATTTTTCTGGATTCTTTTGGAAAATCTCCGTAGTCGGTGTCGACCGATACTGATAATCGGCATTCCAATTTTTATTTCACAAACGGCGTTGTATGTTAAGAATCCTCTTTCACCATGTGACTTAGAATCGTATTATCTACGTTAGGGTATTTTTGGAGATTTTTCTGAATTTATCAAAAATCCGGCCAAACCGGTGTCGCCCGGTACCGGCGACATCTTCCAGGATTTTTAATTTGTAAACCAGACAGAATTTCTGCAAACAGTTTTCATATTATGTCTCAGGCTAATATTCTTTATTTTTTGTAATTTTTGAGAACCGTTCGGGACTAGTCAAATTTTGGACCAAATTAAATAATCTTATTTGAATTATTTAAATCCTTTTCTTTTCTTTTCTTTTTCTTTCCCCCTTCTTTCCTTCTCTGGATTCTTCTCCACGCCACCGCCTATGCCACCGCCTTTTCTCTCTCCCCCTTATTTAAACACCCCTCTCTTTCACTCTCACACTCTCTCAAAATCTCCCTCTCTTCCCCGTAGCTCGGCCTGCACCACCGTGGGGCTGCCGGCGAGGCGCGCCGCCGGCGGGGCTGGCCACCGCCAGCCCCTGCCCCTCTCTTCTTTTTCTCTCTCCCTCCATCCCTCTCTCTCCCTCTCTCTCATGCTCTGATAGCACCGCCGGCGGGGCGGAGCCGCCGGCGGTGGCGCGGCGCCGGCGGGGCTGGCCACCGCCAGCCCCTGCCCCATCTCCCCTCTCAAAGTCCTCTCTCTCTCTCTCTCTCTCTCTCTCACTCTCTCTCTCTCTGATCAGCCGCCGGCGGCTAGACGCGCCGCCGGCAGTTCCTCCCCCGCCGGCCGCACCGCACCGGCCTAGCCGCGGAAGAGCGCAGCGGCAGCAGTAGCTGCTGCCGCTGCTGCTGTCTTCTTCGGGTTCGGGTGGAAACCCGAACCCTCCACCCGTTCCCCAACCCTGGTTTGGGTTAGACCCGTTAACCCATCACCCATTTACTTCGGTTAATGGCCTTGGGTATTGGATCCAAACCCGACACGTTTACCACCCATACCCGCATCCAAATGAAATAAAGGTAAAATTTCAGAAAACCCCCTGTTACATTTCAGTATTTGCATTTGAAATATTTTTATTTACATATTTAACCCAATTCTGGTACTTTTAGCGTTCGGGCAATATCTGGAGCATACGGACTCCGATTTGGACGATTCTGGATCCGTTGCGATCGTGGGAAAGAGAGCTACCTTCCTATGGCTAGTTTGTGAGTGTTTTTATTTTATAAATTATCTTTTATCCTGTTTAGGGATATGAATTGATCGCTTTCTGTGACAGATCTTGATTATGGATAAAATACGGTAACTATTAATTGTTAACTGGTAATGATTGAACAGGCATTGTAATAGGAATAACCTAGAAGATTGTTAGGTAATTCCTGATTTAAATACTGCCATAGACAACTTGGACACAGTCATTCTACCTGCATCGCCACTGACACTCGGGCTATTATGACATGTATTGTATCACAGTCACGTTACATGTATACTGATCCACAGATACGCTATGATACTACACTGTTACTCGACATGCATGCTAGACACCCTCACACACTGGTATCAACATTACACGAGTGTTGTAGTTCAATGGACATGGTATTAGATGATACACTGACCACTGTTATGACATGTACTAGTGATACGCAGATATATTACACGGATTATTGCTACACATATATGTTCCACTGGCACACGGAGATACCAATTCACATATTACTACATTCCATATTATTATTATCATCATTACATGAATGCTTGGTCAGTTATCTCATGGTCACACATCCCTGCCACATATGCTCACCGCACGAGTGTACATGCATGTGTTGTTTCTATTTTCTTGTCATACGAATCACCCTGCATATTACATGTATTATTGTTCCATGTTATCCCTGTATTCCTCTTATATGATTGTTTCCTGTTACTGATATGGATATTCCTGTTACTGGACATGAGAGCTGTTGATATGCGATATGTGGAATCCCACATCTATTGTTCTCGTTTCCCGTTATATTATTTCCGTTTCCCGTTATATTGTTCTATGCTATCAACAGAGCTCAGGTCCTGTTATCATGTTACCCGTATCATGTACTGTAATTATTCTTGTTACATTGTATACTTGACATATCAGATCATAAAGCTAACATGGGTATGGGGGAGACTTGACGGTTGATTAGATCTTATCGGGTGATGTACTGGATCCATATTGTTCTCCCACTGCAGGGGATGGTAGTGCTACCTACCGATTGTATAGCTCCATGAGCTCCCGTTACTTGATTATTGTTCCCCTCTTAGCGGAGGGCCCTGGTCTCAGCAGCCAGGGGTTTGTTTAAGGCTGTGATCTCGGGTATGCATGAGATACACCTACCCGATAAGAGCTCCTCGACCATGGGTTTCCAATTAACATAATAAAACAGTATACACAATAGTGACGTCGGGAACACTTGTTATTTGGTCACTCTCTCGTTTGGATAATGGTACCCGTAGGCCATGTCCGGATGGGTTCGACTGGAGTGCGGGCTCCAGTATGAACTGCCAGTGGTATGGGACACTGGAAGAGATTGACTAAAATACCAGGTGGTACTGATTGCTACTATTGTATAAATAATATGACTTGCCTTGGATTTACATAGGAGACTCATCATCGAGACCATTCATAGGTATCTTTGTGATTTGTATATGTTATCTTATTTATCCCTATTTTTCCTATCTGTTATGATCACTAACCTCTTTCTGCAGGTATTCTTGTACTTATTTCTTGCTGGAACTCTGAAAAATATGAAGGTGATTTCCTGTACTGAGGCTTAGCGTACATACGTGAGGGTTTTCCGCCCTGCGAATGTCCGTCGCCATAACGTCCCTGTACCTGCGGGATCGGGGCGTTACAATCATTCTTTTGGGTAAGAAGAGCACCTACAGAATGGTCCATACTTTTTACATAGAGAAAGAATGAGTTTCCTGATGTGGGAGCATTCAGGGCTTGAGGCTTAGTGAGGTATTCTTTAATGTCTTCGAAAGCCTCCTGGCAGGCTTTATCCCATACAAAAGAGACACCTTTTTTCATAAGCAGGGTAAATGGTTGACAATGACCCGAGAAATTTGCAATGAATCTTCAGATATAGGCCAATCTACCTTGCAGACCCCTGAGTTCCTTGAGATTTGTAGGTGGTTGCATACTTTGAATAGCTCTGACCTTGTCTGGGTCAAGATGAATTTCTTTTGATGTGACAATGAATCCCAGAAACTTGCCACTTGAAACACCTAAGAAGGACTTTGTTGGCTTCATTTTTCAGGTGATAGGCTCGCATTATATCAGACATTATTTTTAAGTCACGAAGATGATCATTTTTATCGCGACTTTTGACAGCAATGTCATTGACATAACACTCTGCCGCTTTTTGGAGATGGTTATGGAAAATTGTGCTCATTGCACGTTGGTAGATTGCTCCAGTATTCTTTAATCCGAAAGGCATAACATATAACAGAATACCCCCAACAGTGTCCGGAATAAAGTATGCCTTTTGTCTTCTAGGTACATCTTGATCTGTTTGTACCCAGAGAAGCCATCCATAAAAGACATCCTCTCAAAGCCACATGTATTATCCATCATGACATCAGTGATGGGAAGTGAGAACTCGTCTTTAGGACATGCTGTATGAAGATCGCGGTAGTCAATACAGATCCAGATTCTTTCATTCTTTTTAAGAACAGGGACAATGTTAGCAACCCAATCTGGTGCTGCTCCTCCCATATGAAACCACATTTGTGTAATCACCTAGAGGGGGAGTGAATAGGTGACTAGCTAATCTAATGGTCAATTAATTCAGAATTAAAACTATTAATGCAAACTAAAGCTTCTTAAGCTAAACACCAAGTATAACACAAGAGTGCAGCCGGATTCCCCGTGAAGGGCTCTGGACTAACTCCTCAAGATTCCTCTAGATAAGAGTTGAGGTGCCGCGTTGGCTCTCTTGGTTGAATACATGTGTTAGCAAACAATCCCCAAGCATATAACAATATAAGCACAAATATATATCAAGCATTTAAAGATGAAAGCAATATAAGTATGCAACATATAAACAAGTAAGAGATAGAGAGAGAGCAATCACAAATACGGGAGAATTGTTTCGAGGTTCGAGCACACTTGCTCTACGTCCCCGCCTTCAACACTTGAAGGATTTCCATTATAATCGATCCCACCGGATCACTCGGTGCCGCAACACCTACAAGGAGTTTCCACTAGAACTCTTAGACTCTCTAGTCCCTTCACTCGTTCCCGTAAGAACTACACACCGCAAGCACGCAAGCTTGTCGGCACCGCACCTCTACAAAGAGCTCTCACTAGAACTCGAAACACCGCGAACACACAAGTCCGCCTCCTCAAAGCAAAGATGAAGTCTTTGGTGATCACAACACTTTGATCACCTAAAAACAATCTCACAACAACTCTCATATAGGAAAGATATATCAATGGAATGCTCAAGTGTTTGTGAGAAAAACAAGGATTGAAGTTGTGGTGAAAAACTCAAGAAATCACTTTTGAAAACACTCTTGATAAACTTTCTTTTGAATGGAAGTACTTGGCTCTAAAACAAGCGGAGAAAACCTCTTAAAAGAGTAGGAAAAACTAGCTTCAAAATTCACTAAAAATCTTGTTTAAAACAGTCATGGGTGCCTCCTTTTTATAGGCTAGAAAAACTAGCCGTTGGGGCAAAATTGCAGCCTGGACGGCTGTCGGTCGATCGGCCCGGTTGACCGGCCAACAGTCAGATTTCTGACCGTTGAGCCAGCGGTCGACCAGCCCGGTCGACTGTGGCCTGGAACAGAGAGCAGAGCTCTCTGCCGGTCGACCGACCCGGTCGACCGGGGCTTTCTAGAGAGCAGAGCTCTCTGGCGGTCGACCGGGTCGGTCAACGGGCCCTCCAGCCAGACCTGGCGTGCACGTTTGTGCACGTCGGGCGACCGACTAGGTCGACCGACTCCTGACTCGGTCGACCGGCCCGGTCGATCGGCAGAAGCCAGAAAGCAATTTTTCAGGATTTAAAAACTTGGTTTTATATTAAAAATAAAATCTCATAAATCCTCTAAAAATCTATAAAAATAAGTTCAGTATAATAATTTGATATACAAACATGTTTGAGTAAAATCAAGACATGTTACAAACATTTTGAGCTATTTTTTTAACTTAGAAATTTTGGCATAAAACAAAATCTGTATTTTTTCAAATAGATTTTTTCAAAACTTCTCCAAATACAAAAATAAGATATTTTAAACACTTTTAAAGTATAGAGTGTATGGATATGATCCACTACACATAAATGATGAAATATCTATGTTTTTGACAATTAAGCTCTAAAAATGTTTTGGTTAAAGACATGTATACTTTGAATACCAAAAACCAAATTGGTATTTTTCCAAAATGAAAACACTTTTGTATTTTATCAAAATGAAATTTTTTTTAAAGAAAACTCATCTAAATCTTGTGTGTGAGTGTATATGGTATACTTGAGCAATCCACCAACTATTCTATTCTTTACATTTTATCTAAAAATAAAATCTTAATCAAAAACAAACCTAAACACAAGTCTCCTCTTGAAATCTTCACTTGAAGTCTTCTTCTCCTTCTTGACTTGGTCCAAACACGATCCAAAGAGCTAGACTCCTCTTGAGTACTTGATGTGGTCTTGATGCAGAGGCTCTTGAATCAAACCGTGTTAGCTCCAAAACTTGACTTTAAATCCTTTGTTGAAGCTAAATACCTACTAAGATCTTGATCATAAATCTGAGACAATTAAACACAAGATCATTAGTACTATAACTACATGAGTTGATCATCATCAAAACTAGAGTGATGGGTCTTTGGGCCAACAATTTGATGAGTTTATAGACTTCAGCTTCAATAGCTTTCATGATGTCAGGGCAAAACAGTCGTTGCTGTTACTTCACTAGCTTGACGTAAGGCTTAATGTTTAATCGATGCATGGCTATTTTTGGATCAAAACTGGGCATATCTTCGTAATTCCATGTAAAGGAATCAATATACTCTCGTATAAGAGCTATCAATTCTTCTCTTTCTGTAAGTGATAAACTTTCACTTATAAAGATGGGTTTAAGGTGATCTCGACTACCCACATCAACCTGAATTACCCTATCCTCAGTAGGCGGTTCACGTTTTTCAAATCACTTCTCCCACTAGAGATCGAGTTGCTAAGCCCATGACTCAACGTCAAATATTTCAATAGCCTCCTCATGCTCCAATTGATTGATCGAAGTCATATTGACGAAGAGTTTTTTGAAGAGCACCCCCATACTGACATCTGGTTGCCACTCAGATGAAATGGAGGAATGTGACGGGAGAGATTCGTCTTCTTCGGACTGAAATGTAGCGGAAGGCGTAACATATCCCAACCCCCTGCGTGTTTTATCGTAATAATTTGTTGGCTTCCCTTTCGGTACGAAAGTCTGTAGAAGAGCACGTCGTCCCCTTCCGAAGTTCAAGCCACTCCCACGCTATAGATTATACCCCATTTTTCTCATCATATGGTGTGCTGATCGTGAATAATGAAAAAAATGCAGGGCTCTGAGTCCAAACCCGAGTCTGTAACTGCAGACATTTGGGGTTGGACCCTACCGAATATTATAGGCGATTGACACCTTTTGAATGGAGGGATCACAAAGCAAAGCCTTCTCCACTCTCTACAGGCGTACTTAACACGCTTATTATGGACAAGGGCATGTGCAGGAAGGTATCATCTACAGATTTAAACAAATCAAGACTCACAGGGTAATCAAAAGTGACATTCTCATTGATCACCCATTCACCATCATTCTCAATGGGATTGTTACATTTAGGATTGTTAAAATATGCTACAATTGATTTGAAAGCAAAAGTAGCTGGCGTGTCTTCCTCTGATTTCGAATCCGCTTCATTACCGCTATCGTTGTCTTCAAACAATGGTTCTTTTACTACTTCGTTAGCTTCCAGATAGAGGAGAGCATCAGTAAAGTAGTTTTCAACTCCCTTGAATGGTTGTTTTTCAGCAAACACCGTTCGTATTGTTGCATTATCTTCCACGTACTTGAAGCACTAGTGTAGAGTGGAAGGAACGATCCAATTAGCTTGAATCTAAGGCCGCCCAAGCAATAGATTGTATGACGTGTCAGCGTCGATGACATAACATGTCTATTCCGATTTTAGGTCCCCAATTCAACAGCGATGTGGAATCTTTCCCAATGGATGACTACTTCCTGCATTGAAGCCATATATCGTTATAGTCATTGCTGATAATCTATTCAACAGTATCCCAAGAAAGTAGATGAGCCTTTTAGGGATGATGTTGAGTGTAGACCCTGGATCAACCTGTACCCTCTCATGCCCATCGAGCCTATGTATCCAGTATAATACAAGGGTCAATTATGTTTATTGTCTTTGAGGAGCATGTCCTCAGCAGTGAAGGTGATGGCAGGTATTTTCAGCAGTACATGATGACATTCAGGGCACAAGGGTTGACTATCATCTTCAGAGGCCTCCGGTATATGTATTAGAAAAGATTCTGAATTAGCCAGCGCGTCCTTGAGTGCCTCTCTTGTCTCTTTTGAGAGGCGAAGCAACTCGTGTATAGTGATCGGAGCTGGAATATTGGCTAGTTGTGCCAATATATCAAAGCAGAAAGGAGCATCAAGTCTCGGACCTGAAGTTTTCTTCAACACTCGATCAAATCGAACTTCTTTCTGCTTTTCTTTTCCTGGCGTTGGAACTGAAGCCAGAACAGGTATTTTCGCTGACGTCGTTGGTTGTTGTGTCTCATCAGTGGTCTTCTCGTGCTGTCTTAGGTATGATTTTTCAGACTGAGTACTTGTTGGTTGGGATACGGCGTCCTCTGCTGCCAAAGCATGCTTCTCATCTTCAGAGTCACTGAGAGAAGCTACTGTTATGTTGTCATCATCTACAAGACAAAGACAACGTTGCAGGATTTCTCCTTTGGCTTGGGTTTCTTTGAGTCACATTATTTATTTTTGGCAAGATCTGGGTGCACCCACATGATTTTCGTAGTCTTCAATGTCAGTGGAAGGAGACCTTAAGCCTCCTGTTGCTTTACTGAAGGATTACTTACCTCTAGTCATGCCTTAGGTGCTGAAGTATGTCCGTCGGAGATAGTAACTTTCGAAAAAGTGCCAAACTCAAGAGTCACCTTGTTTGCAGTAACTTTCTTCTGTTCTGACTTTAAAGTCAGAACTCTGGTGTCGATCAAAACCTAAATATTATCCTTGAGGACAAAGCATTTGTTGGTAAGATGGTGAACTATCCTATGGAAGAGGCAATAGTTGGGATCGTTTGTGCGTCCCACTTCATTAGGGCGTCAAACCTCTGGCAGCTTCAACTTATTACCCTTTTGTAGCAAATAAAATATTGTAACCATCTGCTCATCTCTGGAAGAGTACTATTTTGGAGGAAACTTGAACTCCTATTATTGGCGCCACTCTTGTTGGTTTTCGGAGTAGTTTTCCCCGACAACCCCACAAACATGATTTCTTTCCCTTTTGATTGGGAAGACTCCGCCATTTCGCCCCCATTCCCTTTAGGCATGGAAGGTTCAAACATTTTAGCCGACTTCTCGGATATTTCAGCTTGCTCAACGAGCTTTTTTCAAGTGTGGGCCTTAACAGCCCCATGCGAATCTCTACTTGGTTTAAGAAGTTGTGCCTGCATGTCTGCAATAACATAGGCAATGACATCTCTGCTGGACACATTAGAGATAGATTCCTGAATCTTTTAATGTAAACACGGACTGATTCTCCTTTGTTTTGCATTGTTAAAAGAAGTTTATCTATGGCCTCCTCGGTGTCATCCTCATAGAAGCGAGAGAGGAACCACATCTCCAAATTGATCCAAGAATTGATGGAACCTGATGGAAGGCTTCTGATCGGCAAAAAGCAAGTACTAAAATAAGAGAAGGAAGTGTGGGTTGATGTTATTGCTTTTACGATTCTTCCGTAGTAACAAAATGGCTATACGGGTCGTATCCACAAGGAGGGAGAGCGATAGAAGCTTGATGCGGCTTTCAAAGTTCAAGAAGAAAGAAAGTTCTTTGTTTCCAAATAAAGAATTGAAAAGTGAAGACAAGTTATTTTTAAGAATCGATGGAAATGTTTTGGTGGTTTGTAAAAAGTGGATTTTTTTAGTTGTAAAAATGCATGGCTAACTTTTCTACTAAGTGCTCCCACTAATTTCTAACTTTTTGAAGATAGCCTCACGATGGATCATAGACAAACACAACCCTTGTGCATTGGAACTAATCACGTGGAAATCGAGTGAAAGTTCATCCTAAAACTTAGCCTTACACAGCAAAAACTTGGACATTCCCTTATCAAGATCCGATAGAAGGCGAGAATAAGGGAAGACTCGAGTGCACTATTGGTATCGGCAAAGTTAAAAGGAAATATCTCTAACTTACAATAACAAGTAAAGTACACAACTCATAGATCATCAAAACTCATTAAGCATGAAGTATAAGAAAGTAGATACTTGTAGGTAATTTAGAGTTAGAACCCTCGTCTTAAGATGCCATAGCTCTCATTTGCACAAGGCTTGTTTGGCACTATTGACTCATGCGGGTTATCAAACAAGTGTTAGAAATTAGTGGGTTAGTAGTTAGTTAGCCATGCTAATGAGAAAGTTAGTTAGCCATAAAAAGAAAAGAAACAACAAAAGAAGTGGAAAAGAAGAGAGTTACACTACAACAAGAAACAAATAAAGGGAAGAAGTAAAGAATAACAAGTTTACACTACAACAATGAAGTAAAAGCAATTGCAAAGACAAGTAAATGGAAAGAAGGAAGAGAAGTAGTACTTGTATTATCTTGTCACCCTTCAAATACAACTTTTTACACACTCTCTCTCTCTTTCACTTTAATGGCTAAGACCTAAAACTAGAAGAAGAAGAAGAGCAACAACAACAACTACAACAAAAATCAAACTATACAACTTGCTCTCTGGATTCGTCCCAACTGAAGAACCCAGGAAGGGTTTTATAGGCATCAGGGACTAGGGGGCCAGGGGACAAACCCTGGCCCAAAACGTGGTGCGCCGCGCGCCTACATGGCCGCGTTT
Source organism: Agave tequilana (assembly GCA_038442645.1). Lineage (NCBI taxonomy): Eukaryota > Viridiplantae > Streptophyta > Magnoliopsida > Asparagales > Asparagaceae > Agave > Agave tequilana. The sequence goes on from JAVJIF010002334.1 coordinate 49,794, forward strand.
CCCCGGCAGTACTTTGGCGGCGCGCGCAGCGCCGCCTGCTGCGCGCCGCCTGGTTGTCCCCCTGTCGGCTGGATTCCCGGTTTCTGGTTTTGTTCCTCTAGTTTTGACGAAACCAGCCTCTTAAGTCAATGACTCTCTTTTAGGCCTTTTAATCACCAAATAAATGGTGATTTAGATCTTCTTCTTCATTTGCCCACCATGGACCTAGGATCAAGCAAGCAAGGTTTTATTAGTAGAATTTTACATGAAATAAATATGAGAATGTGATGAAAATTATGCAAAATTAGAGACTAATCAGCTTCTAAACCAGTCGAAGGTCACTCCTTTGAGAGTACCGATAAACAATCTGGTCATGATGGCATCATTATCTATTACATTACTAGTCTAGAACCGAAAGTAATAGATATACTGGTTCGGTGAGCTCTTACCATCATATGCATGTAACGTAGGTGGCTTGAATTTCGGGGGTATGGCACTGGATCCCATTCTAGTGGGTAAGGACGAGTCATACCTACCTTTTTCGGCTCATCTCTCTGGCTAGTGATGCAATCTGAGCCTGGATGCCTTTAATAAACTCGGCATCAATTGAAGACTTTCCTTCGATTTCTCAGTCTTAGGTCATTCATCATCATTATGCTCCTCCTCATTATGATTGCACCCGGTATCATTGTTATTCCGATTGGTCAGGAGTCGAGGGAGCATCTTTTGAATATTGTTCAAAGCTTCTTGTTGTGCCTTGGAAGTTTGTTCTTGAGCCTCCATCCATTGGTGAAGGTCATTATTGTTGTTATCGGTCATGTTAGTCGACACTCTACCTGTTTGCACAGAGCTGACCATTGCTGAAGAGGCATATCCACTAGCTTTTCCCTCATCGTCAGACCATTGGAAGAGACTTTTCAGTGGTTCTGGTGACATCACCCTAGTTGAAGAGGACGGTTGTTCATAATTACAGGGTATTGCTACCCGGGACCTTGTGCCTTCAAATGCACCCTCTTTTCCACTAAGACTTGGCCCAAATCAGAGTTATAGTCTAAATCTGTAGAACTGAACGAGGGAGAGTTAGTATCACGTCTCCCTCGTCTGGCCCTGAGCGTTTCGCGCCCCCTCCTTATCATGTTAACAGATGCTAAGGGAAGATCTCGAACGTTTCCTGCTTTGTTCTTTTTCTGAGATTTGACAGGGGCTTGAGTCGATAGTCAGCTAAAAACTGACTGTCGGGCTGGAAGAGTGGCGGGGACTGGCCCTAGTCGACAATGAACTAAATGAACCGTCACCAACTAGTACTCTACTTGTTCACAGCGGGAGGGATAAGTATGACTTTGTTCTTCACAATAAAACAACCGTTTGTTAGTTAAGAACTCTCGTAGATCAGAATTAACTGAGCTTAAGCGATTTAGTACAGAAATTCGAAGGGTTCGTGTACTAGGCTGTTCAAGCTAGAGAGCTCTAGTGTTGAAGCTTCTCTTTTCAACTACAGGTGAAGTTAAAACAACTCCACATTTAGCTTTGCTCGATGAAGCTAAACTTTTAGCTCTACCTCCAAGTGCGAGCTTAGCACTAGAAAGCATTGAGAGTGAAGTCGTGGTAGCTTCACATTTAGCGCACAGTAGCGCTTTAATCTTCGCGTTGCGGCGAAGATGATTAGCACCACACAGTACTTTATTACCAGCCTTGCGGCTAAGGACTTTGCTAGTACCTTTAGGTGCTAAAGTTGCATAAGCAATGCTATCAACACTTGGGGTACGCCCTTAACTTCACTCAAATGAGCGAAGTTAGTACTGGAAACAAGCGCTCTTTAGTTAGGCGAAGACAATAAGGCTTCGCATCTACCTCTGCGTTGTGCTCTAAATTTAGCCTCGCGGCTAAAGAGACTTTGAGCTCCCCGTGTTGAAGCTGCATAAGCAACGCCATCAACACAGGGGCGCTTTGCCCTTGTCTTCGCATGAGAGGTGGGGTTGAGCTTCAACTTCGTATAAAGCCTCACCCTGAAAGGTTGTTGACTTCGCCCTTTAGATCTGCTTGCTCTGAGTAGTCTCAGGTTCGCGTGGAGTCTGTTTGGCTTTGTATAGGCTGTCATGTTTACATGAAGTAAACTTAGCCTCAGTTTAGACTAAGGAAAATTGGAGCGAGGTTCGCTCAGCACTCGGCTGGCATAGGTTTGGACACAACCTAAGTTGAAGCTGCTTTCTAATCTGTATCCAGTGGAGCTTTGGCTACGGATACCCTCCTGTGCTTCTATATATGGAGTGCTAGACCACCGTCAAAGAGGAGTTCCTCGAACTTCTCTTGGTCAAAGTGGATGATCAAATTTTCGACGATGATGGGTTCAGCACTCTGACCGTTGTATTACGACATCATCTCCTTGTTGCGGAAGAAGACCCTATTCCCCAGCTGAGTCACAATCTTATTTTCCATTAAATTGGTCGTGAAAAACTTACAAAAAAGGATTAAGGAGCGAAATTATAAGTAATTCTTTAAAGAAAAAAGAAAAGAACAAGTAGATCTCCTCTAAGATTTTTGGGAAAGTATGCCGGTGAGAATCTGATCAGCGCATGATCACTTTATCCTGTTGACGATGCAATCAGTCGGATGTTCAAACTTTCTCAAGAGAACTTCCTTCTCGCTTGGTTTTGAAAATCCTCTGAAGGTAGAAGACGTGTTGGGATCCTGGATGAAAGAGAGTTGAGTCTCTGGGGCTTTAGAAGCTTAAAAGCAAGAGGATACTTTTGGGCTAAACGTCTCTTAGATCTCTCCGAAATTTTTTCGCCCTTCTTCGCTCTTACAAGGGCCTATTTATAAAAAAAATCGGGGTGTAACTACCCCTTTAATTCAGCAAAACTGAATCAGTCTATTAGCTTCGCGTGAGGCTCGAAATAGCCTCACTGTGAGGCTAAATGCAAGCCTCAGGTGAAGTTGGAAGGTTCATGCAGCTACTGATAGCCATTTACGGTTTAATTGTGTCCACTTAATGTGGGACGAAATGGGCGGGTGTAACTGCCGACTTAAAATGGCATTAACCCTACTAAGGTAGCGGGGTTCACCCATTAATCCCTCGTGAGATTTTGAAACGGTCAACTGATGACCTGAAAAAGCTCGCGACAGAGCTAAGTATGAGTTTCATACGAAGCTCATCTTAAAAAGCTTCAGGCGAAGCTATATTCAAGACTTCAACTGAGGTTAGAAGTTAGCTCATTTGATGAGCTAGGTGAAGCTAAAAAGTTAGCTCAGAGCAGAGCTGGACCACACTTCCAGCGAAGTTGGTGAGAAAGCTTCTAACAAAACTAATGTTAGCCCTCAGCGTGGCTAATTGAAGCTTCGTGCGAAGCTAGTGGCTTTGACCTTTTAACAAGGCTATGAGCGGAACTAGCTCCCTTTTGGGCTCACGCGAGGCTAGGTGTTTGAACAGACCTAGCCTTATAGGCCTGCTTTGGCCTCTGAAGTGGGCATAAACCTGGTCATCAGCTCGTCCATGACTCTGACTTTTGTAAATATCACCGAGTACAGATGTGCTCAGACCGGTTGAAGTGCTACCTAGGAGCTTGTCTTTTTGGATTGTAAATAGCATTTAGATCACGGAAATCAATGCAAATTCAAATCTTCCCATTCTTCTTGGTGTCGGACACATGTTGGCTACCCAGCCAGGATGTTGTTCTTCCCTGACGAAATCAGAGTCTATGAGCTTTTTAACTTTCGATTCAACTGCCTCCATTATTTCTGAACGGAACCGTCGTTGCTGTTGTTAACTGGTTTCACATTTGGATTGATGTTAAGGTGATGCATAACCAATTGAGGATCAATGTAACGCCCCGATTCCACTGATACGGGGACGTCACTGCAACGTATATACGTAAGTCCGAATTACCTTCCCGTATATACGCTAAGCATCAGTACAGACAAGAATCAGAGTACGGAAGCAAATGGTGCATTATACATTCCAACACATATATATACAATCACAGAGTTATCACCAGAGGTGATGAATATTACAATAATATAACATCACAGATATGCGCAAATGCGGGAATACAAGAGATACACACATATATGAACGATACAAAAGGGAGTTCACATACAAGTATACAAGGATAGTACAAGTATGAACAGTATAAAAGAGCATGGACAGTATAAGTATAAACAGAAGGGCACTCACGAGAAAACTCGAGAGGCACACAGGGGGCCTGGAAGGAAATGGCTCTGAAAGGTAGGCTGGTGATCCACGCTACCGCTGCGCCACTCTGATCACACGCTCCTAACTCCATGACCTGGACATGTGGATCCAGGGGAGTCAAATGATACTCCCCAGGCGAGTGGTGAAGCAAAACCAAGTGGTGAAGCAGGGTGAGCACAATAATGCATATAACAAATGATATCAAGAAGGAAATACTCAGGAGTCAGATAGGTGAGAGCAGATATGAACAGATATGACAGGATAATCATAAAACAGGGAATCCGAATAAAACCAATCCGAGCTACCAGGTAGTTATAACATAATACTCATAAAACAGGAAATCCGACATAAAGTCCGGGAAAAGCAAATACGGTAAGGCACATCACAGATTCATAGCCGTTTAAGTTGCAGGCTTTGGTATGCGTCCCATTCCACATACCTCTACTTACAACTTAAAGAGCCGGTTATATGACACTTTATTATTATTACTCGTCTTACCCATATATCTAGGTATGTGTCTCGGTGTACGGCCAACTCACATACATCCATATATAAGCAAGTCGAGGTTGTTATTGGAAACAAGCGGGGGTATCAACGAACTATGTTTACAGTGGGTCCCGTACATACCCGGGACCACGGCCCAGGATTGTTCCGTTGCTAGGTGACGGAACCTGCCGCAAGGCTAACAGGAGGGGCTTATGTATGCCCTATCATACAGGAATAAGGGAGCCAGCTCTCCCCTCGGTCCCCTGGAGGCCCACAGGTCAGACCGGAACATGAGTGCACAATACCTAATGCCACTGTAAACACGAACACATATCGATATCCGCATGTTTCCCCCGACCCAATACAAGTTGGTACATTTTAGGATTCATTAGTTTAATTATCACTTTACGGGAAAAACAGGTACAGGACATGATCAGGAAAATCGGGTGTACATAAATACTATATAGTCAAGTCACTGCATGTAAAGCAGGGATACAAGTCACTGATCATGATACAGGATAATAAAGTAAAGTTCCCGTAAAGGTGATAATCACAAGTCAAGTATATCATGCTGGGTGTAAGGTGATAGCATGATAGGATGGTGATAATTAACAAGCAACTAAGCATATAAGAGATTGATAATAATCAGGTGGCAAGTTATGTCAAGAGATTGATAATAGTCTGGGTAAGTCAGGTCATACCAAGAGGGTCTAGCCAAATAGTAGTATGTCAGGTGGTCAGGTGATAACACTCTAGATGTCAGGTGATATACATGTGTTAAAAGGAAACATGCAACTAGCAAGTCTAAAGTAGTAGTAGGGCAAGTGTAACATAAAAGTAATCCAAAGTCCACGACCACGAAGGGTCGGCCACGCATGGTATAAGCAATAAAAGTCATAGCACATGAAATAAAATACATGAAAGCTAAAGCAAGAACATGCGCATAATCAATGACATAAGAAGTAAGAGGGTAGCGAGTGAGAACACTCGCCTGCATCACCGAAAAGCCGAAAGGTCCGAAATCCACGAAATCCGGGGCACGCCATAAAATAGGATATATAAATATGTAGAGTGAGGAGGAGAGAGAAAGAGAGAAGGGAAGTGAAGATGGTGTTTGTCAAGTGACAAGTCAAGCCACACCAAGATGTGATATAAGTCTAGGGGGTAAGGTTCATGTTCAAGGAAGGGATCAACTAAGACAGATAGGTAAAGTTAGTCGACTAGGTGGACAGGGTAGTCGACTAATAGAGGGGTTAGTCGACTAGGAAGATGGGGTAGTCGACTAAGACTGTGATCCAGAGAGTTGGATTTCTGGTTCAGGAAAAGTTAGTCGACTGGAGTAAAATAGGTAGTCGACTAACAGATACTCTAAGTCGACTAATAGTAAGGTCAAGTCGACTAGAACTGAGATACAGAAAGTTGGGGTTTCAGGTTCAGGGAAGGTTAGTCGACTAGGGTCAAGGGTGTAGTCGACTAAGGGTCCTAAGTCGACTAATAATTGGTTAAGTCGACTGGGGCCAAGAGTTGGGATTCTGGAATCAGGAAGAGTTAGTCGACTGGATGAATCGAGTAGTCGACTAACAGACATGACAAGTCGACTAACAGTTATGTTAAGTCGACTAAATCTGTGATACAGAGAGTTGATGTTTTGGCTCAGGAAAAGTTAGTCGACTAGATGAAATGGGTAGTCGACTAACAGTGATTTCTAGAGAGAGAAAATGTAGAGAGAGAAAGGGATATTCTAGAGAGAGAAAATAGGGATTTTAGAGAGAGAAAATGTAGAGAGAGAAAGGGATATCCTAGAGAGAGGAAACCTAGAGAGAGAAAGTGGGAATTTTTAGAGAGAGAAAGTGAAGAGAGAGAAAGAGGGATTTCTAGAAAGAGAATCTAGAGAGAGATTTCTAGAGAGAGAAGGAGAGATTTCTAGAGAGAGAAGGAGAGATTTCTAGAGAGAGAAAGAGATGATGAGAGAGAGAGAGAATCAGGAGAGAGAGAGGGTGCGGTTGAGAGAGAGAGAGAGAGCTAGAGTGAGAAAGAGAGGAGAGAGAAACAGGAGAGAGAGAGGGATCCAAGAGAGAGAGAGAGGGAGAGAAACAGAGAAGGGGCTTTGCCCCTCTCTGGATCCACGCACAGCACCCCCCTGCTGGGGGTGCCCGGCCTGGCCGCCGGCCAAGTGGCGGCGCCGGGCGGCGCCGGCCACCGGAAGAGGAGGGGGCGGCTGCCCCCTCAAATGAAACACAGGAGGGGGCTTTGCCCCCCTCCAGCAAGGCAACCAGGGGGGCTGTTGCCCCCCTGCAACACAGAGAGAGAGAGAGGGGGGGTTTGCCCCCCTCTCAGCACAGGGGCCGCCGGCGCGCCCAACAGAGAAGGAGAGAGGGGAGGCCGCGCCTCCCCTCCACACGAAGTGGCCGCCGGCGGCTGTCCGGGCCGCCGGCGAGCCCAATCAGAGGGAGAGAGGGGAGGCTGCGCCTCCCCTCCACAGACAGGGGCCGCCGGCGGCGGTCCTGGCCGCCGGCGTGCTCAACAGAGAGGGAGAGAGAGGGGAGAAGAGAGGGGGCTCTGCCCCTCCCCTGCACAGCGCACAGGGGGCCCGAGGCCCCCTGGCCGCGCCCAAGGCCGCCGGCGTCGTGCCGGCGGCGGTCAGCTCCGCCACGGCGCCGGAGAGGGAGGAGGGAGGTGGCGGCCTCGCTGGGCCCGCAGAAGAGAGGAAGGAGAAGAGAGAGAGAAAGAAAAAAAAGAAAAAGAAAAAGGAAAAAGAGAAAGAAAAGAAAAAAGGGGGTTTATTTATTAAGGAATGATTGATGTGATGGGAGTGGTTGAGATGTGATGGGAGGAGGTGATGTGGCAGGTTGACTTTTGGGGGGAGGGAAAAAGAGAATTGGGGGAAGAGAAACAACAAAAAATAATATTATTAAAATAGGGTAAAAATCCGACTGTTTCGGAATCGTTCCGAAAAATCCTCAAAAATAGAAAATAATATTTTAAGATGCTCGGTGAAATCGGATTCGAGAAATACCATGCAGATTTCAAATTAAAAATCCTGGAATCTTCCGGCGGTACCGGTCGACACCAAAACCGGTGAATTTTCGATAAATTCTGGAAAATCTCAAAAAATGAATTTAGATAGAAAATGATATTATAAGATGTATCGTGAAAGCCGTTTTAAGAAATACTTTATAGTTTTAAAACTAAAAATCCCGGAACCAGCTAACTGCCGACTCCGGTGGAATTTCCATAAAATCATAAAATCCTCAGAAAAAGAATGTAAGTAAGAAATGTAATTCTAAAAGATAAAGTCTAAAGGACCATCATGAAATTCCTAGCTGTTTGTGAATTAAAAAATCCAGGAATCGGTCAGCGGCACTGGCCGACACCGGTTTTGAAGAAATTCATTTTAATTTCAGAAAATCTAGAAAATCATAGAAAATATATAATAATGGAAAATGATATTTAAAACTAAAATCGGTCAAATCAGAATACCGGAAGGACCAAATCGAGTAATACACTAGGATCGGGCCTTCGGTTCAGACTAGAGCTGACTCCGAATCCACGAATCCAAATCCAAGACAAAACAGTCATAAAAGGAATTCATAATACAGAATAAATACAGGAAACAAATCGAAAAAATACGATCGGAAAATCTGAATACGCAACTAAGTACGTATTCCGGGAACAGGGTATTACAATCAAGTTCGGGCATGTCCTTATAGTTCTAAACGAAGACATCTACGCACTCTCGTATAAGATGTATTAAGTCTTCTTTCTCAGAGAGCGGTAAGCTCTCACTTATGAAGATGGATTTGGGGTTAACCTCATCTCCTAGGTTGATCTGAATCACTTTGTCATCTGTGGGTGGCTCGCAATGTTCGAAGCAGATGTCCTAGAGAGTATTCAGGTGTTTTATTCAGGGATCGGTGTTTGACTGGATCATTTCTTCATCTTCGTCTTCATCCTCTAGATGGCTAGTTGAAACCATATTCACTGAAAGATCTTTGAGGATAGTTCTGACACTGATATCTGATTTTCATGATGACGTGCCTGACCAATGATCGTGATATAATAATTCCTCAGACTCAGAGCCCGATGGAATTGAAGTTGACACGTAGCTTAACTCCCTCCAAGTTTGATGAGTAGTTAGGGGCCTTCTCTTTCGGGACAAAAGGTCGGAGCAGTGTTCGTGTTCCTTGGCCAAAGTTCGAACATGACCTTTTCGTCAAGTCATACCCCATATTCTCCATCATACGACATGCATTTGACTCGTAATGGGAGAACTGTGGGGACTCAGGATCGTCTTCTGAGCTTTCATGAGTCACTGGTTCAGACTCGATTCTCTCGAATAGGATCAACTTTTGACCCTTGCGTTTAGCAGGCACTTCGAAGAAACCTCCTTGTGCATCATTGGCCTTGTCGTGCACCATGAAGGGTGACTCAGTTGATATATGCAATAATGTTAGAGCATTTACTGCTGACCATTGGTCACTATCCATGTCAGTACTAGTGTCTGACGGAACAGAATCGAAGCAAACGCAGAAAAGTTAATCAAATTTAAGCCTTCATTGATAAACCACTCGCCTTCAACATTGGCAGTGGTATCGAAATCACACTTATTAACGCTTGTTACAAGAGGATTTATTTCTCAAAGACATTCTTCTTCTGCATTTGGTTCCGTATCCGCTTCATTGCCAGATTCTAGTTCTTGCTGGAGATTCTTATCAGCCTCAAGAGAATCTTTGTAGAGGCGGGAGACAGTGAAGTAATTCTCTGCCCTCTTAAACGGATGCTTTTCAATGATCAACATTCTCACTCTTTCTTGTTCATCAACATATTTCATCACTTGATGAAGGGTAGACGGGACGATTGAGTTGTAGTGGATCCATGGTTGTCCAGCAGCAGGTTGGAAGACGTGTCAGCGTTAATGACATAACACGTCACTTCAGACTCCAAATCCTCGATATGGAATCTAAGTTTGATCTTATCCATTGAGCACATACCATTGGTATTAAAGCCATAAATGGTAGTTTGTATGACGCTCAATCGATGGGTGGGAATCCCCACGTGCTGCATTACCCGGTGGGGCATAATGCTTAACGCGAATCCTGAATCAACCTGAATGTGGTTCACTACATATGATCTAATGTACCCTATATAATATAAGAGTCTATCATGTTTCTCCTTTATTTACATATCCTCTGGAGAGAATGTGATGTATGGAGAACATTTGGAGGCCTGATGACAATGCCCATCGTCTTCCTCCTCTAATATGGCAGGAATCTGAGTTAAGAAAATCTCAGAATCTGCCAATGCTTCTCTTAGAGCTTCTCTTATGGATTTGAAAAGACTAAGAAGCTCATATAAAGTGATCCGAGCAGGGATGTTAGCGAGCTATGCCAAAACATCAAAGCGGAAGGGAGTTAATGGTCTTGCATCATCTTTTTGAAAGGCTTTGGCATAATGAAGCTCCTTCTGTTTGTCCACATGTTGCTTTGTGGACTGTTCGGTTGTCGCTTTCACTGGCTGGGAAGAGTTTGTCACTGGCTGACCATACTGTTTCAAGTACTGCTTGCCGGATTGGGTCTTCGACGTGGAAGGAGTACCTGTATCAGCAACCAAGACAGACTCCTCTTTTTCCTGAACTAGTGAGGGAAGCAATATCTTCCTCAGTTTCTCTAGTAAAGATACCTCCACATTACTGGAGGATACTTTACCCTTGACTTTAGATTTCTAGTGTGTAACAGTTGTCCATTGTTGGCTTTATATAATGTCGGGGTGAACCCACATTATCTCCCCTCGAGGAGTAGGCAACAGGACAAGGCATTTATCCTTTTTGTAGTGGGGATCAGTATTGGTCACCCTCAGTTCTTCTTTCGGGATGGGAACCAATCGGCTGGTACTGCTGGAGTTCTTTGCTAAATTGAAGAGACGTCATATTAGCCATCACCTTCTTCTGCTCTGGACAGAGTTTAAGGACATCTGCGTCGATTAGAGGTTGAAGAACATCCTTGAAGATGTAGCAATTCTTCGTAGGATGCCCCAACATCCTGTGATATAAATAGTAGTTGGGATCAACCTTCCCGATTTCGTCAGGGCGTCAGGCCTCTCGTAATTTGAGTTTGTTACTCTTCTAGAATAACTTGAACAGAGAGACCACGTGCTCATCCTTGAAGGAGCATGATTTACTGGCACGTACTTGGCCGGGAGCTCCACCCCCTCTGGCACTGACTAGGGTTTCAAAGGTGATTTAACCTCCGTTGCCAGAGTATCTCATCTTTTTAGCTGAGAAGATGACTCTAAAGTGCACCGCGTCGATTTATCAGGTCTTAGTTTGTTGTCTTTCTCTTCAGCCTTGACCCAGGCGACTATTTTCTCTGCCTTCTCATATTGTTGCACCGGCTACTTCTAAGTACGACATTTTGTCAATATAGGGAGAAGTGCAGTCTGTAGGTTGCGGCGACACGTTTCCACCAGTTTAGACTGGGATATGCCACTTGGACAACAGAGTGTCATACTCTGAAATCTCTTCACAAAAGCTTTGATGGACACTCTTTTCTTCTACTTCGTGGCGAGGAGAGTAGGCATTGCTACCTCCATAGTCTCTTCGAAGAAGCAAGCTAAAATAACTTTTCCAAGTCGGCCCAAGTTTTGATAAAGCCGGCGGGCAGCTTCATGAACCATTCAAAGGCAACCCCTTGAGAGTGTCAATGAATAAATGAGCTATGATGACATCGTTCGATACTACGTTCCCGATTTGGGATTTAAAATAGTATATGTGCTGGTTCAGCGACCCTATACCGTCGAAAGTATGTTCGGTGCCTGAACGTTGGAGGGTTAGAGTTTTGTCCCATTCCGTTGGGTAGGTTTGGACTACCCCCACGTCTTGAAGGTTGCCTCTGTATGCAAGGGTATCGAGGCGTTTCTCTAGATTGTTCATCCTCCTGGAGTGACGAGATTCACTTTCTAGGTCATCCTCCTCCTTAGATGAAGGTTTGGGGGACTCGAGGTTTGAGTGCTTTTCACTCTGCGTATCCTCAAAAAAAGAGCTTTCTCCCTCCTTTTTTTCCCTTGATTTTTGGACCCTTTTTCTTCTTCTTAAATAGCTGTGTTAGCATTTGCTTAAGAGTGTCAATAGATTCTTTCTAAGCTCGAATCATACTAAATTGTTTCCTCTGAACTTGGGCCTGCTCTTTGAATCGCTTGGCCACTTTTTCGGGAGTGCCCGCTATGTATGCAAATGCTCTTTCTCTGTAGAAGGGCTAGAGGAGGCTTGGGATTCCATGATGGCAGGGTGCACCTCATTTATGTCAATACCCCTGGCTAGGGCATTGTAGTTCACCAGGGCAATTGTACCAGTCTGGATGCGAGTGTGTTGGTACACTCCTTCTAATTCGCTTAGTATTTCTTTCAAACCAGAAAAAGGTTCATCATCAGACTTGCCAGAGAATATGACCGGTTGTTTCCCTTTGGAGTTGCTCGGTGTAGTGCATGGACTCACTATATTTGAAGTTAGCTCAGCTTACTCCACATGAGAGAAGGACTTCTTCTTGCAGGAGCGGCGTCTCTTAGCTGAGTTAGAGACTGTGGTGGCTGACAGCCGATTGAATACCGACGTCTTGCTCGTATGAGAGTTACAGTGGCATTCAAAGAGTGCTACCATGATGAGTCATTCACAACAGCATTGGAGAGTGATTTGATGGATACTTCTCTTCTTTGTCAAGTAATCTCTTAGATCCGTTGCACGAGTATCCAAAGGACTAGCCTCAAATCCTTCGGGTTGAGGGCTTTTTAGTTTAGTATGTTTTAAGGACATACCAGACTGAACGTGGATCTTACATTTCTGTGATGAAACGCGGGTCTGAGCCTCGCATTTTGGCAGAGTCTGCTTCAGAACGCGAACTTCGTGTTTAGTAGTAGGAACGTAAGAGTCGCATTCTGGCACAGATTGGACGTGAGTCTCGCGTTTTGGAACAAGAATGCGGACATCGCGCTTGGGCACTGAGACGCGCGTTTGAAGAATGCGGGTATCATGTTGCTTAACCTCGCATGGATGTGGGTCTTGCGTTTTGGAACAAAAACACGGACCTCACTTTTGGGCGTTGAGACGCACGCTTGAAGAATGCGGGTTTCGTGTTGCTTCAAAGAAACGCGGGTCTAAGCCTCGCGTTCTGTTTATGCAAAACAGATTGCAACTACAAATTTTTTGATTTATTATCAACGGGCGTGATGCCCTCATCGACATTCAGCATTCCGGTTGAGTCTCAGGGGCTGCTGAGAACCCACGACATCCTGAAATTACGGAGTCTGGAGAGGAGAGTGATGGCGGGACTGACCTTCATCGTCATTTTGTCTGTGAGGTAGCATACTAGCTCTGCAGGTGTCCTGAGAGATATTGACGCGAGCCGTGTGGGCTACACGGGAGATTTTCAAAACCTTATAGGACATGGCGCTGTTTGCGTTGTGAACAATGACACAAGCCACTTTTGGAGAAGTCTCCGAAGAGACTTGAGGGCGAGTCCCCGAAGAGACTCTGCAGTTCTAGCGCATTGCTTTTGGGCTATTAGAGCCCGAAAAAAGAAACTCTTCAAAATTTTCTTAATCAAATTCGATGACGAGCGACTCGACCATTAATCCAATGAGCTTAACGTCAGCTTGCGCTATGGCTTTCTCGTCGGTGGAGAAATTAGTCCCCAGAGAAGCCTCCATCTTTTATTTGGTCAGAAAAATACAAAGTAAAATTCTTATTAATTGCAAAGAGAATTACAACGGATACGATCTGATTACAAAAGAAGGGAGAATATTTGAATCTCTCCTTTGTTTAAGGCTGGGTTCTTCGTGTGGTGATGAAGAGTGAATCTTATTCTCTGTTGACCGGCTGAACGACAAGCTTCTCTTGGATCGTTTTAAAAGTATAAGATAACTCCACTTGGACACAACAAGTGTTGGTGTTCTCCTCGTGAAGAAAAAATTTCTTTCTTTCTCTCTCTCTCCTTTGAATGCCTAAAGTTTCTGAACTTTATAACTATTTTCTTCTTCTAAAAAAAGAAGAAGCCCCCGTTCAATAGCTTTCATGGCTATTTATACGAGTATTCAAGGATTGTCCCCTAGAATCCCTCTAGAATGGTAACTCCCCACATTACGTGGGTGTTAACTGACCAACAATGGGGCAGTTACAACAGAAACACGACCTTGTGAGTTTTATTATGTTGTTGAAATGCGAAGCTCGCAGGCTTGCGTTTCAGTTGAGACGTGGAGTTGTCTGAGGTCTGTGTTTGAGTTGGAACGCGACTTTGGCTGAGCTCGACATTTGAGTTGGAACGCGACTCTGGTTGAGATCCGCATTTGAACTGAAATGCAACTTTCGCTGAGCTCTGCGTTTGAGTTGAAACACAACCCTGGTTGAGATTTGCGTTTAAACTAGAACGCAAATTTGTTTGAGCTCCACGTTTTAAAGGGGAACACTGGACAGACTCTGGTCCGCATTTACCATTAAACGCTAGGTTCCCGTTTGAGTGAAACGTGATCTTCGTGTTGGAGTGAGGTTCGCGTCTGAGGACTTGTCTTCAATGATTTTTAGACAGTGTATAACGTCCAACTAACACTCACGGCGAAGTTACACTCACGGTGAAACTAGACGCCTATGATAAAGATAGCGTATGAATGTTGGGTCTTTGCGTATGACAAAGCTACGCTCGCGACACAACTGGACGCCGACAATGAAGCCAGTATATGACCGTTATGCTATCACATATGGCGTAGGCGCGATCGCAACGAAGCTAGCTGATAAAGCGCAGAGCGATAAGCTCGCCTACCTGCAGAGCTAGTAGAGAACCTAAAGGTTAAGTCTGCAGACTGAGTTCGAAGCTGGGGTTAAGCTAGCGAGCAGTGATAGACGCAAACGTGCACGCGAGAGAGTTAATGCACGTGACAAAGCGGTGTATGAATACTCTGATAATGCCACGACATAGTTAAGCTCGAGCGAGTTTCTCGGTAAAACGCTGAGCGCTAAGCTCGCCTACCAGGCAGAGCAAAAGAACCGTAGAGCGGATAAGCTTGGGGGCTGGATAGCAAGCAGACAAAGAAACAAGCAAGTATGGCTAAATGGACAAGCAACAAGCGAACATCCAAGTGGAGTTAAGCTATGTTGGAGCGAAGCTAAAGTACAATGCTAGACGCCGTCACACTCGGCGTGGTTACCGCTCGCGGCGAAGCCATGATAATATACAATTATCGCTCACGGTGTAACTATGCTCATACGGAGTTAACAGTAAAGTGTTGAGTGCTAAACTCGCCTACCAGGGGGAGCAGAAGAGAGACCCAGAGGGTCTAAGCGCACCCCCTTTCGAGGAGTGGGCATAAGAGAGACCATAAGATCTATGCACCCTGAGGGCTATAAGGCCAAGGACCAAAGGAGTACCTGCAGAAAATATTAGTACAACACAAACACACGTATAAACAGGAGAAATAATAATGGGAGAACTGCAGAGCGGTCAATCTCACAGCGGAGCTACCATGAAACCCGAAGGTATAAAACCGAAGCATATTGATAGTCTAGCCTGAGGGCTCGGTAGGCGAAACCACTTCGCGAAAGCTACCACGAAACCCATTGGGGTGCAGGGGATGGTACCCATGGGTAGCACGGGAATTGGTCTCTCGCGGCGTCGCTACCCTATAGGGTAGGTTCGCCCGAGAAATTTACCTGCAACCTGCACCACCATTAGTCCAATCACAGTCATATATACAAGAATCTTCTACAGTACTACAAGCATCTACCATAGTGCTACATATACAATCCCAAGCACTCGGCCACATACAAAGCTACTACACATATAGTCCCATACACCATATACAACATATACACTGTCCCAATCATAATACCCATAATATACTGTACATGCCCAAATACTAATCACCATCCTATAAATATACATGCGTCCAAAACAAGCGAGGTACTCGCTAAAATTCAAGAATACTTGCCTAAAACCATGAAATACCAGGCACGGGGACTCCGCGAACACCACGTGCAGGCTGAATAGATAGAAAGAGGGGAGAGGAAGTGAAAGAGAGAGTGCGGCAATGGGAGGGGAAGGGAGGAGAGAGAAAGAGGGGGAGAACCAGAGAGAGTGAGCGTAAGTGAGAGAGGGAGAGGAGAGAGAGGTAGAGAGAGAAATGAGAAAGAGAGAGGGTGTGAGGGTGTTAGAGAGAATTGGAGGGAGAGGCAGAAGACAGAGAAAGAAAAGGAAATAAGGAAAGAATGAGTGAGTGAGAGAGAGAATAACAGTTGGAGAAAAAGAAATGAGAGATAAAAGGAAAGAAAAGAAGAAAAGGGAGGATGGTGAGGTGGTCGGCGGCCTGGCCACAGCCATGGGCGGCGCCGGCCAGAGGGGGTCTGGGAGGCGGTCAGCCCCAGGTGGAGGAGAGGGGAGAAGTGAGGTGGATGGTGGTGATGCTGAGGATATGGTGTTGGTGGAGGCTTCAGTAATGGGTGGAGGTGGAGACATGGGTGGTGGTTGGTGGTTGAGATGGAGTTGGGGTGGTGGTTGTGGAAGGTCGAAGGAGGAAGTTGAGGTGGTGATAATGGGAAAGTGGTGGTAGGTGTTGGAGATAAAAGTGGTGGAGTGGTGGAGAGAGGAGTTGATGGTGGAAGTAGTGGGTAAAGGT
The DNA here is from genome assembly GCA_038442645.1 of Agave tequilana. NCBI lineage: Eukaryota > Viridiplantae > Streptophyta > Magnoliopsida > Asparagales > Asparagaceae > Agave > Agave tequilana. Next base: position 66,100 of record JAVJIF010002334.1, read on the forward strand.
GGTGGTGGTTTAGGTGGCGCGCACGACGGAGCTGGCCGGGGCTCTGACCGGCAACAGGTTGGCCGGGAGGTGGGGAGAGAGGATTGAAGAGGAAGGAGATGAAGGTGGAGTGAAGGCGGTGATGGAAGATAATGTTGGATGAAAATGAAGGAGGAGGTGGGGTGTGGTGAGGAGGGGAAGGGGGCTTTGGGGGGAGTGTGGGTGGCCAGAGGAGAGGAGAGGCGGCGACGGCAAGGGTGGCCGGTGACAGGTTGGTTGGTGGAGAGGGTGAGTGTGGGTGAGGGTGATGGGGGAGATGATAAATGAGAGTGAGAGAGAAAAAGAAATGAAAGAAAAAGAATGAGATAAAGAGGAAGAGAGAGAGGGAGTTAGTGGCTGGGATGGGGGAGTGGCAAGTGATGGGGATGAGGGTGTTTGGTAGGAAAAAATGAGAAGTAAAATTCTAATTAATTATAAAAAAATTACAATGGATACAATTCGATTACAAAAGAGGGAAAAATATTTGAATCTCCTCTTTATTTAAAGCTGGGTTCTTCGTGTGGCGATGGAGAGTAAATCTTGTTCTCCCATTGACCGACTGAACGAGACGCTTCTTTTGGACCATTTTGGGAATGCAAAATAACTCCATCTGGACACGACAAGTGTTGGTGTTCTCCTTTAAAGAAGAATTCTTTCTTTCACTCTCTCTTTCTTTGAATGCTCAAAGTTTCTGAACTTTGTAACTGTTTTGCTCTTTTTTAAAAAAAGAAACCCCCACCAATAGCTTTCACGGCTATTTATAGGCGTATTCAGGGGTAAAATTATCTTCTAGAATTCCTTCATAATGGGGATTAACTTCCCGCATTACATGGGTGTTAATTGATCTAGTATTGGGGAAGTTACAAAAGAAATGTGACCCTCGTGGGTTTTGCTCTGTTGTTGAAATGCGAAGGTTGCAGGCTTGTGTTTAATACGCAAGTGTGGTTGAGCTCCGCGTTTACGTTGAGATGCTGGTCTAGCTAAGCTATGCCGTTTGAACTGGAACACGAGCTTGGTTGAGCTCCGCGTTTAAAATGGAACGCGAACTTAGCTGAGCTCCGTGTTTGCACTAAAATGCGAGCTTATCTACGCTCCACGTTTGAACTGGAAATGCGAACTTGGTTGAGCTCCGCGTTTGAGTTGGAACGCGGACTTGGTTGACCTCCGCGTTTGTAACTGGGTATGAGGTCCGCGTTTATATTGAAATGCGGCCTTCGCGTCGGAGTGAAGTTTGCATCTGAAGACTTGTTTTTAGTGATTTTTAGACAATCTACGGGGGTATGGGGTTGGTCGGCTGATGTGAGGAAGGAAAAAGAAAAGAAAAGAAAGAAAGTAAAAGAAAAGAGAAGGAAGAAAAATATAATAAGATTATTTAAATTAGGTAAATTTTCACTACTTCAGAAAGATTCTAAAAAGTTCTCTAAAATATAAAATATTACTTTGAGAAACAATATGAAATCGAATTTATGAATTCAATCCAGTTTATAAATTAAAAATCCTGAAATCAACCGGTGATACTAGTCGACACCAAAACCGGATGAATTTTGAATAATTCAAAAAAATCTCTAAAAATGCGCTATGATAGAAAATACAATTTTAAGGAATAATGTGAAAATAGATTAAATTCAACTCTATTTGGAAACTAAAAATCTGAGAATCAGTCAGCGGCACTGATCGATACCGATTTTGAAGATTTTACAGAATAATTCAGAGATATTTCAAAAAATCATGAAAAATCTAAAATATTGGAAAACAATATATGAAATTGAAATCTATCAAATCTGATTATCAGAAAAGTCAAATGGAGTGGCATAATGGGATCGGGTCCCCGGTTCGGACTCGGGCTGACTCCGAATCCAGAAATCCAGTCTGATACCAAATAATAATATAAATAATTACAAAATAAAAATAAATACGGAGAAAATTAGAAAAAATACGATTGAAAATTTGGGTTTGGGTACGTATTTCCGGATACAGGGTGTTAGACCTTCTCTTTCTGAACCCATCGTCGGCACGAGAAGGTCGACCCCTTCATCCTTAATTCTGTGGTCGTTCCCGGATGCGACACAAGACCCGCAAGGTGAAGCGAGTCCTAGGCCGGCCTCAACCTACTACTTTGATGAGAACAATGAGCAGTTCGAGTGTGCCAGTGTCATGACCCATCGCTTGGTCTTCCAGCCCAGAGGCCTCCTCTTGCCTTTATTCTGCAATGCTCCTTGCTTAATCTTCATCGTCCTAAGTTTTAACTAGTTCCCTTTTAAACTGTTGTTGCAATTCAAAGACTTGTAAGCTGAAATCATTCATGGTGTGCTTATTTTGGATGCAAGGATGGAAATTTTTGAAACAGTGATGCCTGGCCACCCAGAATCGTTCCAATTGTTCCAGCGAGGCGAGCCTCAGATGCAAGAAGGCCGAGGACAGAGAACGCTTTGAACCTCGTCCTCTGGCTAGCGCGCAGCTGCTCGATGGTTTGGTAATCTGGTGTTTTTTGATGGAAAGGAGGAGGTGGTGGTGGGGTTTGTGGTGGGAGGAGGAGGAAGGAGAGAGAGGAAGGGGAAGAAAGACAGCGAGCGGAGAGGAGAGTGAGGAAGGTCGGTGAGGGGGAGGCTGCAGAGTCTCTCTCTCTCTCTCTCTCTCTCTCTCTCTCTCTCTCTCTCGGCGGAGACAACCTAGAGAGATTGCCCACAGAGAGAAGAGAGATAAAAGTAGGGATGATTGGGTAATTTATTTTCAAAACTGTTAAAAATTTAACAGTAGCCGATAGTGGGTGTATTTTTGGTCAAATTTAGCAATTTGGGGGTAATTTTATAAATATGATGATTTGGGGGTAATTCCAGAAATAGGAAAGATTTGGGGCACGTATAAGAAAAACCCTATACCGACCGAAGGGAGATTTTCTCCCGTGACTCCTTCATGAACTTTCTCTGCCTGTCCGTCCAACTTCATCTGTAGAGAGCGAGCAAGCAAGCAAGAGAGAGCACCTGGAGCAGAAGAGCTCTCTGGAGTAGTAGAGCTCTTGTTTTCCCTCCAACCTCCTCCCCGCTCCCACTCCCCCTCCTCCCCTCCTTCTTCTTCCTCTTCTTCGTCGGTGGAATTCGGTCGGTTCCCGTCGCAAACGCGGTATACTTGCATTTTGGGAGGTTTTCTCCTGTGACTCATATAGAAACTTTATTCGTCCGTCTGTCCATTTGACTTCATCCGTGAGAGAGAGCAGCATCGCCCTCTTCTTCTCCCTATCTCAGCTCCCTCCTTCTCCTTCCTCTTTCTTCTTTCTCTCTCTCCTCATCTTCTTGCTGACCGATCGGTCATTTTCTCACCGACAGCAGCGGTATACTAAATTGACTGAAGAGAGGTATTCTTTCATAACTCTTTCCCAAACTTTGTCCTTCTGTCCGTCCGTCCGTCCGTCTTCGTTCGCAGAGAGAGCGAGCAGCCGGAGCAGCAACGCTCCTATTTTCTCTCCAGCTCCTTCCCCCTCCTTCTTCCTCCTCCCCCTCCTTCCTCCTCCTCCCCTCCTCCTTCCTCTTGGCGAAATTCAGTCAGTTTTCCATCGCAAACGCATTATGCTAGTTAAAAACCGACTGAAGGGAGGTTTTCTCCTGTGACTCATAGAGAAACTTTGTCCGTTCATCTGTCTTCATCCGCGCGAGAGAGAGAGCAGTGTCGACTCCCTTCTCCTCCTCCTCCCTCTGTTAGACCCCTCTTTCTTTTTCATTTTCCCTCCTTCCCCTCCCTCCTTCTCCTAATCGATCGGTCAGTTTTCACCGACAATGGCGATACACTAGTATTATTAAAACTGATCAAAAGGAGGTTTCTCATGTGACTCATGTATAAACTTTGACTGTTCATTCGTCTTCATCCGCAAGAGAGAGCAACGTCGACTCCCTCCTCCTCCTTCCTCTGTCAGACCTCTCCTTCTTTTTCTTCTTCCTTCTTCTTTTTTTCTCTTCATGACTGATCAGTTGGTTTCTTTAATATACTAGTTAATCAAAATCGACTAAAAAAAAATTTTTCTCTCACAATTTATATAAATATTTTTTCCATCCACATGCCTTTGTTCACAAGAGAGAAAAGTATCGATCTGCTCACCTTCTTTTCCTTCTCTCTCTCTTCTTGAACGATTGGTCGGTGTCCCACGACAGCACGGGATACTATAGCATTAAGTGTTCGCGCGTCGCCTCTTTTTCTCTCTCAATATTTTTCTTCACTTTCTCTAATCTTATTTGTCCTCCTGCTCTCTCTCTCTCTCTCTCTCTCTCTCTATCCCATCGCCGCCATGGCGAACGCCGTCGACGATGATATCCTCAAACAATTTCAACAAACCCTAGCATCAGACCCCGACAATCCCTCTCATCACTTCAATCTCGTAAACCCTAACCCCTCCTCTCTTTTCTCACCTTCAAACAATTTCCCCGCAAATTCACTGATCACTTTGTTCGATTCAGGGCGCCTTCTTGTGGAAGAGAGGGGAAGAGTCAGATGGCGAGGAATCGAAGCGATACAAAGAGAAATCTGCCGAGCATTTCGTGGCGTCGGCCAAGCTAAACCCTGGCGACGGCGCTTCGTTCAGATTTCTCGGGCATTATTATAGTCGGGACTCTCTAGATGTGCAGAGGGCTGCTAAGTGTTATCAGAGAGCAGTGAATCTTAATGCTGATGATTTTGAAGCGGGGGTGAGTGAATTAGGGTTCTTTTATCCAAGCTCGATCCTTTTCATTCACAGTGTTGAGGATTTTGAAGCGGGGGATGAGTAATACTTAGGGCTTTCTAATGACTTGAGTTAACGTTTGCATCTTTAAGTGTTTATTTCTGTTTCCATTTTTAAGAAGATATATCTACATGCTCTGAAACATGCATAGCATAACAGTCCTTGAAGTCTCAGTTTATTCTTGACGTGTCCTCATTTTTGTTCATCTGAATAATTCTCTATGATTCAGTTTATTTGGAGGTATTTGTAAACATTTTGTGATTATCATAATTCTCATTTTATCCTTGTAAGGTTATTACTGCTATGATGCTGTCTGTTGTTGAAACTGTTCTTTTCGATACTATTGAGTCTCCTTCATGTTGCTATACAGGCTTTATTCTCTTTTCTTGTCTGAGCTCTGTCAAGCTGTTGTGTGCCCATACCCCTTTTTTATTAATTTTTTTCTCTGTTTGGTAATTTATTCCTCAATAATCGACTTGTAACTTTGCACTCGTGTCCCTACAGGAAGGTTTGTGTGATTTGTTGGATATAAGCGGCAAAGAGAGTCTGGAGATTGCTGTATGTCGGGAAGCCTCAGAGAAGTCACCAAGAGCGTTTTGGGCATTCAGGAGATTGGGATACTTGTTGGTAATGTTATAGCGTTCATCCTTTTTAGCATATTACTCATTATCATGTGATTATCTGAAACACGCCAAATCTGTCAGTTAACTTAAACTGTCGTGTGCGGATCAAAATCAAATAGAAAAAAGTAGAAAGAATAAGAAAATAGAAATTATGCTCATTAAGGGGAAACTGAGGACCCTTTACCTAGTCGAGGAGAAATTTTCCTAAGAGAGTTGTTTGATTTGAACAATCTTTAACCATGATCCACTCATGGATATCATGTAGATATATTGATGATGCAATTGTTATTAGCAACTCATATGCTCGTACTTCTTTTCCATTGGCCCCTTTATGGTATATAGGGATTTGGGGGTTTTATCAATGGTTGCAAGGGAAAAACGAGATTTTTTTTGTGTTTGCTTCTTCATCACTACATGGGCTCAAACTGAATGTCCAGAATTTGAGCTCCTCTTCTTGATTCTGTAAGCTTAATCTGTAAGATCAAAACAGTAGGTAAACCTAACTGTCAATTGTTCATCAAGGTTCTGTGGGATAGCCCTCTTGTTTACTTTTTAAGAATTGGCATCGATTTGAGGGTTGGTGTACTTCTGGTAGCCAATCATTAAAACTTGGTCAAGTCTTGTGGCGTTTTCTTGACTTGGAATCGTGCTTCCTAGCCGACCCAATTTTGATGTGAAAAGGCTGAACTTCTCATGAACTATGTATTTTTGTAACTGTAAGAGTAACAAAAAACAACTAATGTTGGTAGCTGCAGTTTAAAACTTTATGACGATTTTTTCCTGCATAATATTACAGATTAAAGAATAATGACAGTTTAGAATAATTTCAAGCAAGTACTTGTATATATTATAGTGAATTATACAAGCAACAAAATACTTCTGTCACTTTTGTTGTCTCGATATGAACTCCCAATTTGATCAGCCAAAAAATGTTCCCAATTGTATTGAAATGGTGCAAGGAACTGGTTCCATAAGGAATTCCTTTGCAATACCTTGAAATGGAAACATTTTGCAAACTATTCTTTCTGGAGTAGTATTTTTTTTAAAAAAAAAAATGGCATCAGCAGTAACAACAACAACAACAACAATAAACAATTTAGACTTTATCCAAATCATTGGAATGGTTTCTTGAACAACTTTGTGAAAACTTAATTTTAGACAGTGGAAACAGTTCTTTATAATATCATATGAAAAACTAAATATACAAATAAACAATCCTATTTATGGAGAAATCTGAGTGAACATTTTATAACATTAAAACAGCTGTTAGCGGTATATTTTACTAGAAACTGAAACAATTGAAAGCAACATAAAAATCTAAAACCTTTGTATTTAACATGATAGGAAATAACTTTTATTGACTGTGGGCGTGTTTGGTTGCAAGAAGTGGGCGGAAGAAAGGAAATGGGGAAGTATAATTGCTCACTTTCCTATCTATCTAAACACCGGAAAAGAAAAATAAGAAAATCTTTTCCTTTTCTCTTTTCTCTTTTACTCAACCACTTCCTCACTTCTAGAGTGCTACAGTTAATTTTGTGGTCATGTAAATCTTAATGTAATAAGTTGTAGCACAAAATAGTTAATTTTTTGATCATGTAAATCTCACTTGCATTCTAATTACAGTCCATTTTTTATTTTTCTTAATTAAATTTTATTTTAATATTATTTTGTGGTCAACTTTGTGGTCAACTTTACCACTTCCACTTTCACATTACCATCCAAACACCGGAAAAGACATAACATTTTTCAAACCATACTTCCCAACAGTATCCAAACACCGAAAAACTTACTAACCAATTCCCAAGTTCCAAAGGGAACTATTACCACTTCCTCACTTCTTCACTTTCTCACTTTCACCCTTAACCAAACAGGCCCTATACAACAATATGTCCCGACTAATATTAATGTATTTATTTCAGAGCTAACATAGAGTAATGAATCAACTAATTCTTGGTCAAGTTTAAATAGTATTCCCTGTTTTTAACTGTACAAAATCTCCTTCACAACATTAAATGTTCCTATGGAAGCTGATATAATGCTGCCAAGTCCCGTACATTCTCTGTCTGCGGCCTCAAACAAGAATCTAGAGTATTGTTTTCCATTTAGAACTAACCAAATTTGTTTGCCCTGATTTCTTTGTCTCTTCAAGCTCCAATGATCACTTCCCTCAAAAAGAAAAAATAGCAGCTCCAACAATCATAGTGCCATTACTCCTCTACTGCAAACTTTGGGACTTGTTTGGATGATAAACGTTGCAGAACTTGTGAAAGATTATAGTTGGTTTAGTACTTGTTGCTTTGTTTCTTCCTCTGTTCACCCGACAAGTCTTCTTCACTCCACATCTTTTCCTTCTTGTATCTGCATGCCCAAAGAGGTGAAAGGAGGGACGGTTCACTTGTAAATGATAAATAATATCAAACCAATTCACAATTTTAACCTTTTTCAACAATTTTTTTAAGTGTAGAAAAATAAGGCAGCAAATGTGACTGGTGATTATATTTATTATTTTTGCACTGCCATTATCTGTATTCTTGTATTAAGAGATATCTTTGGCCTCTAATTTCATAATTTGGTAGCCATAACAAATCAGATTTGATCTAAAACTATGTCTGTTAACTAAATAACAAATCAAGCAATAATTTTATTGAAAAACTTCTTTTATCTCAGATTTCTTGCTGAAAAATTCCAGAAATTTTATATGGAACAGGAGGGGGGTGCAGGCATATTTTTTCTTGGAATTTTGGGAGTTTTCCTGTAAATCTATAGCAATCATTTGCTATAATAGATGATTACAACAGTCTTCGATTACTTTGCAAAGTACATTAGGACATTCTATTGGGTTAATATGTTGAAAGCATGCCAAAAATTCAGGTTCACCAAAAGAAATGGTCAGAGGCAGTACAATGCCTTCAGCACGCAATTCGAGGCTATCCTGCATGTGCTGATTTGTGGGAGGTATACGGAGTTTGATCTATTTTACGACTTTGCCTAGGTAATTGCCTGGTGATCTGTTTTTTTAATGTTGACTGTCACTTCTCAGGCTCTAGGTCTTTCATACCATCGTTTGGGCAGGTTTACAGCTGCTATAAAGGTACCACACTGTCATTGTTGTTGTACTTTTTCATGGTGTCATAGACTTTTTTTTGTTTGTTCTTATTCTCTTTCATATGTAAGGAGCTTGGCTTTTGTGGCGTTGCTCAAATGGGGTGGAATGCTGTATTCCTCTGCTGTACCTTATCATTCATGTCTAGGTTTTACTATATCATTTATATCTAGGTTGTTATTTCTGTGATGTACCTTATCATTTATGTGTTGTTTATTTATAACACTTTTTCTTCAAAGATATGTCTTCAAGAGAATTCTCTTAGTCAATTCGGTCTAATTGTTGTTTGCTGTGCTTCTTAATAATTGGTTGCCCAACTAGGTTCTTTGTTGTTAAACTAGGAAGGTAGATACCAACTACGTAGGAGCAAGGTGGTAAGGTGCTTGACTATGAAATAGTGATCATAGGTTCAAGGCTTGAGGAGTGCCAATAAAGGAGAAATTCTCTCCCCTCTAAAATGGGGGAGGAGGTGGAGTGTCCCACATTTACTCTTAAAAAGAAAAAGAAAAAGAAAAAGAAAAAAAAGAAAAAGAAAATACTTTGAAAGGTAAATAATTCCTTACTGGGCACGGCTATCAGGGAAACTACTTTTTGTTTTTGAAAACTAGTTGATATTTAGTTTGTAATTATGTTGCATTACTTAAAGAGAGAGATAAGTTGTCTGTGTAACATGACAAATCCTAAAATTCCCCCCTCACTGTACATATTGCTTTTAAAACACCAGCATAATTGAAACAATGCAGTAAATAACCTCTCTTTGAAATAACATTAAACAGTTGTGAAAAATTAAAAAAAAATTATATCCCATATTTGCTAAATACGCTAATCTTGTTTTCATTGTTTATTCCAAAATTTCCCAAGACATCAAAATATATAAACTCCAATAAGGAAGAAAAATAAGATGTGTAGAACGAGCACTCATTAACATGTAATGGGCAACGGAAATTTGATTACAACAACTCAACAAGTAATTAAAAGAAACACTAGCCACTCTATAAGCTTATTGCAGCAACCATATCAAACTTGTTGGCGATCGAGATAAGAAAACTGAAGGTTTAGAGTTCGTATATGATGGTGCAATAGCTTGTGGGTGCAGATTTGGGAGCATTGGCTGCCGAATTGATATCCGACAGAGAGTTCCCTTGATAGGCCTGATTATTCTTTATCAGCCTTAGCAAATGTAAGACCAAAGTTGTATTGAGTGCCGAAGCTCATGCATTCTCACAACCTTCTCCCGGACCAGTGTCCTTGCTTTCCATTGCCCTCTTGAACTTATAAGCTTTTTCCATTATTACGAGTAGATCTGAGTATTTCAGGAAAATGAGATACTAGCAGTACAGGACAAAAGCTGTTGTTCGCTCCATAACACCTGCGTTGAATAGTCACTGTGTCTACCACCTGTGGTGCTTTGAACATTAGTGCGAACACTATCTCTGGTTCTTTGAAGGACGCTTCCACTGTTGCTATAAAAATATCACTTGCCTTTGAAAGAACTTTATGGGAGAATTGATTCGGCGATTGATGTTCCCAAACCTACATCCACAAGCTCACCGCACTATTAACCTAAACTCAGTGCTCCTTATCTCCATCTCCTTAAAAAATTTAAGGGGTAGCCGGGGTAGGTCTTTTATGGAATGGCCGATGTTTCCTCAATTTTTTGCTGCAATCAAGTTGCCAAGTTACCTGTTAACTAATGCTAATTCTCCATATTTCTTGGGGAATTTGGAATAAACAATGATAACAAAAATAGGATGTGTTTTTTTTTCTTTTTGGTACAAAAAAAAAAGACATTGCCCTACTTCAAGGCACACTTTTTCCTTCTATGAAGGACAATTTTCTCAGCATTGATAGAAATGTCTTCTTCTCCCAATTTAAGGCAGGCATAAGTTTACTACCATATTCACTACAAGACAGAGAAACTATGATAATACTATGATAGGCTTCTGTGATTTTTTGGATCCTCCACCTCTTCAGATAGTTTATAGTCGATTATCTAAATCAGAAAGGGTGGAGAGTCGAATAATCATAATTTTAAGTGCACCTAGGTATGAAAAGCCAATGTTGATGATGGCACTATTTTCTTTGATATAATTTTTCTTTCTCCTGGTGACAGTCATATGGACGAGCCAATGAGTTGGAGGCCTCCAGAGTTTTTGCACTAATCGAGAGTGGGAATATTCTCATAATGCTAGGTTCTTTCCGAAAAGTAAGTCCATTTTTGTACTTGCATTTCTCAGCTTATTTTGTTGAATCTAAATTCCATTTTGTGTTTTGATGAAGCTAAACAGTTTTTATGGTAATGTTGTCGGGAAAGGGCAAGATATTTGTTATAATTTGTGTTAGAAAGAAACCTATCTGGATATTGCACATTGTGCAATACAAATGCACATGAAGGGTCATGTATACTCCTGAAATCATAGTGAATATATTTGGTTTGCTCATCATGCTCAAACTATTTCTGTGAGGTCTATATGTTTCAAAAATTTCCTTTTCCTGAAAAGGTTCTGATTGCCGAGTTCAACAAGGGATGTGCTCTATCCCTCAAAGTAATGTTTAATAACAAAACTGTTCATCCCATCTGATGTAGCCCTCTTCAGTCATGAAAACACCAAGAAATGACAATCTGTTTCTCTTCAATTTCAGTCTGTTAAGATGATTTAGAAAGAGAAATCTACCTTTCATCTCATTATATTTATCGGCCACAGGGGGTTGAGCAGTTTCGCTGTGCTTTGGAAATAGCACCACAAAATGCATCTGCACACTTTGGACTTGCTTCTGGGCTGCTTGGATTGTCAAAAGAATGTACAAGCTCTGGAGCATTTGGTTGGGAAACTGCTTTGTTGGAGGTTAGCTGTTGTCACTGTTGCTTCATTCTCCTTCAAACAAATTCTAACAGTATTGCATGGACACCTTATGAATTGTGTTTCGCTGGAGTATAGGAAGCATCAGAAGTGCAAAGGCTGGTACACATCTATGTGGAAATATTTATTCTGCTTGGAAGTTGCATGGGGACATCCAGGTACATGCGGGTAATGTGCCTATCATTGTTCTGATTCCCAGGCTTAATACCTCTACAAATCAATCCCTTCTTTCTATACTGATGAATTCTCAAACATGATTGCACTAATAGGATGCAATTATCCTGCTAATGGTGATTTAGTTTCCTATTTGAAGGTGCTTGTCCCAATTATTTTATTGTTTATGTTGGACTTGTTTCACTCACCATACCACTCTAGAATTTTTAAGCTTAGGTTGCAACTTCTATATCATGGTTTTCTTTTAACAACTTTATCATGAACCGGCTTTCCACGT
>JAVJIF010002335.1:0-368668 GCA_038442645.1 Agave tequilana
TAGTATCTGCATCCGATCCGCTGATATCAGATCTATATCCGATAGCTGATTTTGACGATACAGATATCATTTTTTCACATCCGTCATATCCGTATCTGTATCCGTATCCGAAGATTGGGTGCGGATACGGATATGGTAAAGACAATATACGATCCATATCAGATCCCATGGCACCCCTTTCAGGAATATTTTATATGAGGAGAGAATAAAGAGAAGTTGTATAAGAAATGCCTAATAGGCCTTTCTAGTTAACAAAAAAATATAAGAATAAGAATATGCACAGAGTTGATGCAAATCTCTAAGTAGTCAAGGACAGGGGTGGGGTTTGGCTCCATCGCGTGAAGGACCGGGTAATGGTCCTTCGCGTTGTATGTCGCCCATCACAGTTGATGGACAGCTCAGAGAAGGAGAGAGGGAAAAAAAATAAAAATGTGTTTTGTGGTTTTCTTTTCTCTCTCCCGGTCTGGGCCATCCATCAGCTTTGATGGATGGCCCACAACATGAAGGACTATCATGGTCCTTCACGGGAAGGAGCCAACCCGAGCCCCAAGGACAGAGTTTAGATATATCATTTTTTTTTATTTTTTTCATTTAGAGTCGAGATATTTTGAGTATTTCGACATCAACATGGCATCTGAATCGGCATTTAGCACCAGAGATCATGTAATTCATTGCTATAGAAGCCGAATGACAATGGATACGGTGGAGCATTGATATGTACACAATAATATCATACTGTGTATCACATTTTATATTGTTGCAGAAAAGATAAAAAAATAATATAAGTATATCCAAAAAGTTTATCCTTAACCATATCCATTTTTATATATCCGATTAGTATCTGCATCCGATCCGCTGATATCAGATCTATATCCGATAGCTGATTTTGATGATACAGAAATCATTTTTTCACATCCGCCATATCTGTATCTGTATCCGTATCCGAAGATTGGGTGCGGATACGGATATGGTAAAGACAATATACGATCCATATCAGATCCCATGGCACCCCTATTCAGGAATATTTTATATGAGGAGAGAATAAAGAGAAGTTATATAAGAAATGCCTAATAGGCCTTTCTAGTTAACAAAAAATAATAAGAATAAGAATATGCACAGAGTTGATGCAAATTCTCTAAGTAGTCAAGGACAGGGGTGGGGTTTGGCTCCATCGCGTGAAGGACCGGGTAATGGTCCTTCGCGTTGTATGTCGTCCATCACAGTTGATGGACGGCTCAGAGCAGGAGAGAGGGAAAAAAAATAAAAATGTGTTTGTGGTTTTCTTTTCTCTCTCCTAGTCTGGGCTATCCATCAGCTTTGATGGATGACCCACAACATGAAGGACTATCATGGTCCTTCACGGGAAGGAGCCAACCCGAGCCCCAAGGACAGAGTTTAGATATATCATTTTTTTATTGTTTTTCATTTAGAGTTAGGTGATCTCCTAAAGGCTGATGCCATTAGGGATTTAATTTATATTCTTAGTTTTTTTTAAATCTAGTTTCTTTTCCCATCAAATATATTGACATAATCAGGGACATGTACAATGGAGTAGTGGCAAATGTCAGAACTTGTGGAGGCATAACAAGTGATTTTTTTATCACAATTGGATTGCATCAAGGATCTGCATTGAGTCCATTCTTATTTGTCATAGTGATGAATGAGTTTACTAGAGCTATTCAGGATGAGATACCGTGGTGTATGCTACTTGCTGATGATATTCTCCAAGTCGATGAGACGAGAGCTGGGTAAATGCAAAATTGGAGTCATGGAGGTAAACTCTAGAATCTCGAGATTTTAAATTAAGTATGACCCAAACAGAGTATATGGAGTGTAAATTTAGTAAATAGGAAATCCGAGATTATAGTATTGTGACACTAGATGGTTAAGAAATATCGATGAGCAGTCCTTTTAAGTACTTGGGTTCTATTATCCAAAAAGATGGGGAGATCAATAGTGATGTCAACCATAGGATCAAAGTCGACTGGTTGAAATGGAGGAACGCAATAGGAGTTTATGTGATGTAATATTCCGTTATGACTGAAGGAAAAGTTTTATCGGACTGCTATTAGGTCAGCTTGTTATTATGGCACAGAATGTTGGGTTATAAAGAGATATCACGCCCAGAAGAGTGTAACAGAGATGCGCATGCTTCGTTGGATGTATGGTAACACGAGGAGAAGGAAGGTGAGAAATGAGGATATTCGTATTAAAATAAGTGTAGCCTCTACAGAAGAAAAGATGAGAGAAAAACAGCTTACGATGGTTTGATCATGTGCGATGTAGACCTACAGATGCACCAATCCGGCGGGAGTAGAGCGTATCAAATTAGGGCAAGTTAAAAGAGCGTAGAGCAGGAGAGCCGAAGAAAACATGGATGGAGGTAATACGACAAGATATAGTGGCTAAAGGTCTTAGTGAAGGCATATTGCTCGATAGGAATGAGTGGGAGAAAGCTGTGATCCATGTACCGATCCGGCATAATTCTCTTTTGATTCATGTAGCCTACCCCCAAATACTTAGGACAAATGGCTTAGTTGTTGTTGTATGTTTGTTTTCTTTTCCCAGCCAAAAAAACAAAAAAGAGAAAAAGAGTGATTACTACTTCTATTTTATTATTATTACTACTACTATTACTACTGTTATAATGAACTAGCTAACTGAAATAGCTTGATCTTTCTTTAAAGATTTGCTTGATCTACTAGTTCTGAAACTTCGCTAAGCCTTGAGTCAGCACTCAGTAGTAAAGCAAAAGTTAATCATAGCTTATGGGAAGTCCCAGCTTAAACCGAGTTCTGACTTTTAATAAAAGAAGATAGTTCCGAGTATTTCGATGGTTCTGATGAAACTTAGATTTCCAATTATTAGACCCTATTTTGTGTGCTTGTAAAGTCTTGTGCGAATGAATAATGCATGTGCTCGATAGAACAACAAATGGCCCGGGTACGATGTCAATGGAGCTCTTAATTATTAACAATTTTGGTTAACATTTCGCGTATTGATTTTTAGAAGGGTCATAGTAAGGTACAACTGGCTATAGAAAAAGATAATAGTATATAATGATTAGGCTTGATACGAAGTGAAGTATGGGGTCTTTGATTAATTCTTCTCATTTAAGTCTAGTTTGGCTTGAGTTTGGGGCGAACATAACTCTCTCTGGGTTTTTTTTATAAATCGGATGGAGGTTAGGTTAACCCTCTAGTCTATACATGGAGACACATTACTAATTATTTAAGTTGCATGTGTCGCTATAGCGATTCAAATTCCTCTCGCACCAAGTTACGACCTATATTTCAACAACTATATCTAAGTTACATCTTCAATTCAACAACTATGGGAATTGAACCTTTCACATTCCCTTGATAGAAAAGGGTGTTACCAGTGAGCTAACCCGCTAGTTTCTTTGATCTTTCCAACTTAAATTCATCAATTAAGTTGATACCCAACCTCTATTGTTTTAAGTTTAGTGTCCTCCACAGAAAATTTTGAATGGATTCAGTGACTTTCTAGGTACCTCGCTGTTATGTTGTAAGTGAAAAAAAATAACATTTTCATAAGAAAAGTAGATGTAATTTGTTCATTTTGAATGGATATAGTGACTTTCTAGGTACCTCGCTCTTATGTTGTAAGTGAAAAAATATAACATTATTCATAAGAAAAGTAGATGTAATTAGTTTTCATAATTAAGAGAATCTGCATAGTTTGGTACAAGATATTGGCCTAAGTTCAAAATGTGTTTGGTCACAAGTGCAAGGGAGTGGGGTAGATCCTAACCATAAAAAGAGTAAGAAGCTTACTCTTATATCAATTAAGAATTGGTGCAAGAGTTAAAGAGTTTTGCCTCCAAAAGTCAGGGCAAAGTGCAAGAAAAAGCATCTTTTTATTCTATATTTGTTATTAGTAAGATATCTCACAATTCTTATGTAAATTACTTGTTGAAAAAATTAGCAAGAGTTAGAAGCCTTATTTAGAAACTTGATTTTTGCTAACTCTTGTTATCGAACAAGACAAAAGCATCAAAAACAAAATCTCCCGAGATCTCTTTCCTCTTTCTCTCATATTCTTGTCAGTACATGTGCACGAGTGTGGCTTAAATCTCACTGTCTTGTAACACCCATCAAAAGAAAAAATTTATCCAAAATATCACGTACTTTGTGGTCCTTTTAATAAAATACCCATACCTTTTTTGAAGCATGGTGCAATCTCCAACTTTAACAACCTTACAACTTCATTTCTTCTGTAAGGGAGACATTAAATCCGTACAACACGTGCATCTCACTGTTAATTAATAGACCAAAACTGCCCTCAAATACCTTCACCTGGTCCTATTTATTTCCTCTCCTCAGATCAAACTCTTTCCTTTATGCTTAATTTCTTTTACTTAAACCATAAAAATTTAGGGCTTTTTCAATCCCTCTCTCACTTGTGTCATTTACGATGTCCTCATCGAATTTCATGTCAAGAAATTCAGGTAGGCCACCAGAACTTGAAGAGGATTCATGGGAGGACACCAATTGGAGAGAAGTGGAGTTGTGCTATTGTGGATTCCACTGCCCACTACGCCCCACTTGGACTAGGAGAAACCTGGGTCGAAGTTTTGAGAGTTGTTCAAGGTTGAGAAAGGATAATTGCATGTCTTTGAATGAAAGGATCCCCACCACATCCAAACATCCAAATTTATAATTTTACATTTGATGGATGCTTGTGACAATAAGAAGAAAGAAGCTAAGGTGATGAAATGTGATTTGAGCTGTGTGAAAAATGTAGAATTGAGATGAAGAAGCTGAGAGAAAACAGCTTGAGAGAGTTGAATTTTTCGTTAAAAATTACCCCAAATTAATTTGTGTTCTTGTAAACTTTCGGTTTTATATATTTTGATGAAGTTTTAATGTGAGGTAATAACCTTATAGTGTAAGCTAATGAAGCTTTTATGTAATGTTGTTTTTTCTCTTCCAAATTTCCTCAAATTCAGTTGTCAGCTGGAGTTTATGATATTTTTTTCTTTGCATAATTTTTACTGTATTGGGTTATTGCCATATCGACCCCCTGAAATCTTTCTGAATTCCATATTAACCCCAAATCTTCATATTTCAAATCGACCCTCCAAATCTTATAAGTTTGGACAAAATATCCTCTCCATTAGTTTTTTTTATAAACCAAAATATTCTTGGAATATTCTCTTTTAAAATTTAAATTCTTAAAATAATATGTGAACTTATCATTATACTCTCCTAACTTTTCTTTATTTCTCTCTCAACAAACCCACTCTCTCTCCAACCCAATCTCATCTTCGGCTATCTTCGGCCCCCATCTCTGGCGACGCGAGCACTGCAGCTGCTGCCTGCGATTGCACGAAAAAAGATCTCTGATGGGGCGAACAGCTGCGGCTGCCTGTGCAACTGTCACTAGTGCCTGGTGCACCTGTTGCTGTTGAGGGGTAAACGTGTATTTTACCTCTCTAGACATCAACTAACGGAGAGGACATTTGTCTAAACTTATAAGATTTGGGGTGTTGATTTGAAAATATGAAGATTTCGATAGTTAATATGGAATTTTGAAAGATTCGAATGTCAATATGGCAATAACCGAATGTATTCCGAATGAAATTTAAAGCAATATTCTGTTGAGACTTGGTGAGACTTAGGAGTTCTTACTACAAGTGAAATTAGAATCTCAAAATGCTTAACAAACTTCAAAATTTTCTCAGTAGAAATAAACTTAGAAACTCAGCACTAGAAAGTCAAAATCACAATTATTATATTAGAAGCTCCAATTACTGATTAAAGTCAAAATCTTTTACTTAGAGGACCAAATCAAAATCCTTCCTTAACAAACATTAGAAAATTCTCAGCATATGTTCTATTTCAAACTCAAAATCCTTAACTTAGAGGACCATATGAAAATGACAGTAATATAGAAACTTGTAGGACCAAATCACATCCAATATAAAATAGAATTTGAGAACATATATAAACATATCACATATAATTGACAAGCACGAAACTTAAAATCACAGTAAAAATGACACACATAAACCTGTCATATATAAAGCTATCACATATAAAAGCTCAACATAAGGTTTGATACATAGTTTGATATAATTATGATACATATCACACACATAACTTAAAAGATTGATACTAGTTTTCCAAGCCTTTACAAATTTTCATTTATTGACACAAGCTTTCCATACATTCATACAACATTACCATACAATCATACAACATTACCAAACCTTCACTTCAATACAAGTTTTTCATTATAAAATTCAAATTGTAATTCAAACTTCCCAATTAACACTGTTTTCCCCAGAAAAGTCCAAAATAAAGCAAACAAACCCCTTCATTCCTACTCAATGCCAGTAGTAGGTGTTAGACTTATTATGTTTTAAAGTCTAATTTATTTTGGGCCTAATCAAGTCAATTGGATATTTGCACCCACCACTTAACCTATGTTGTTTG
Organism: Agave tequilana; assembly: GCA_038442645.1. Classification (NCBI taxonomy): domain Eukaryota; kingdom Viridiplantae; phylum Streptophyta; class Magnoliopsida; order Asparagales; family Asparagaceae; genus Agave; species Agave tequilana. The sequence continues at coordinate 6,462 of JAVJIF010002335.1, forward strand.
ACCCAATAAAGAATTGATCAAACCTAAATGGTTTGGGTCTAGACATGTTTTCAATTACACTTAGCCATGAGTGTATTTAAATTAGAATGTGGGACTCATCTACACGTGTGGAACTCGTGTTATAAATCAAGGACCTAGATCTATGATGAGTTGAACTAGGGTTTCTTGATGTTATATATACCATGAGTAGGGTTCCCTCTCCACCAACAACAATAACCATCTCTCTCTTGGAGGCCTCTCATCTCCTCTAAGGATAAAGAAGAGAACTTGGTGGCTGGAGAGAAGAATCCTCTCCCTCAACTCGGTGTCCTCGAGATCGTGCAATCTTCGGCATCCTCTTCGTGATGAAATCAGGTATGCCTAAAACCCTGCTTCCCTTTGATCATGATAAAGAGGCTAACAGTATATGTGTAGATCTTGTATGGAATAAATTAAGATATAACAATCACTGCAGACCCGTTTTACCAATAGAAACTTCAATTAGCCGTTACGGGCTCATATGACCTCTGTTTTGGGCATGTAAACAGCCGTTTCGAAGCTCTTGACGAGCACTACAGTATTACAAGAAATATACATGATAAAACAGTAGTTAGTTAACATAAAAAAGGTATTGAAGTGTTTGTTTATCATGGTTATGTGTACCCTTACATGCTTCCGCTTCATTAATATTTATATTATTGCTTATATTGTCTAGCATGATGAATATTGATGTATACTACAGTTAATAACACACATATAAAGATATATACATGTTCAAGCTAAAGAATTTATAAAAGAGCTTATTTAATTGCGTATGTAGTTAATGCGGACAATAGCCGGCCCAAAGGAAGACTATTGTTTGGCCGAATTATGTACGGCTTCGGATACTTGATGTGGATAATGCAAGTGGAGAACCTTGGTGTGTGGTAATCGGCCCAAAGGAAGGTTGTCACACTATAGGCCCATATTGTATTACCCTCATCAATTAGTCCGATGGCGGAACAAGAATCCAGATGCATAAATTTGTGTGGCCCATGCGTGTGGCAATCGGCCCAAAGGAAGGTTGTCATTATGGCGGGTCATTACATATATTATATGGCCAATATAGATTACTTAAACTTTGGGACCAATCCTATAAAGTGACAGTCGGCCCAAAGGAAGGCTGTTCTCTTACATAGGACCTAGACTTTAGGATATGTATATTGGGCCAGTACAGTGTTGGCATATAGAGACACAACTTGTTCTGAAAGTTTAACCGGCAGCTCTATCGGTTAAACTGGTTGCATTTTCTGAAATTATTTTTTATGGCTATTACAGTAGAATTTTATTAAATGCAATGTTTATGTTAAACTGATGAGAAATTGTACATTTATATAATTTAAATTGAATGGTACAAACTTTAAGAAGTGGTAAGACCACGAAAATGATCGTTCTTGAATTCATGCACCTAGAGTATACCTTAAAGATTGATGGATCTCTACTATCACTAATAAAAGTTCAGTAAAAAAAAGGTCAATTATGGTAAGTGAGAGAGATCTTACAAGATGTGTCTAATGGTCATAAAGTACACTATTCCTATAACTATTAGGGGTTCTATGCCTGATAAAGTCAGTGCTCACTTAGCATCCAGGGTAAACTTCTAATAAGAAAAGGAAAGTGAAACTAAAGGGAGGAACATAAACATCACTACAGTGGCTGATCCTAAGTGGCAAAAGTGCAGAAAAAGTAGCCTAAGGTCATTGCATGCTTCTTCTGTAAGAAAGTAAGCCACCTCAAGTAGGAATGCATAAAGTATCAGAAATGGCTATTTAGTGGGTATATCTCATATTTATGTTTGTTCTGAGATTAATTTAGCTTTAGTGCCACTTTATAAATTGTGAATAGATAATTCACATAAGCGATTCAATGCGGAACTTTCAAACCCAAAGGAGGCCCAGCCCAGCTGAGCGATACGTATACATGAGTGATGGAAATAAAGTTGCAATTAAAGCTATTGGAGTTTGTAGGCTTAAATTAGATTCTGGTTTTTGGTTTTAGATTTGGATGAGACTTTATATGTACCGTCCTTTTAGGCGGAATCATATTTCTATTTTATTTGTTAGACAGATCTAGTTTTACTGTCACTCTTGATAATGAAATGCTTAGTCTACTTTTCAAATCTAAAGTTGTTGGTACTAGAATTCTGATTGATGGCTATATATAAATTGAAACTTCATGCTTTATATACTGAATCTCTATATGTGAATAGCATAGACACTAAGCGAAAATTAATTAAAGAAACATTAGAAAGTTTGGTACTAGACGAAGTTCAGGTGTCTTAATTTGGTGTATACAGACATTTGTGGTCCATTCCCTACAGCTTCTTGGAATGGTCATGAATATTTCATCACTTTTACAGACAATTACTCTCGTTATAGGTACCTACACTTGTTCCATGAGAAATCCCAATCATTGGACATGTTTAAAGCCGTTAGTCTGATCATGGTGGTGAGTACTATGACAGATATGACGAATCAGGTAAATGTCCCGAATCATTTGTCAATTTCTAAAAGAGTGGTATTGTCGCTTAGTACACCATATCAAGGACACCTCGTCAAAATGGTATTGCTGAGAGATAAAATCACACACTAAAGGACATGATTAGGAGTATGATAGCTCACACTATTCTACCAAAGTCATTATATAGTGAAGCCTTAAAGATGATTGTCACCTCCTTAATAGAGTACCTAGCAAAACAGTAACTAAAACCCTATATGAGTTATGGACTGGGAAATCTCTCAGTATTAGGCATCTACATGTTTGGGGTTGTCCAGCGGAAGCTCGACCATATATACCATATGAGAAGAAGTTGGACTCAAGGACAGTAAGCTGTTTATTCGTAGTAGGGTATTCGAGAGGTATAAAGGCTTTAAGTTTTATTGTCCCTCCACTAAGAACATAAAGACGGATTGCTAAATTTTTTTTTTTGAGAATATTCAGAACAGTAGGAGTCAACTACATAAGGATTTCATATTTAAGGAAGAACATATGGGTATAAATTTCATATTTAAGGAAGAACATATTGTTATACCCATGACAAATTGTTCCAAATGATAAAGTAGTTGTTCCACTTCAAGATGAAAATACAGTTGCATCCTTACAAGATACATATACAGTTCATCCTGAAGTAGATCACGCTGGTGAGGTAGAAACTGAAAATTCTCAACCACAAGTGCCTAGGAGATCAACTAGGGAAAGGAGGTCAGTCATTGCAAATGACTATATTATTTATCTCTAATAGCATGAGTTTGACATAAGGCTAGAGGATGACCCCGCATCCTTAAATGAGGCCAAACTCAACATTCACTCCACTAAGTGGTCAAATGTCATGAAAGATGAGTTAAAATTCATAAAGGACAATGATGTTTGGGATTTAGTAGAGTTACCTGAAGGAAAGAATTGGTTGTAAATGAGTATTCAAAACCAAGCGGGATTCGAAAGGTAATGTCTAAAGGTATAAGGCACATCTTGTCACAAAGGGATCCACTCAAAGAGAGGACATTGACTATAAGGAGACTTTCTCCCTAGTTTTCATGAAGCATTCTTTTAGGATTATTATGGCACTGGTGGCTCACTTTGACCTGGAGTTATACCAAATGGATGTTAAGATTGCCTTTCTTAATGGTAGCATTGAGAAGGAAATCTGTATGGTGCAACCAGAAAGTTTTAAAGTGAAGGTATCATAATATTAGTTTGCAAATAAAGAAATTCATTTATGGTTTAAAGCAAGCATCCCGTCAATAGTATTTGAAATTTGATCAAGTAATATCCGATTTTGATTTTAAGGAAAATATAGTTGATCAATGTATTTATCATAAATTTAAAGAGAGTAGATTTATATTTCTTGTGTTATATGTGGATGACATTCTATTAGCAAGTAACGATATAGATCTTCTACTTGAGATCAAGAGTTTTCTCTCAAAGAATTTGAGATGAAAGATCTTAGAGACGCTTCTTTTGTGATAGGCATCCAGATTCAACGTGACAGGACACGTGGAATATTAGGTTTATCACAAAAGGCCTATATCGATAAGGTGCTAGATAGATATGGCATGAAGAATTGCTCTAAGGAAGATAAATTAAGTCTACCCTAATGTCCCAAGAACGATCTACAGAAAGAGCAAATGAAAGACATTCCATATACATAGGCGGTTGGATGTCTGATGTATGCTCAAGTTTGTACCTGTCCAGGCATAGCATATACCGTTAAGAAACTTGGCAAATACTTGATCAATCATGGGATGATCTCTAGAAGACTGCAAAGAAGGTAATGCGATATCCATAGAAGACTACATGAAATCTGATCAGTTGTAGCTGATTGGATACACAGATTCAGATTATGCTGGATGTATCGACAATAGGAAATCCACTTTATTTTACATTTTCCTTATTGTAGGAAGATGGTGGATTTAGTCGAGAGGCCATTACAGCTACACTGTGACAATAAGAGCTATAAAGCTCTACTGCAATAGTGACAAGAGTTCAGTAAAGTCGAAGCATATCGACATCAAGTTTCTTGTCATCAATGATAAAGATCGGAATTATATTTTGTCTGTTGATAGTGATGACACTATTCTTAACATTACAGATCCACTCATTAAAGGGCTTCACCTAAAGTATTCTTAGAGCATATTGCTCATATGGGGATGACTAGTCATTATGATATCCTGATTTTGTGGGAGTGAATAATTTTATGTAACAGACATATTTCTAAGTGCACTTTATGGATATTTGTTGATTCTGATAAATAAATTTATAACTGCTTTTCCTAAAGTTTACTTTTGCGCATTTGAGTTTGTTGAATTAGCAGTTAGACTCGTTGGAGTCATAAAGTGAGACTCGTTGGAGTCATAAGGCTAGACTCGTTGGAGTCATAAAGTGGAAACCAGTTGGAATTGTACCTTATTTGATCAGAGGACATTTCCATGCCACACGTCTACATTTGATTTATGTCGTTAGAGGTTCTAAAACTTGTGATGTGGAAGGTCCTACCTCGATTATACAGAAGGTAACGATCGCCATGTTCAGTAGCAGGACACTTAATGGACCAGATTGTTTTGAAACATGGTTTGTCGGCGGTTAAAGTTTTGACGTCATAAAGTTATGCATAATATCTATTCAGTATGACTTGCTTGGCCCAAGTGGGAGATTGTTAGACTTATTATATTTAAAGTCTAATTTATTTTGGGCCTAATCAAGTCAATTGGATATTTGCACCCGCCCACTTAACCTATGTTATTTGACCCAATAAAGAATTGATCAAACCTAAATGGTTTTGGTCTAGACATGTTTTCAATTACACTTAGCCATGAGTGTATTTAAATTAGAATGTGAGACTCATCTACACGTGTGGAACTCGTATTATAAATCAAGGGCCTAGATCTATGATGAGTTGAACTAGGGTTTCTTGATGCTATATATACCATGAGTAGGGTTCCCTCTCCACCAACAACAATAATCATCTCTCTCTTGGAGGCCTCTCATCTCCTCTAGGATAAAGAAGAGAACTTGGTGCTGGAGAGAAGAATCCTCTCCTTCAACTCCGGCGTCCTCGAGATCGTGCAATCTTCGGCATCCTCTTCGTGATGAAATCAGGTATGCCTAAAACCCTGCTTCCCTTTGATCATGATAAAGAGGCTAACAGTATATGTGTAGATCTTGTATGGAATAAGTTAAGATCTAACAGTAGGTTCTTGTGATTGTTGTGTACCAATAACATTGTTATTGTTACTTGATGATTCTAGCATCTCCTTTCTCACCCATAGGCTACAAGAAAAGCAACTAAATTCACATGGGTTAGTTTTTATCCCCTTCCAGCAAGATTCTGATAGTACAAATTTTTACAAATAAATACAAATGAATAACGGTTTGGACAGACACATATTTTAGCAAACACTGTACTTTGCCAAACCTTAAAAAGCCTTGAAACACTTGACATTAAGCTCCATCTGGAACCCGACCCGAGAGCCGGAGTAGTGGTTTCGAATGCGGAGATAACAGATTCGGGCATAGGAATGAGAATGGGCATGCCCATGACCCCCAGTGGACATGCCCAAAGAAAAATTTTCTATAAGAATATGAAAATTCATATTCCTATAGAAAAATTTTCAATTGGGCATGTCCAATGGGGGTCATTGGCATGCCCATTCTCATCCCTATCCAGGCATGGGTGAAAAGAGGACAGCGGTGTACAAAGGGTTTGCTTCGGAGCTGTGTGCGCCCTATATGGATCGTACGTATGTGTGGTGTGGTATTTCAAGACGCATGTGGATGCGGGCAAATACGGGTTCGGGTTGCAGGCAATGCCGCTGGTGCTGCTTAACGATTGCCCTCGAAATGCGTATTATACGGATGGGGTGTTTGGTGCATGTGATGGGAAGTCGTACGGTAGGTCGAACATGGTGTGTATTTTTAAGTAGTATGCCGAATAGACTGGGCAGAGGCACACAGAAAGCCCAACCACTGGAATGGAGGTGAGACTTGCAACATATTTTCTAAGGAAATACTTGTTAGTGCTGGCTTGACCCTTCTGCGAATTACCCAATATAATACACTCGGGATGACAATCCAATATGATAACCATGTAATCATGTCATCAATTTATTGCCCTCAGGGCAACCAGGCACACTGCCACGACTGAGAGACACAGATACACAGATCAGACTGGAGTAGTTTTAGGTCGCAATCCAGTCGACTACAAAGTGGGTCCCGCTGGCACGGCTGCTAGCTTGCTGGATCCCAAGGATCCTCCTCAGATCAGGGGAGCTTTTCACAAACAATCAGGTACGAGCTGAAGATCAAGATGTTTGTAATGGTTACTGGTTTTTATGCTTCTCTCTCTGTTTAGATATGGGTGACACCATATAACAGAAGTGAGGAACGAGGGGGTGGACTGTTTGTGTACCAGAACAAAGGCGAAGAAAATCCGCCAGTTTGGTCAGAGAGGTAAGAATCCACACTGTTGGATATGATCTACACGATAAAACAACTTTCTTAGAAAATTTATGCACTAAACTGTAATCTGGCTCTTTTGATTGCAGGGATCAACCAATTGAGAAAAAGGATACTGTGTTGTGGTGCACGCTTGGGTTCCACCATGTCCCTTGCCAGGATGACTTCCCGATCACGCCCACTGTGTTCTCTAGTTTCGATCTCGAGCCCGTCAACTTCTTTGAGAGCAATCCCATCCTTGCGGCACCACAGAACCAAGAGAAGGGGGCCTGCCTGTCTGCAGGGCAGCAGCCTTGGCCCTGAGGAGAGCATGGAGGTTTCACTGATTTGGCTCCCATCTTCTTTGAGGTTCTGCTCAAATTGAACTGACCTGTATTGGATGTAAATAAGACATGTATGAGGTTCTTTCTCTCCGGTGGAATATGAGATTCTCTCTCTCTCTCTCTCTCTCTCTCTCTCTCTCTCTCTCTGCCATAGTGAGAGTCTTAATAAGAAGAATGAAAAGAATGAAAATACAATATGGGCAGGTTACACACCTAGAAGGCTACAGCACTGTTTTGGTACTTAAAAAAATATTTGCACAAAAACCCCCTATAGTATCATGATTTTGTAGAAAACACTTCTGTGCTATTGAAACTTGTAGAAAATCCCTTGACTATTAAGGTAAGAAGAAAACACTCTTGTACTAGTGCAATATTTTACAACTTTTATCGAATTTAAGATAATTGATAGTGAACTTCTACTATATCTTAGTACAAATGTATTCTTCATTAATTTAAATAGAGCAGAAGAATGTATTATCGACTCCTATAATAGTACAAGAGTGTTTCTGTTGAATTTGGTATTAATCTTTTTTTTTTTTTGGGGGGAGAGGGGGTTGTTTGTTGGGGGGGGGGGGGGGGGGGGGGGGGGGGGTGTGTGTGTGTGGGTGTTGTCTACTGATTTCAATAGTATAAGGGGGCTCTCTACGAAACCAGGATAATGCAAGAGGGTTTCTGCAGTTTACCAAAGAATAATTTCATCTAATATATCCATTCATATGAAACACTATAATTCCCATCTAAATAGTATTATGCAAATCCTTATATATACCATAAATATCTCATTGATATTTGAGCTTGCCATTTCCTGAGAAATTTATACACTTCAATTATATCTTTGAATAACAATATTTCAACCTTCTTTCCAAATGCTTAGTTATTGTTCAACTGGAGAGGTTTGCCTGCTCACACCAACCAGATTCCCTTACAAAGGACTGAGTTTGCCCGCTCACATCAACCGGATCCCTTTTAAAAAGGGCGAAAAGGAAGGGGAAAAGGAAGAAGCAAAAACAATTATCCATCATTATACAACTAATTGTAATTATTCTGAATGAACTAACATTCGGGCTTGTCATTGTATTGTGCTCATCTACTGATGTAATACAGGATCACAATCACTTTCAATTCAAAGAAATGAGAAAAAAACTAGGGTTTTAAAAAGAACAATGAAAAGAAAAATTAGTGTTATAAGAAAGAAGCAGATAAATTTGACCTTCACACTCCTTACACCAGAGACTTCACACCCCAATCTCAAGAACTCAAGGGCTCAGAAATTTAGCTGAAAAAATTTTAATTATTCATTGTTTACTGAATAAAGAAGTCCAGAGCCTATTTATAGACTTTACAAAAGTTTAGCTCCCGGATATAACCGATGTAGTACTAAAAAAACACAATAAAGAAAACAACTACACTCAAAATAGATTAAGACATAAAACAATTGGTAATCTGAGTGATGTCCTCATCATTTCCCCCGGAGTGGGAGAAATTGGACCTTGTCAAGTGAGAATCCCCCTCATGAAGCATCTCAATTGGGCCAAGATGGTGGTCGTGGCAGCAGCACTGCTACATCACGTCGAGATCATGGTGGTGGAGGTGGAACTGGTCTCCGGGACGGGTCAAATGTGAAAGCTAGCAGCTCGATCAAGGCACAGAAAGTAGAGCGAGGCGCATCATCCCCGTTGAAGACGGAGCTGATACCAGAATCCCAATAGCTATTCGACTCGTAAGCAATGGAAGACTTCTCTTCACTCTTATCGAAATCTGTACGTCAAATGTTCAACTTCCTCACAGCCTCGGGGTGACTCGGAACCATCATCTTACTATCAATTGTAAATTCCTGCAAAATACTATACAGGTATGCAGCAAATTTGTAGGTGTCATTGTAAATTGCTACCGGCCTAATGATATCATCAATACATGCAACATGCAAATGCAATGCAGTATAGGCACTCGACATAACTCCTAACGATGGGAGAATGAAGTATATAGGATGCCTAGTAGGACACACATCCAACGATGAAGGTACATTAGATTCAGACACAAACTCCAAACAACCGAAAAAAAAAGAAGTACTAGAAACCATCTGCTGGATCTTGACAAGAAACTCAGATGACTTACTAAAAGATGAATCGATAGAAACAACCATAAAACTATATTCAGCATATGGGGACTCGAATGGCTTACTAGGCACTGTGGGTGTATTAGGCTCAACTATCTCATCCACATCATCACTAGCACTATCAGAAAACATGTGGATTCATCAATAATTGATGTGTCAGAACCAACTGCTATGTCTTCAATTATATTAGCAGTCTTAAAAGGAACGTGGACATTTTTAATAACTTTTGAGTCATCAACATCATTACTAAGCACAGTTCTAACACGACTCTTCGAGAAACACTGATAATCCCTCACACTTAAAACATTGGGCCTTGGTATTGACTAACATTTTGAAAGTCACGTATATATCATTAATGCAACATCAAAGGCCTCTTCAACAGTATCTAAATCATAAGAGCCAGTAATCACAGCACGCCTTATTTTTGATCGTAAACCCCAAACAAATCTAATTATAGTCTCAGAATTATGCTCTCTCACTTCACTATGATGAGTTAAGTCTTTAAATATGGCAATGTTACCCTGAACGGACATAAGACCCTGATGGAGGTTGTATAACTGGTCTACGAGGTGGTCCCTATAATGTTGACTAGTCATGATGGCTCAAATGCAAAATCCAACAATCAAGCAGATGCAGTGGAGAATCCTAAACTCAAATAAAATAAATGCATGCACTAAATGAAAATAAAATATTCAGAAAGTTCAAATTCTATATGCAAGGAAAATGCACTCTTAAAATGATGAAAAGTGACATACACAGATGCAACCACTAGATAGAAACAAATAGCATTTCAACCAATAAATTATCACAATCCAAATAGTAGTCGCAAGTAACTTAACAGTTAATAATTCAGCTTAGGTTAGGATATCACCTAAGGGATGAGTCGTTCACTCTCAAACGAAAAATTCCTCTAAGATTCCTTGGAGAAATACTTACACCGAAGAGCTGAAATCACCCACAAGATTCCTAGACAGCGGTAATAGGAAGTGAAAGATGACTTTCTCGAGAATGGCGAAAATCCGGCACGAATCGGACTAGAAACAAACTTTGAACTATTGTGCACAATCTGCTGAGCTGAATCTACTAGATGATCGAAGCTCAAACCTGAATGTGAAGGCTGTAGTTGTGTAGTGCTACTCTCCACGAATCTGCTGCTTCGAAAACGGCTCGATTTGCTTGAAACCAGCGCTGAATGGCCTCAAGAATTCCTGAACTGCTGTTGAACTGGATCTGAGCTGAGTTAGCTCAGTTGAGCCAACCTGTTGAATCAGGCTGAGTCAACCCAATGAATCGACCGAGTTGACTCAGTCAAGTTGAGTTCACCTTAAAACAGATCGGGCTTGGGTCTGGCTGGTGGATCCAACCCGAATTAAACCCGATTATGATTAACCCAACTCGCAGGAGATTGGGTCAGGTCGAGTTTTAAGATACAAAACCAATAAACCCAATTAAATACCCACTTCCTGCTCTTCCTGTCTCCTAGTTCAAAATTAGGACCAGATGGGCGACGGTCTGGCGAAGTCGTGACGAAGGTTAACGCGTCGGTCGACAAGGTCCAGGACGGTGGAGTGAGAGGAGGAGATCTGCGATGAAGGCGACCAAGGGAGAGATTTGGTTAGAATCCTGTTGAAGGTGTCGAACGGCGGAGTCGATGGCGAAGTGGATCTGGCCAAGATCTTGAAGCAGCGATGATGGCGAGGTGATTAAAGGCCGTAGATGTCGTCGAAGATGATGATGAGGCGACAACGGCAGTGTTGGAGGCGGTGATGGCGAGCTCTGGGGAGGAGAGGGAGTGGACAGATGTTGTCGGCTTGTCGTGGTGGCGCAAAGGTCTGGATCTGAGGGGAGATCGAAGCGATCGGATAGGGTCTGGATCTGGGGTGATGATCGGTGATAAGGGCGTCGAGGCTATCGATGAGGTTGTAGAGGTCGACGAAAGCAAACAATGGTGGTATGATGACGACGTGATCGAAGGAAAATAGTGACGTCACTAGCGGGATGATTAACCTGAGAGGTCGACGATGGCAGATCTTGTCGTCGTTGATGGAGTGAAGCAGTGGCGTTGAAGAAGGCTGTGATGTAGATATCGTGGCGAGTTTGAGGTGTTGGATCTGAACTGGTGAAGAAGTTGGTGGAGCAGCGAGTTTGCGGCAGCGAAGGAACTTGTGACGGGTAGATCTGAGGTCGAGGAAGGACGGCGAGACCTAGGCCGCCGTCAATGATGGTTGTTGAAGCATGTGATGGCTGAGAAGTGGCGGTGGTAGCTCGTGGTGTAAGGGGGTGCAGTGGTTGCGAGGGTTGTGGGGGTTGTGCCCTATTTTGTTGAGGGAAGATCAAAGACGAAGAGAGAGGATTTGGAAGTTGCAGAGGAGACGATGGGGAAGATGATGATGATGGAGACGATGATGAACAATGTGAATTGTAAACTTTTTGATTTTCGAAAGGACTTTGTGAGATTTTGGCAACAATGTATTTTTTTTTTGAATTTCAAATGGAGTTTTATGGGGAGCTTCTATAGTGTAAATTATATATATATATATATATATATATATATATATATATATATATATATATATATATATATATATTGAAATAGATCTAGAGATCTAGATTTAGGATTTTGGAGAAGGGCTAAGGTTTGAAGGAGAGGAAGAAAATTTTGAAGGAGATTGGACCCAGAAGCTCTGATACCAAACTGATGTATATAGGATCGCAATCACCTTCAATTCAAAGAAATGAGAAAAAATTAGGGTTTTATAAAGAACAATGAAAAGAGAAATTAGAGATTATAGGAAATAAACAAATAAATTTGGCCTTCACACTTCTTACACGGGCTTCACACCCTTACATTACGGGCTTCGCAACCTAATCTCAAGAACTTAAGGGCTCAAAAAATTTAACTAGAGAAATTTTAATTATTCATTATCTACTGAATAAAGAAGTTTGGGGCCAATTATAGGCTTTAAAAAAGTTCGGTTCCCAAATATAACTAAAAAAACACAATAAAATAAAACAACTACACTCAAAATAGACTAAGGCATAAAATAATTGGTAATCTGAGTGATGCTCATCATCCACAAAGTGAATCACAACCATCTATACATAAATCTATGCCTTCGATTAATTAGTGAGTTGTTCTATTGATTTTCATCAGTGGAGAGACCCCAAATCGTTGTTACATACATAAAAACTATTCATGTGAAACCTATCCAAATTCAAGAGGGATACTTCATTTGGTGCCCCTCAAAATTTTGATCATCATATCAAACATCACCCCATATCTCCACTCTTATCAAACACACCAATTGGTGTTAACCCCTTCTCTCTCTCTGCATTTCCCAACTCAATGCTGCCCATTACCCCAACGACCAACCCCCCACCCCCCAAACACCAACACCGCGAGAAGCATGCATCTAAAGAGGTATATTTACCAATCTTTCAAGGCTTAAACCAACATATCTGAACTCACATACTTCTATCTTTCAAATTCTACTTACACTCAAGTTCTTATCATTCGCTTATCAATCCACTTCTATTGGATTTTCACAGGCAGGTAAGCCAGAACAACCTTTCTTTATAATCTAAATCGCATATTAATAAGTCAGTAATATTCAGTCAATTAAATTCATTTAGTTACTTCTTATTAGTCAATATATTTTAATGGTGTCTTAATTGTTGATAGATAAAAAGTTTAAGTAAAACTTCGTTGTCATCATCGTCAACAACATTGTTATTATTATTATTTTTATTATTCTATAGTGCACACATATCCAGTTTACTAGTTCAACCTGATATTTAAAGATTTATATGAATAATATCTAAAATCTATACCAACTTATATGGGAAAATTTTATATGTTCATAGTTTAAGTAGTAATTTAAGGATATTTTCAATTTGCACAGGCTAGAAATATAGTGAACAGAAAGTTAAAAGCAAAAAGTTTCACTGAGCTTGCGGTTCCCTTAAGCTAGCTGTTCTAATTTTTCTAAGCCCTATCAAAACAAAGCTGCATGTAGATGAGTGGGAGGCCTCCACAGAAAGGGATGAGTACATATTGAAACATTCTGATAGGATTCATAATCTTGTATATAGGATTGTGCTCTTTCCTTGGGGGTGGGGGGGGGGGGGGGGGGGGGGGGGGGGGGGGGGGGGGGGGGGGGGGGAATTTGGGTACCTGGGAGGTGGGTGATGAGTAGGATCCTTCATGCCGGAGCCTGATGTATCTTGATCACTTTGAGCACTTTCAGCAATCTTGGAGGTGTGCTGCCAATCACAGAGCAAGAAGCTCAGCACCATATTATACGATGTGTGGAATAAATAATGACAATGATTGCATACTGACTGCTACTTGCATCTTTGATACATAACAAAGACTATAGTCCAAGAAAGAGATGGCTGCAGCATATGAAATATTATGGTGTCCTCCTACATGAAAAAAGTTTTGATGCAAACAATCCTTAAACAATTGCTGGACATGGATTCCGCTGGGTATCTCAATGAATTATCTTTAGACATTCATTTCCCAATGGCTTGGACTCGTTGCAGTTTAAAATTTTGGTGAGCATCTTTTATCTGAAAACAGAGACAGCTAAAAGGACGGGAAACGCAGATCATGCGTGATTGGATAAAGCCTTGTTGGACACACATCCCAGCTGATGTAGGCGCACACAAAATTCTCCACTAATGCTTTTGGTATTTTAGTTGAGATATCCCAGTTGAGATATCCAGTTTATGAACAATATTAGTGAACCAAGATAACATAAGTGAATTAAGATTCGCAGAATCTGCATCCTAGTAATCTAGAAGGATTCATAGTCATCACCATTGATGTTATATTTAATTATTTCCTTAACCTGCATCTCCTTGGTTCTGTCATGATGTTTAGAAAATTTCATTGTCATCACCATCAATGTCCTAATTTAATTAATTCATTACACGTGCCGATGTTTCTTTTTTTCTTTCTTTGCTGATGATGACAAGGATGATCACAGTCATGCAATTCCTTAAGATATTGAAAAGAAGTTAATTTCCTTCAGGTAATTCATCAGCTAAAACAACTGTACCAATCCTGAAAAACTGAATAATGACATAGCGAAGAGAAAAATGTCCAAAGAAAAGAGACGCTCGGTTTGCCATGCATCAGACATAAAGACACTTGGTTTCTTAACAGGCATTTCCTTCTCTCCCTCAATTATGGTTAGAAAATCACTGCCATCACCACCCATGCCATAATTTAATTAATTTGTTACAGTCTGCAAAGATTTCTTTCTTCTTTTTTTTCTTCTTTGCTGATGATGACAATGATGATCAAAGTCACACAATTCATTATGATAATGAAAAAAAGTTTATATTCAATTTTACGGACCCTCTTTAAACAAGTATCTAATTTCCTTCAGGTAATACATCAGCTTTTTAAACTGTACGAATCCTGAAAAGCTGAAGAATGACACACGAGGAGAAAATGTCCAGAGAAAAGAATTAATAATCTGACAAAAACACTCTACCAATCCTTAATACTGAACAACAATGAACAAGAGCTGGGGGAAAATGGCCAAGATAAAACAAGGCACTCTTTGGGTAGAAGATTTAAGGAGTAGGAGTTAATTGAATTCTCAAACGGGAGTAAGATGGAGCTCAAGTACAATCAGGACTCGAGCTAATTCCACCTTTTGGGTGGAATTATAATCCCAAGAGTAGGGGATTATGTGCATAATTATGTTAATAATGACACTTTGGCCGTTGGAGCTAAATGGAGTATTATGAGTGTTTTGTAAGAAATAAGAGGAGTTAAGTCTAGCAGTACCAACTCTTTTATCCAGATAGGGCCTAAATATCATTAAAAGATGAAACCTAACAACAAACAGATGTGATAATAGTCCATTTCTGCTGAACCCAATCCAAGAATAAACCACAGAGCATAAATCAGAAGATGGAGGTCAACCGAAACAATTGCCTAAATTTGAAAGCTTTCGTTCACACAAAATGGGATGAAAGATTTCAAAATGAATACCCATCACAAGCAAAGAAAAGGCAACAGGAAGCGGGAGAAAGGAAGGAGGGTTTGGGGGAACCCAAACAGAGGTAGAAATCAGAGAAAACCAAGGTAAGAATAAAAAAAGAGTAGGGGTCTCGGTGAGCTGATTAGAGTCTAGATGTCCAACAAAACATAGAAGATGGTAGAACAGACGCTTCTCTTTTAGAGAAAGAGATACAAAATGGAAACTATATAATCTGCCTCTTAACAGGAATGAATTGGAGGCTAGACTAAAAATGTTGCGCCCTCCGGAGGAATTCTAATGACACGCCAATCACCAAGATAAATGTTCCAACGCCGATCAATCACGAACCAATTAGCACGAACACAAACACAAGAGAGAAAGCGAGATACAAACGATTTAACGAGGTTCGTCAACTTGCTACGTCCTTGGGGCAGAAGGGAAAAGATCTTATTCAACTGAGTTACAAGGGTTACAAAGATGATCCGAAGATCCAACTAGAGAAACTACACACTTGATCGTAGAAATCTCAAAAACAAACTAACCCTAAAACTCTCAATACAGTTCACCTCCCAAGGTTACTCTCAAAGTTACAACACCCCTCAATTTATAGGCAGAAAGCTCATGAAGAAAAAGAAACCAACAACCCTGAAATCGAATCAGAAATGAAATCAGAATCCAATCAGAAAACCGCCAGAACTCGTGACTGTAGACAGCTCCCAATGGGCCTGTCGATAGACTGAACAAACCCAAACTCTCGGGTTGAACCACTATCAATAGCCTGAGCTGCGTTTGTCGACAAGCCTACAATGGTTGTCGACATGCCTCCAATGGCTGTCGACAAACTGTTAAGCATGCATAGTTTGTTTGGCGTATCCACGTATCCGCTGTTGACCGTCCCTAACGCTTGTCGACAACAGTCTACTGCTTATGTTTCTTCTCCTGCTGCTCCAATGGGTTTAAAAAAATCCTACCATCTATTTTTAGATCTTCTCCCCAAATTTTTCACCTCGGTGAAGATTTCTCACATCTGAGCTGATCCCTATGGATTGTCAATTCAGCTCAGCAACTGGCTGCACCATTACAATTGCCCCCTATCCAAGAGATCAAGCCACACGTATTTCATCCAAACGAGCTCCACCGAGCTCAACCAACTAAAGCCGATTTTGCAGCAACGAACCCAACTGGCTAAGTCATATGAACCTCTTCATCTGATCACTATAAAGAACAGCGGTCTTCAACTTGAGCTGAGCTTGTCTAGCTCACCAACTTGAGATTCACGCTTCTTCACCTAGTTGTGGATTCTTCTTGATTCATTTCGCTGCAATCAAACCAACCTGTTCAGCATCCAAAACGGTTACATATCTCCATCCGGTGTCACATCCTGTTAGATCCCAACTGATACTGAACCAGCTGGAGATGATGGAATAACATCAACCTCCCCCGCTGCGATACATCTTTGGTCTTCATCCTCTCTATTTGCTGAGAGGCGGTAGACTTCAACAATGAAGTCTCATCAAATGTAACATACCTGCTCAACACAATTTTTTTATTTTCGGAGTCTTATAGATTGTAGACTTTCAAATTTCTTTTGACTCCCAAAAGCACAAACTTCTTTATTCGCGGATTCAACTTGTCATCTTTGACACTAATTAAGCCGAATATTTAAATACCAGCAGCAAACCATAGTCTTGAGTAGCTCCACCCGACCAAATATCCAACGGAGTTTTTACCTCTTATCGCAGTCGACAACATATCATAAGATGGCTAGCATATACCAACGCCTCAGCCTAAAACGACTTGTCTAATTGTGCGTTAGACAACAAACACTGAACCTTATCTAGTAAGGAACGGTCATCTCTTTAGTCACCCATGTTTTTCAATATGAAATAAATACCAATACCATTGTTCTGGTCAAAATGCAGGGACCGATCCTTGTACTCTCCAACATGAAAATTAGAGCACCTTAATCTTCCTGCCAGTCTATTTCTCCATCAACTTTTTTTTATCACGAACAAATTTTGGACTTCAAACATTTGTCTCATAGGGACTAAATACCTATGGCCTCCATGCTATGCGGTCTTAGTAGGACCCCAAACATCAATGCGAACACTTTCAAGAAGACCTTCCAAGCGGTGAATAACAGTACCAAATTTCACCTTCGTCTTCTGATCCATAACACAATGTTCATCAAATCTCAAATTGCAGGTCAATGCACTTTTCAATAATCCTTACTTAACCAATGCTTGCAAAGAATCCAAACCAACATATCCGAGCCTCATCAGCCATAACCTGATAAAATCATCTTCCAAATATTCTAAAAGCTGTCAAATTTTCAGTAACTGTACTACCCTTCAAACA
This sequence comes from Agave tequilana, assembly GCA_038442645.1. Lineage (NCBI taxonomy): Eukaryota > Viridiplantae > Streptophyta > Magnoliopsida > Asparagales > Asparagaceae > Agave > Agave tequilana. Next base: position 24,227 of record JAVJIF010002335.1, read on the forward strand.
TTACAAATTGTTGCGTCGAATGCCCTTCAGAACCACCAATGAGCCACTAGACATCTTGAGAACCCTTCTCCAAGACTCTCACTTAGGCCCTGTGCCTCTAAAGCTCTAACTGAGATAAGGTTCTTTTTCAACTGAGGAACGTATCTCACATCCTTCAACTTTCTTATCATCCCATCAAACAACTTGATGTGAATTGTACATATCACTTCAATCTAGCATGTGTGTCCATCTCCGAATAACACCAAGCCTCCATCTAGTTTTTCAAAATTAGCAAATCACTCCTGCTTAGGACAAACATGATAGGTATCACCCGTATCCAAATCCACTGAGATTCCTCTGAATAGCAAACAATATGACTAATAGAGAGACAATACTCAAGAGTCATGATCAGTACCATCATCCGCCTATGCAAAGTTTGATTCCTATCCCTTCTATTTCTTGAACCTTGGACAATCAATCTTTCAATGTCCTTCCTTACAGAAGCACACTGATTATTTCTCAATTTACGATTATCAGGCTTGGACTTACCAACATCTCCCTTTCCTTTTGATGATTGAAACTAATCCCTCTTGCACTCAACGCCTTTACTGTTGTACTATTGGAAGAAAACTCCTTATCTTTTCTTCTCACCTCGTGATTCACAAGAGCAGTCGACACATCACTGTAACTAAGTAATTGCTTACTATTGATTAAAGTTAGAATGAAAGTCTCATACTTTTCATCCAAAAGAGAGATTAATAGAATCAACGCCTTTGTCCTCGTCCTTAATCACCTTATCCACGTAAGCTACGTATGTAAGAAACTTCGCGTAGTTATTCATGTGCTCATTAATGGAGATTTGTTTCTTCAACTGGAAGCGATAAAGCCTCCTCTTCAGATGCAACCGATTCTCGATGCTCTTCGTCAAATACTTACTTTCAAGGATCTCCCAAATCTTCCTTGTGAAAGTCTCACTGATGACATGATACTTAATGTCTTGTGTCAAATAAGACCTAATGACGCCACACACCATTCAACTCATCTTGTTCCAATTCTTTTTTAAAGTCTCTGGTGCAAAGCAGCATGTCTTTCAATTCTGCGCGTCTAGCACATCCATCACCTCGCATCTTCACATATCAAAGTTGTTCGTACCATCAAACTTTACCGCATTGATTTTCGATTGGTGAATGTTTCAGTCTTCACCGCGGACTGATTAACCTCGGCCATATCTCCTCCAGAAAGCACCAATAACAGCAAAAAATCAAAAAAAAAAGTAGATCCAAATAGATAAACATTGAAACTTTACCTCAAAGTGAAACCCTAGACGAGTTTTCAAACAATCTACTCCACCAAATCTTACCCATTGAACAATCAACGTTGTTCTGAGATCTACACATGATCCCACGAACAGTCCAACGCCCCTTCGAGATTGACACACGACCACCGCCGAACAGACCACTATGCTCTTGGGATCGACACACGACCCCTAACCAAACCTGGGAAGCTCGAATACCACTTGTTACACCCTCCAAAGGAATTCCAATGACACGCCAATTACCAAGATCATCGTTCCAAATTGAGTCAATCACGAACCAATTAGCACGAGCACGAACACAAGAGAGACCGAGAAGAAACAAATGATTTAACGAGATTTGGCAACTTGCCTACGTCTTCGGGGCAGAACTGAGTTACAAGGGTTACAAAAATGATCTGAAGATCCAATTAGAGAAACTACGCACTGGGCCATAGAAATCTCACAAACAAACTAATCCTAAAACTCTCAATATAATTTACCTCTCAAGGTTACTCTCAAAGTTACAATACCCCTCAATTTATAAGTAGAGAGCCCATGAAGAAAAGAAAATCAATAACTCTGAAATCGGATCAGAAACAAAATTAGAATCCAATAAGAAAACTGTCGAAACTCGTGACTGTCGACAACTCCCAATGAGCCTGTCGACAGACTGAACAAACCAAACTCTCAGGTTGAACCACTATCGACAGCCTGAGCTACGTCTGTCGACGACTAAGCCACAGTTGTTGACATGCCTCCAATGGTTGTCGATAAACTATTAAACATGCACAGTCTGTTTGGCATATCTACGTTCCACTGTCGATATCCCCTAGCGCCTGTCGACAGCAGTCTTCTGTTCATGTTTCTTATGTTTTATTGCTCCAATGGGTTTACAAAATCCTACCATCTATTTTAGATCTTCTCCCCACAGAAAAGCCCTAAAGCATGCAAGTTTCCATCACAAAAGCTCAAGATATAAACAATTAACAGGGACCTGAAAAGAACAGTCAAGAAATACTAAATATCTCCACTTCAAGTGACTATTTTAGTTGCTCAACCCTGGTGGCGGCAAGACTTTAATGGAAACTTATCAGAACCTATCCCAAATTAGACTGAAGAACCTTAAAGCATGAATTTCCGTTATAAAAGCACTAAATAATAAATATGAACAATTAACAGGAAACTGAAGGATAACAGTCAACTAGTGTCAAATATCCCCACTTCAAACAATTATAGCTTCTTGTCCCTATCTCCGGGACTTTGATAGGAAAAAAAAATACTAGTGAACTATCTCAAATTCAACCCAATCCAAGTAACTACACTCCAAAGAAAATTGAAGCCTATGATCAAAATAATGGCCTGATAAAATCATCTGCAACAGAATGATGAGAACTGCATGGTTTAGAATAAGAGTGCGAAGAGTCATGTAGGCTAGGGGTATGTAAAGCTTTAAATGACATATAGAGGTGCAGAATTTTGAGGATCACTGTAAATTATATGATGACTCTGTCACTAAATTTTAGACATTATACCATGTGTGAGATGTCTTTCATCTTCTCTACTTCAAAATCCATGATCGAGGAATTGAAGTTTATGAATTGCATAGGTGGTGAAGAAATAAATCTGAACTAGAACTTCTAAAGGGTACTGTTTGATATAGCTGTAGACATTGAGGAAACACTACAAAGGCTATTATTATATGAATGACCAAAAACCTTAATCTCCAGATAAAGAATACTGCAAAAAGTACTATATGAATGACCATGAATTGCAAAGATAAAGAATAGCACAAAGTTTTGAAATCACATTCGGCATGACAACAGTTGATGCTTAAGAAAAAGAAAGCTAATGCAATGAATCGAGAAGTAAAATTGGTATCTCATACATTTATGGTATTTCCTTTCATAAGCCTTCTGAGTAGATCTTTCTAATGGCTCTGCAATTTATCATTGTTACACCTAATGCTCGAAGTCAAATTGTCTGCATCAAGAATAGAAAAATGGATGAGTTGCATGAAATTGAAAACTTTCATATTTAGTACATAAAACAAACTAGCAGCCATGACCTTAGTGGTTTTTGGCACTTTCTATATGTATTTTTTTCCAATGTCTAAGAACATATTAAACATATTTTAAAACTCAAGAAAAACTGAATCTCTATTTAGATATTAAAGTTTCAATATTGTTAAGCTCGTTGCATATCAGAGTTCCAATCTTACTGAAGTAGTTAAGTTCAGACACATCTAACACATTACCATCCGAACCTTCATATGCCTGCATTTTGAAAAAAGTAGGTAAAAGTTTTCAACTCAAATAAGCTGCCTTTCTCTGTTTCTCTCATAGGACTCCTTAATTCCCTTGACCAAATTCCATTACCTTTTTGTAAGTCACCATGAAGTAATAAGAACTCCAAGAAACTTACTATCCAACCAAAACAATTTTTGCAACAATTGAACTATACAGTGAGGCAAATAACTTTTCGCTAAAATTGTTTCTTCTTTATCTTTTCACAACTCAAAATCTGCAAATATCAAAGCAGAACATCCACCAAAAGAATTAAACCATTCTTATCCTCAAGCCCCAGAGGAAGCAGCCTCCTTCACAATTAGATTAACACCACGAACCCATAACTCCAAACTAAAAGCACAACTTGATTCAAAATGGACCTCCCTGCCTGTGACCGTCTCAACCCTGAAGATCTTCATTGCTTTGTCATCCTCACTAACTCCCTGTTCTTCAGAAAGCTCAAGCTTGGTCCAGGTGCCGCCTCCTTGCATGCTACATTTCTTCGACTTGTTCTCCCCCATGTCAGCACCCCAGACTTGAGCATTCGAACTGTTTTCAAGTGGGGATTGCCCCTACCCTCTCGAGTGTGCTTGCAAAGCTCCTCACCAGCAAGCACGTGCATCCGAGCTAGGTGATCAAGTAACAAACCCTCCGTCACCTTGTTTGATTTATCAATTTTCCTTGCTAAGGATAAAGCTGTCTCATTGCGGTCATTGATAAGCCCACACTCTGCCCCCCCTTGCAACAGTAGGATTTTGCACACATCAGAGTGACCTTCCATCGATGCAAGCATGAGCGGCGAGTAGCCATCCTCATCTAGAGAATCTACAATGAATCCCATCTTTAAAAGCTGAATGATCGAGGAACTGTCCCCTTTACGGGCAGCATAGTGGAGTGCCCTGAATGGTTCATGATCAGTCAGGACATAAGCCAAGACAGCACCAAGCAAGATCTGCTCAAAGGAATCCTTAAGCGCAGATGGGCCATCATGCTGGAAGATGGACATCAAGGTCTTACCATCAGGGGTTTTCACAGTGATGTCTGCCCCCGCCATCACTAGCAGCCGGAAAGCCTCAACATGGCCTGCCTCTGCTGCAACCATGACTGGTGTCAACCCGGATCCATCCAGCTTATTAATGTCTGCATTGGAGGCATGTAGAATCATCTGAAGTGATTCAGCATTCCCACTTGCAGCAACAAAGTGTAACAAAGAGAAGACAGAGAGATCAGTTGAGCAGATGCTTGCCCCTGAAATTAAAGCCTGAGATAGAATGTCGTCGATGGATGATGAAAACACACTTCTTTTTGCCAATTGGATGGGGCTATCACCTGAATTGCTGACGAGACCCAAGTCACCCCCTGCTACAAGTAACTCTAAGAAACAGTCTGGATGATCAAATCCCGCAGTGATCATTAGAGGAGTCTCTCCAGTAGAAGTCCTTACATTAACATCGCATCCATGTGAAATTAACTGTTTCAGAATGTCAATGCCACCAAGCCTGGCCGCCAGGTGAATAGGTCGAGACTCATTTCCATTTTTAGTTTGTATTGGGAAGTTAGAATTGGCACCAGCATCTAGGAGAAATCGCACTGCATTGGGATTTTGGCAGAGAATGGCATGGCAAAGAAGGGTTCTGCCAAGATACAGGTCCTCAAGCAAAGAAGGTTTGTGTTGGAGCAACAAGTTGAGAATTTCGCCACTTAATTCATAGAATTCAACTGCACACCATGCTGCATTATAAGGCTCGCCAAGGCAAGCACCCACTCTCAGCTCCTCACCAGATATGGGGTCCCAAGACCAAGCACCCACTCGAACATGACAATCGGTCCTAGCACCAGCCTGTATTTAGACTTCAGTTAATGTTATAATACAAAAAATGCTGGTGCACCATAACTATTACTAAAACAATAAAATTTCATTAAGTTTACTCATTACAAAGCAAGATATTTTTAATGCATTGCATCTGAAACACACTCAAACTTGTTAGAAATATATTACCCTCAAGCCTCACCATAACTTCAGAGTATTGGTGCAGTGGAAGAGACCTTAATATATTTCTAGCAAAACTTGTTGGAAACTAAACCAATTAATGTTTTGAAATAATGTATTTTCTAGATGGTTGTGACTTCATTGGGAAGTTAAAGGTCTCATAGTGGGAACAAACAAAAGAAGGTGAAAGGTTCATGACTTAGTGGGAAGCTTGAAAGTCTTGTATTGGGAACAAACAAAGTTAATGTGTGTGATGACTAGAGTCTCTCTTTGAAGGCTATATAAAGCCACATATTGTAATGTCAAAAATTAAGAAAAAAAAGTAAGAAAGAAGTGTGATGTAAAAGAAAGAAAGAAAGAAAAGAGAGTTTGAAAAATATCAATAAAATTTATTATCTTTACTGTTGATTTATCATTACTTCCGCAACCAACAAAGTGGTATCAGAGCCCCGTTGATTTTTGGAGATGGCAAACACAAGTAGTATGGTTTCTCTTATCCCTCATTTCAAAGGGGAGAACTATGACTACTGGTGTAACATGAAGGAAATCTATGGAGCTGTGGAGCATTGTTGAAGGAGGCTACAAAGAGCCCGAGAATGAAGACGAATTGGAGCAAGAAAAACATTGAATGAGAATCGAAAGAAGGATAGTAAGGCTCTCTTCCAAATTTATCAAGCAATCGAGATGCCGATCTATGAAAGAATTGCCAAAGCTGAGAACTCTAAGCAAGCATGGGAGATCATCAAAACATCATACAAAGAAGAAGAAAAAGTAAAGAAGGTACGTCTTCAATCCTTGAAAGCTGAATTTGAGAAGTAGGAGCTGAAAGAACAAGAAAGTATAGCAGAGTACTTCACAAGAGTTACTTTTGTTGTAAATCAAATGACCTCATATGGTGAAATTCTAGAAGATGAAAGAATGGTAGAGAAGATTCTTCGGAGTCTACCACCAAAGTTCGATTATGTTTTGGTTTCTATTGAGGAATCAAATGATGCTTCAACTCTTTCTCTCGAGAAGCTGCAAGGAAAGTTGAAAGCTCATGAATTTAGATTAAATCAAAGAAATCCTCCTTCGCCCCAACCCAATCAAGCACTCAAGTCCCATGTTGTGTCTACGGGAGGCCAAGGTTCTTCTATCAATCGTGGTCGTGGAAGCGGTGGAAACTTCAGAGGAAGAGGAAGAGTTTATTCAAACAATGAGCAACATTCAAATGAAGAAGATGATCAAAATTTCAAATTTTCACAAAGAGGTCGAGGACGTGCAAATCAATGAGGGAGAGGTCGCGGCTATTTCGAATGCTACAATAGTCACAAACCTGGTCACAAGGTTAGTGAATGTTGGTATAAGCAAGACAAGCGCAACAATACTGGATATGCCCATGAAACAAAGCAAGAAGAGAGGAGCAATCAAGATACTTTGTTGCTTGCTTGCCAAGGAAATAATTTCGAAGGTATGTGGTATGTTGATAGTGGTGCTAGTAAACACATGATGGGCAACAAAAATCTGTTTCCAAGCCTAACAGAAACAGGTCATGGGCAAGTGAAGATTGGTGATGATAGAGCCTACAAAATTGAAGGAGTTGGCGAAGTATCATTCAAGACAAAGTCGGGGAGTATCGAGAAGATGGCTGATGTCTACTATGTTCCAGGCTTGAAGAGCAATCTTCTAAGCACTGGTCACCTTTTGAAGAAAGGTTTTGATATTCATTTTCGAGACAACACGTGCTTCTTGTTAAAGAACAATCTACTTGTTGCAAGGATTGTTGTTGCTAAAAATAACTTATTCCCGCTCAGACTCCAAACTTCAAATTTGTTGTGTCTCACCAGTATTGAAAAAAACTCCAAGTTATAGCATGATAGGTATGGACACTTGAACTATGAAAGCCTGAAGCTCTTTTCATCAAAATCAATGGTTGAAGGATTGCCTCAAATTAATCATATTGAAGATGTTTGCGAATGCCAAATTGGAAAGTTGCATAGACACTCTCTCTTTTACATTCTTCCTGGCGTGCGAAGAGACCTTTGCAACTTATCCACTCAGATATTTGTGACCCGATGCCTGTCACATCAGGTACTTTATTTCTTTTGTATTGATGATTTTTCGAGAAAGATTTTGGTTTACTTTCTAAAAGAAAAATCAGAAGCATTTCAAATTTTCAAAGACTTTAAAGCTGGAGTTGAAATAAAAATGGGTTGAAAATACAAACCCTAAGAACTGATCGTGGTGGAGAATTCAAACAATTTGAAAAATATTGCAAAGATCATGGAATAAGGCGCTAACTGTCAGCACGATATACACCACAACAAAATGGTGTTTCTGAAAGAAGGAATCGTACAATCATGGACATGGTGAGATGTGTGCTTAGAAGAAAGAAATTGGAGAAAGAACTATGGGCAGAAGCTGTTTCGTGCGTTGTTTACTTGTTAAACAGATCACCAACAAGAAGTTTGGAGAACATCACACTTTATGAAGCATCGTATGGATCGAAGCCCAGTGTTCGACACTTAAAGGTCTTTGAATGTGTTGCATATGCGCATATCCCTGATGCAGCAAGGGAAAAGCTTGATGACAAGGTAGAAAAATGTATCTTAATTGGATACAGTGAAAGTAGCTAAGCGTACAAGTTGTACAATCCTGCAACAAAGAAAGTGGTAATAAGTCGTGATGTTCGGTTCAATGAATATTCAACATATGATGGCACAACTAAATTGCCTATGCTAGAAGATGAAAAAGTTATGACTCAACCAGAGAATGCTCCCTCGACGAGCAATTCAATCAATGTTGAAGACACTTTTGATCACATTCCTCGAATGATGAAAAGTCTACAAGAGATAATGAGATATATGATTCAACTGAGCAAGTGGATCAAGATAATATTGTTTATTTTGCTTTCTTTGCTGGAGAAGATCCAATTTCCTTTGATGATGCAAGTCATGAAGACAAATGGAATGAAGCTATGCAAGAAGAGATAAAGTTTATCGAGAATAATGAAACTTGTGAGCTCACTATTCTACCTGCACACAAGAAACCCATAGGTGTAAAATGGGTGTACAAGACAAAGAAGAATCCTGACGGTTCTTCAACAAATACAAGGTAAGGCTCGTGGCAAAAAGATACAAACAAAAGGAAGGAGTAGATTACACTGAGGTATTTGCTCCTGTCTCTAGACTGGAAACTGTTCAATTGATAATATCTCAAGCTGCTCAAAATAAGTGGAGAATTTTTCAAATGGACGTGAAGTCAGCATTCTTGAATGGAGTATTAAAAGAAGAAGTATATCTTGAACAACCTCCTGGTTTTATGAAGAAAGGAGAAGAAAATAAAGTTTACAAATTAAAGAAGGCGCTATACGGACTGAAACAATCACCAAGGGCTTGGTACAGCCGTATCAATTCATTTTGAGAATGGACTTCATAAATGTCCATATGAGCATACTCTCTACATCAAAGAAAGTTCAAATGGAAATTTCATCATCGTAAGTCTTTATGTTGATGATTTGATTTTTACTGGAGGGGATATGGTGATGTTGAACAAATTCAAGAATCAATGATGGAATAATTTGAGATGACAGATTTGGGAGAGCTACATTATTTTCTTGGTATTGAGGTTTATCAATCCAAGGAAGGCATATTTATTTCTCAGGAGAGCTATGCAAAAGAAATTCTGAAGAAATTCAAGATGGAGAATGCAAATTCAATTGCAACTCCATGTGTTGCAGGACAAAAATTGACCAAAGATGGTGAAGGAAAGCTTATTAATTCTACTATGTTTCGAAGTTTGGTAGAAAATCTTATGTATTTGATAGGGACAAGGCCAGACATCACATATGCTATCAATTTGGTGAGTAAATTCATGGAGAAGCCTTATTCAAATCATTGACAAGCTGCTAAAAAAATTCTGAGATATGTCAAAGGCACCATTGATAAGCCTTGATACCAAGTGTTCCAGTTAAACTAGTTGGCTACACGGATAGCGACTTGGCTGGAAGTGTTGATGACAGCAAAAGTACATTGGGTTATACTTTCAATCTTCGAACCGGAGTTATTTCATGGAGATCAAAGAAACAATCTATTGTAGCCTTATCAACTACAGAAGCTGAGTACATTGCTGCATCTACTGCTAGATGTCAAATTATTCGGCTACAAGGAATCCTAGAAAGTCTGAAGCACAAGCAAAGTGGACCTACAACTTTATTTTGTGACAACAGTTCTATAATTTCTATCGCAAAGAACCCGGTGCTACATGGAAAAACAAAACATATGCATTCGATTTCATTTCTTAAGGGAACTTGTAAATAATAGTGAAGTTCATATGGAGTATTGCAAAACAAGCAAACAGATGGCAGACATCCTTACAAAATCTCTCGGCGGACAAGTATTCAAGCAGAATGTTGCAAGCTTGGGAATGAAAAGCAAATTTGGTTTACGCGAGGCATTGTTGGAAACTAAACCAAATTAATGTTTTGAAATAATGTATTTTCTACATGGTTGTAACTTCATTGGGAAGTTAAAGGTCTCATAGTGGGAACAAACAAAAGAAGGTGAAAGGTTCATGATTTATTGGGAAGCTTGAAAGTCTTGTATTGGGAACAAACAAAGTTAATGTTGTGTGATGACTAGAGTCTCTCTTTGTAGGCTATATAAAGCCACATATTGTAAATGTAAAAAATTAAGAAAAAAGTAAGAAAGAAGTGTGATGTAAAAGAAAGAAAGAAAAGAGAGTTTGAGAAATATCAATAAATTTTCTTCTCTTTATTGTTGATTTATCATTACTTCCGCAACCAACAAAACCAACCTAATATATACACTGAATAATTCAGAAAATAGCACAGATACATGGAGATGATAACAAGTACGTTGATGAAGAAAATTGAATGAGGAATAGCTGACTTGATTAGTGATAAAGAATCCTCATTCTGTACAGATTCATAATGAAATCCATCTAATGTTAGCACGCACCACGCATTTCCTAAACTTTTGAGAGAGGACAACTAAATACAAGGGGAGGCCAGATAAGGAATAATTGACATATGTGAAATGCACATTGCGGTTTCATGGTTTTCCATTAAATGTAGAACTTATATTTATTTTTCCTGTATTAGCTTCCTCTACAAAGAATTATATGTTTGAGATTTGTTGGAAAACTTGCTATCATACTATTACAAAAGAAGAGAAACTATGGCAATACTATGGAAAAACTGAGTCAAAACTAAATGGAGCTAAAAATTTTCTCTAATAAATATTTTACAGCAGAAATTTGTCTGCTGATAATTGCTGCTATTAGAGGTGTCACAAATTCATAATGAAATCCATCTAATGTTAGCATGCACCACGCATTTCCTAAACTTTTGAGAGAGGACGCGCTAAGAACAAGGGGAGGCCAGATAAGGAATAATTGCCATATGTGAAATGCACATTGCGGTTTCATGGTTTCCCATTAAATGTAGAACTTATATTTCTTTATCCTGTATTAGCTACAAAGAATTATATGTTTGAGGTTTGTTGGAAAACTTGCTATCATACTATTACAAAAGAAGAGAAACTATGGCAATACTATAGAAAAACTGAGTCAAAACTAAATGGAGCTAAAAATCACCTCTAATAAATATTTTACAGCAGAAATCTGTCTGCTGATAATTGCTGCTATTAGAGGTGTGCAATCCACGTTTGCATGCAAAGTAGGCTTCAATGACCGCAAGAGAACTCTTTCCACGCCATTTATGTCCACACCATTCTAGAAATTGAAAAAGGACAAAACACTTTTGTCAAAACTCAAAAGCAATCCTAGAGAGAGAGAGAGAGAGAGGGCATGAAAATTTGTTACACCTTAATTAGTGTGGCGACCACATCAACAAAGCCCCTGCTGCTTGCAGTCACAAGTGCATGTGCTGCAGCATCAGGCCTTGGCATATCAGAGCAGATTAAGAGCCGCACAGCTTCAGCCTCACCATAAATGCTACCCTCCAACAAGGCATCCTCACAAGCTGCCTGAGAAGCGCCAGCTTTCACAAGCATGCCTACAATATTGCAATGACCTTCTCGCGATGCGGCAGTTGTTGCATAGCCCCGAAATAATTCTTGATTAACGTCAGCTCCAGCAGACTGCCAAGAGAAGAAAAGGAAACGTCAAGAAAAGGCAGGATGGCTCAAAATTTAAATACTATTCCACATGGGCACCTGTAAGAAATGGATTCTTCATGTTGCAAACTGTATAAATTGAAATCAAATGCATATTGTACAAGTAGTAGACTATGTTGTCCAAGCACACTCACAAACACAGCAAGACAAAGTTACACAGATACACAAAATCTTAGAAAACCTAGGATACTCGTACATTTTGGCAACAACAATAAACTAATATTATATTTAGTATAAAGAATTATGATAAGAAATTAAATCATCTCAAGGTCTATAACTACAAAGTGTATGAATGTAATTTTATATAAACTCTAAATTTCCAATCATGTAAGCCATGAAAATAAAACACCATCAGCCTATACTCAAGTGTCCCTAAATTGGTTCGGGGTCAGACACGCGTTAGACATGTTAGCTATGTAGCACGAACACTTCTATCATGGAGTCATGTCTTGCCTGAAACATATCCGATAAGCGTGCACGTATCGTGTGTATTTTAAAGAATTCACCACGTGTCCATGTGTCGTGTCTATTTCAATGTTGACGTGTCCGTGCAACATAGCTAGCATGACATGTACCTTCCAAGTATCTTCCACAAGGAAGACACCCACCAGACACAGATATGCAGCCTCAAATATGTGTTGTGCAACATAGGTAGTAAACACCCAGTTGGATAATTTTTACGTGTCTCATATCAGCTGATTACTTGTGGAATAGCAACACTTTCAGATTTGGTGTATTTTTTCCTTATGTTAAAAAAAAGAATTGAATTTAAAGGTGAAATCTAGAAGAACACTAGCCAGAATCTGAGCTTATAGTATCAACAAACAATTGGGTAGAAACACATAAAATGCAAATGACATGAAGATGCAAGGGAACCAATGGGTGCAAACCATGAAAAAAAATAACCGTTCACTATGAAAACTGTGATCAATGAAGATGTAAATTATACAATTATGAGAACCATCATAGTATGGACTGATTAGAGAACAGCTTTTGTGAATGAAATGCTTCCTACGCAGGGAAGAAATATCTAAATTCTTGCCCAAAGCACTTACTTTTTTTATTTTATTTTTTGGAGGGGGGGGGGGGGGGGGAATTAAAGCTAAAGATCCAAAAATTTAATTGATTTAGCCCCAGGGCATGAACCGTTATGTTGGGGGTTGGGGTGTTGCCTCCTCTAATCAGGACAGGAAGAGAGAATGGCCACGCCTCTCTCTCTCTCTCTCTCCTCTCTCTGTGTGTGTGGGGGGGGGGGGATATCTCTTCCATTGGTTTTTTTTTTTTTTTTTTTGAATAAATGATGGAGCAAAGGCTCCAGAAATAATAAATTACCCAAGCCCACCGCCCCTTTGACAACTCTAGGAACCGAACTTTGAACCTCTCTCCTAAGAGTGAGGGGTGTTACCAATGGGCTAACCCACTTTCACCAGAGTTATAACAGGTATTCTACTCATTTTACGTTCATAATCAAATGGGAGGGGTAAAAATTTAAGAGAAATGATTCGGAGGGTCATTGGCAATATCAATGATTTCAGCATTCTCTAAATAGGGTAGATATGAGAGGCATACATCCAAGGAGACAAAGAAATAAACGAGAAGGATAGAATAGAAGGGGAAAGGCAAGAAGCTTGAAATGGTAGTGTAGCTGAGTTTCATTGCTAAACCTGGATAAAAATGTAATACTCACATGGCCCCATAGGAAAGAGCAACACTTCTACATTGATGTCTTAGTATGTCATCCTCTTGCTTGACAGACCCAAAAGGTAATGGTAGACCATCAGAAGATCAAAAAGTGATGTTAAATAGGGGAATGGTCATTTCATTAATATAATATAGAAAGTACAAATAGATTGACATTATCCTTTCCTTCAAGTCACACATAAATTGTACATAGATTACCTGGGAGCAAGCATAAAATTGCTAGTCATCTTCCTGCAACAAGTTAGGTGCAATAGAAGTAAATAATTATTCCTTTTAACAATAATATAGACTCTCATGCTTTCACTATTGTTATGAAGAAACATAAGGATATGATTGGTGTCGCTAGAAGTTTATCTTAACTTTTTAAGTTTCCCATAACTCTCTGAGAAAAGAAAAATGACCTTCCAACTTGAACTTCCAAGAACTCAAACCTCAGACTCGGTAATAAAGATGGGCGGACAGACTACCCAAACTTCAATAGACTTGAATTCTGGCATCACATTTGGCAGTGGAAACCCTTCTTGGGTACATTTCACTCTCATATAAAGAGAATAATAGATCAAGCAACATACTTAAAACCCAATCAATGTCTAACTAAATAGGTGGAGTTTATATTAGATAAATAAATCAATTTTATGCATGCAAACAACAAGATACCAATACAACAAAAAATTGTAATCATTGAGAACCATGAAATCATGAATGAAGCAGGAAAATCATAATGCACTGCAGCCAGTGCATGACTATAACAATCAAATGAAGTCGAGTGTGTCATCAGAATTATTTAACTGGATGATGCATTAAAGCTTTACTTCAATGATCATTACAAAAGCTAAGCTCTCTCCATCTGATGGTGTGTGGATGCAAGACAGGTCGAATGATTCTATTTGTTCCTAGTTTCAAAGCACATAGTTGTTTCAATCTTCTTCCATTTAAAAATTGAAGCTGCGCTATATCCTGCCATTAAATTCATACCCCTGCCTTGACTTCATTTGCTGACACTAGGTCAGTGCAGGCATTTCCGAGAGAAGAAATTTAATGTGGGAAATGATGATGAATCTCTTTTTAACCAGTCAAAAGACCAAATGGCTTTAAACTATAGTTACTCTGCAGTCTGTGCTGTTAGGTTCTGAAGCTCCTAATGTTCTTTGGCATCTCCACCCATCGTGTAGATTGATCCTCCATGAGTTATTCACTCTACAAGACTAGGCAGAAAGATACTAATATAATACCCAATCTTGAAAACTACTGTACCTTAACAGTCAAGCCTCCATTAAGTTTTTTACATGTCACCTTATAAAGCTTCTACTTTCAAATGATTATAAGAATACCATCCATGTTTATGTTAGGTGCTAATGGACCTCCAGCCATGGTCCCCCATCAAATTCAACATCAATTAAAACTCATCGATCCAACTATAATGAATGGGTCATGCAGCACGATTTACTCACAATTCAAAATATCAGAATTAAAAAAGAAAAAAAAAGAAATCTATATGAAAATGTACACATCTAAACCCCTTTAAATTGAGGCCAAAAGGGTACACCAATAAACAATTTTAGCTCGACAGCACAAGAACCGACAACATCACAAAGCAACGCTTAAATTGGTTAAAGAAAATTGAACGTATAGATAAAAAAAAAATATTCAAATTCAAGATTCGAAATGCATTTAACCAATTCAGAATCAATAAAAACAAGAAAAAGGGGATTTTTACCAGTAATCTCCGTACAACATCGACGTGCCCCGAATGTGCAGCGGCAAATAGAGCAGAGACGTCGGTTCGAAACTCCTCGTATCCGATCCTGACCTCATCCGGCATCTCCTCTCTCAGTACCGTCTCCGTGCACTTCACCCTCAAGGTCACCGCCCCAATGTAGTTCACATCAACTCCAACCTCCCCATCATCATCGCCATCACCTCTCAAGCTCGCATCGACGACCCCACGTCTCCTCTCAACGCGGCCTCCACCAGCCTCTGCGACCGCGCCGATCCCTCGTCCACGTGTCGCACCGCCGCTGCCCTCGCCATCGCTGCCGCTGCCCCAGAAAGAGAGAAGATCTGCTGGAATCCAATGATGCGGGCTTATAAAGAACTGAAGCTCCTTCTTTGTTTAATAGATTTTAATAATGTTTGAGATCCTCCGCTGTTCTCAGATCGCAACGTTCTTCTGCTGCTGAGATTTGAGCTCGATTCTGTATGCAAACATCTAGGGGGAAAATAAACAAGAAAACAACAATTTGATTGAGAACTGGGGCCAGAAATTGGATTAAATTAGGGGGAAAAAACAAATTAAGCGTCGGCAGTTGGCTTGGACCAGTGAAAGTACAGTAAGTGATAAAATTACCTGAAAAGAGAGTGAGGACTGAGAGAGTGAAAGAAAAGCTCCCCGTTTCGTTTCTTCTCTTCTTATTTTTTTTATTGTTTGATGTAAAAAGCTGTGTCATTGAGTGTGGTCACCGACCAGTGAGAACAAGAAAAGATTAAGATTGAGCGGGATACGGTCTGGATAATGGGATTCGGACTGGGCCCAAAAATCAAAAGTTGTGCCTTTCTGGATTTGAAATTTTTGGATGTGAATTGAGATTAGGTTTGTCGCGGGGCTCGCGGAGCAGCCGCCCGCTGTCACGTGCTTGGCAGGCTGTTGCCCGGGGAGAAACAATGGGAATAACCATTCAGAGACACACTATTGCACCCAATTATTTTTAAAAAGGTAGATCTGTGAGAGTGGGGTGTACCATTGGGTGTACTATTGGGGCTCAATAGCATTATTACTCTTATGTAGGGAAATTGGGCATTGTAGAGGGTAGTGCTGGACAAAATTGCGCCAGACCGCTGGGCATATCATGTATGTGATCTATTATTTAATGGAGAATAAAAGAATTTCCGTATTGATGGGACTCCTTTTTAGTTTTTTCCTATAATTTTTTTTTTTAATTTAGAGAAATTCCAACAGCTACAATGATGAGGAAATTTTATTAGCTAATCATGGTTTCAATGATAGAGCTAAAACTAGAAGATTGGAGACGTTGATTGCATATAAAACATATCCTTATTTGTGTCTAATGTGAATAAATTCATATAATATGAGTACGAACAATTTTGATTGATTTACCAAAACTTATATTGATTTTGTTTTCTTTTTAAAAAAGAAAGGTATAATCTGATGTAAGATTTGAATTCTACACCTGTGGCTCTTGCTCATTGCAGAGCAATTTCATCATTATCTTAGGATGACATTTCTAGACTGACAATCTTGAGCCCACGAATCCAATTACTAATCCTCATAAAATCTCTGAATACAGAAAAAAAAAATGTTAATTTTATGATACATATGGCGTGTTTGGTAACTTGCAAAAATGTTTGCAAAATGCAAATTTTTTTACAACTTTACATTTTACACTTGTTGGTTTCGTTTGCAAAATGCAAAATGCAAAAACTTTTGCAACTCTTCTTTTCTCACTTGTAGTTGCTACAGTTAAATTTGTGGTCATGTAAATCTTACTTTTACACTCATATTTTCCTACTTACAGTTGCTACAGTAATTTTGTGGTCATGTAACTCTCACTTGTTACACTTACAGTTCAAAACAGTTACTTGATAATCAATATATAATTAATATATTAAATATTTAATATTTTAATAGTGTTCAATTTCTTATTTAATTATTTAATTATTTTATATTTTTAATGTTTAACTTTTTTATTGTTTTAATATTTAATATTTTACTATTTTAATTTAATATTTTATTATTTTATTAATACTTATTCTATTTTTATTATTTTATTTAGAGTTAATATTTTATTAATATAACAGTATTATACTTTAATATAAAATTACTATATATTTAATTATTTATTTTTTAATATAAAAAATTATTTTATTAATATCATAATATATTTTATTATTATATAATATATTTATTATGTTAATATTGTAATAATAATTCAGTATAATAATACTATAATGATAATTTATTATTAAATTATAATTATATTTTACTTTATTAATTTTATATTTCTATAATATTAAAATAATATTATAATAAAATTTATATTATAATAATTTCAAGTATTTTTAATATTATAATATTATAACTATATTTTATTATTGTTGTAACATTTTTTAATATTTATATCTTATTAGTATTCTTAAAATTTTATTAATGTTCTTTAGATTTTCTTAAAAATTTATATTATTTATTTAGTTAATATTTTACTATTTATACTAATTTTATTAATATTATTCTTATAAATAAAATATTAAGATTATTAATTTTTATCTCAAATTTATTAATACAATTTAATTTGCAATAGTAGATTTAATTTATAGTAATTATAATATTTAAATTACTGCTACAGTTAGTTTTGTGGTCAATTTTTCACTTACACTTTTACATTACCAACCAAACACCGTAAAACACAATATATTTTACCATTTACATTTTTACTTTATCAACCAAACACCGTAAAACACAAATACTTTTCCATTACACTTCACTTTATCAACCAAACATCGTAAAACACAATATATTTTCTCTGCTACAGTTCACTTTTTCCATTCTCATTTTACGACTTACGACTTGTGACGTTTTGCAACGAAACAAACAGGCGCTAAGCCAATATTAGATGAGTAGAATCCTCTCTTAGAGTTTGATGGAGATGATGGTTGTCTGAATTCACACTCAACAATAGAGGATTAGAAGTAGCTGAGATGAAGGCGACAGTGACCCTCCACGCCTAAGCCAATAATCATACAAGAGAACAAGATTGAACTAAAAAAAGAAACAATTCGTGAAAGAGACCTTGCAAACTATGATACTAACACTATGCCATATTTGAAGTGAATGAGAATCCTTTCAGCACTTTTGTGACACTACATTTTTACAATCAGGAAATTTTTTGAGACTTTTGTGATACTCGGTCAATAAAGAAACTCATATGTAGAGTTGCTAATGGGCAGGGGAACCTTGAGGTTTGACTTAATACCAGCTTCTTGGTAAATGCTCGAATATGACAGTTAATCATGGGCCTGTTTGGTTATGGGTGAAAGTGAGAAAGTGAAGAAGTAGTAATAGTTCACTTTGGAACTTGGAAATTGATTAGCAAGTTTTTCGGTATTTGAATGTTGTTGGGAAGTGTGATTTGAAAAATGTTATATCTTTTCCTGTATTTGGATGATAATGTGAAAGTGGAAGTGGAAAAGTTAACCACAAAGTTGACCGCAAAATAGTATTAAAATAAAAATTAATTATGAAAAATAAAAATTGGACTGTAATTAGAATGCAGGTGAGATTTACAAGAGCAAAAAATTAATTATTTTGCGCTGCAACTTGTTATAGATGAAATTTACATGACCACAAAATTAACTGTAGTACTCTGAAGTGAGGACATGGTTGCGTAAAAGTGAAAAGAGAAAGGAAAAATACTTTTTCTATTTTCCTTTTCCGGTGTTTGGATGAACGGCAGAAATGAGAAAAGACACTTCCCACTTCCTCACTTCCACCCAATTCCTTGAATCCAAACAGCCCCTAAATGAGTCAGGCTTTAAAAAAAAAAAAGAACATAAGCTCGAAAGTAAACACACAAGGTTAGGTTATTTGTCGGACCCAGATTGAATCTAGTTGTTTTAGTTTTTGTGATTTGATTTTTAAATCTTCTTTTGGTATAGATTGGATCAAAGGCATCAAAACAAAATCTAATCAATTGAAGACAGCAAAACATGTTGCAATACCCGTCCTTCTAAAATCCAAAAAAGCAAATAAAATCTCTAACTTTAACATAATCTAATAAACTACATTTTAAATTTGCAAGGTCCAATCGAATTACCAAATAAATTTCTTATACCATGTGCAAGAGGGAAGAGAGGGGTGTGGATGTATGGAACATGGTAGGAGGGGGCTATAGTGTTAGAATTGTGACTCAAATACATTATAAAACTAGACGAAACTCTAGAGATCAAGAACGGACAGGTTTGCATAGTTGGTGCATGAACTAGTCGGCTAATGGTCAAAGACAGTCGACTGATGAAGAGTTAGTCGACTAATGACATCTCAGGAGTCGACTGATATTGCAACAGAGAGTGAATCTCAAGTTAGTCGGGCAATACATCAATATGCAGGTCACCTAGAGGGGGGTGAAGAGGTGACTAGCTAATCTAATGATGAATAATGTGGAATTAAAAACTATTTAAGCAAACTAAAAACTATTAAGCTAAATACACAAAGTATAACATAAGAGTGTAGCCGAATTCCCGGTGAAGGCCTTTGGACTATCTCCTCATGATTCCTCTAGAATAAGAGTTGAGGTGCCACTATGGCTCTTTTGGTTGAATACAAGTGTGAGCACACAATCCCAAGCATATAACAATAGAGTACAAGATATATTAAGCATATAAAGATATAAGCAATGTAAGCATGCAAGATATAAACACAAGTGAGAGATAGAGAGAGAGCAATTGTAAACACAGGAGATTTGTTTCGAGGTTCGAGCACCCTTACTTTACGTCCCCGCCTTCAACACTATGAAGGATTTTCACTAAAACCGATCCCACTGGATCACTCAGTGTCGCAATACCTATAATGAGTTCACACTAGAACTCCTTGGACTCACTAGTCCCTCTTTTGTTCCTGAAAGAACAAACACACGCAAGCATACTAGCTTGCCGAGGCCGCACCTCTACACCGAGCTCTCACAAGAACTCGAAACAATACGAACCCGCATGTTCGCCTCCTCAAACACAAAATAAACACTTTGGTGATCTCAACACTTTGATCACCTCAAACACTCTCATAACAAAGATCCCTAGAGGATGGATATAGCAATGGATAGCTCAAGTATGTGTTAGAAAAACTAGATAGAGCAGTGAAGGAAAAACGCAAGAAATCTCTTTTGCAAAAACACTCTTGAAAATTCTCCTTTTGATATGGAAGTATTTGATCTAAAACAAGTAGAGAAAACCTCTTAGAAAGATAGAAAAAACTAGCTTAAAAACCCACGTCAAATCTTATCTAAAACAGTCCAACAAACCCTAATTTATAGGCTCCCAAAATATGGCCGTTGGAGGCCAAATCAGCAGCTGACGCTGTTGTCGGTCGACCGCCCGGTCGACCGCCCAACGGTCGGATTTCTGACCGTTGTGCCACTGGTCAACCAGGGCCGGATCCAGAGAGCAGAGCTCTCCGCCCGGTCGACCGGGTCACTCTCTGGACGGTCGACCGCCCGGTTGACCGGCCTACCAGCCAATTGGCCATGCATGTTTTATGCACGTCGGTCGACCGCCCGGTCGACCGACTTCTGGCTCGGTCCACCGGTCGGTCGCGGTCGACGGGCGGTCGACCGCCAGAAGACATGGTCAGACATTTTCAGTGATTAAAACTTGGTTTTTATATTTCTTATAAAATCCCATAAATTCACTAAACTTCTACAAAAATGAGTTCTTTGAAATACTTTGAAGTACAAATATGTGTGATCAAAAATTAACACATATTACAAACATTTTGAACCATTTTTGTGATATAGAAATTTTGCCTTAAACAAAAATCTGTATTTTTCAAAAACAATCTTTTATTTGAAAAATGATTTTTCCAAAACTTCTCCCAATACAAAAATAAGATATTGTAAACACTTTTGAAGCTTAGTGTGTATGAATATGATCTAATACACATATAAGATGAAATATCTATGTTTTTGATAAGCTCTAAAATAAGTTTTGATAAATCCAAAATGATATTTTTCTAAACACAAAACTATCTTATAAAAAACATATAAGTTTTGTGTGTGTATAAGTACTTGAGCATTCCACAACTAATCTATACTTTATATTTTATCTAAAAATAAATCTTAACACTTACAAACATGACACAAGTCTTCATGAAAATCTTCTTCTCCTACTTGACTTGGTCCAAACCTTGATCCATGATCTAGACTCCTCTTGAGTACTTGATGCGATCTTGATGCGCGAGCTCTTGAATCAACACGTGCTGGCTCCAAACTTGACTTCGAATCCTTTGTTGAAACTAAACACCTACTAAGATCTTGATCAAATATCTGAGACTAAATAAACACAAGATCATTAGTACTATAACTATATGAGTTAATCATCATCAAAACTAGAGCGATGGCCCATTGGGTCAACACAATATAATCGACTAATGTGAAAATTAGTCGACTAATACATTAGCATAGTCGACTAATGGTGGTTCTGGTAAATTCTTTTTCAGATTCTGTTTCCAGTTCAAGTTAGATTTGAGTTTTCTTTTCTTCTCAAGCAGTGTTCTTCGCATTGATGGAGTTTCTGTAGGACTAAGATGATCCTATGGTTTATAAATAACCCCTTGAGGGTGATCTTCAAAGTACTCTAAGCATGAATCAAGAAAATGAGAGATTTGTGAGAGAAGTTTTAGCTATAAGAGTCCGCTGTTCTAGTCATCAAAAGGCTTGTAATTTTCTAAGCGAGAGGTGTGAGTGTTTCTCATTGTATTCTCCCAAAATTTAATAAAGTTTATCCCCTTTTTTCATTGACGATCTGTTTGATCAGTGGAATCATGTTAAATTATGTATTGGCTCTCTTTACTTCAGAATATGTCATTTCTTTTTCTCGTTGCTCGACGATCCTGTTTTCTGTTGCGCCATCCCAACAGCTGGTATTAAAAGCGTAGCGATGAAGGACACAACAATTGGAATCAGAGAAAATCAGTTCGTTGCAACACATAGAACATCAATAATTCTCTTCTACTTTTATTTTTTCTAGAAAAATGTACGTGTCTGGGGCATATGAAGTTTTTTAAATTAGAATGATTCCTAATTTTTTATTATATATTTCATAGTTTATTATAATAAATTATGTGCAACAACATAACAATGATATATTAAAAGAAGTAACCATAGTAGAATATGTAGATTATTTTCATTAAAATGCAAAAAAAGAAACAAAAATATATTTAGAAAAATATTCAGAAAAAATTAAAGATAAGAAAATAAACAAAAAAATTATGAATCAGTGAAAAATAAATAATTAAGAAAAAATAAAAGATAAAAAAGTGTGAATGAAGTGAAATTTCTCAAAAAATAAAAAATTTAGAAATAAAAGAATAATGATAAAGCAAAAAAAAACAAATATACAAAAAAGAAGAGAAAGAATTAAAAAGTGGAATAGTATAAAAAAATAAAGAAAGAAAATTTTGAAAGAAAGAAAAAAGAACCATGAAAAAAAATTAAATCAGAAAATATAGAAAGAAACCAAAAAATGAAAAAAAAAATCTTACAAAAAAATAGAAGAAAGAATATAAATAACATGAAAATAAGGAAAATAAATAATTTTAAAAAAAGTAGAAAAAATGTTAAAAAAATAAAAGCAACAAAAATAAAAATAAATAGTAAATTAAGATAGAACAAACTCAATTTCTAAAAACAAAGAAGCAATCATAATGAAGAAGAAAAGAAGATAAAACCAAAACAAATCCAAAAAAATTAGTAGAACAAAGGAAAAATTAGCTACAGCCATCTACTTTGCTTCATAATTAGACAAAAAACTCAAAGTCATAATTTAATTCGCTATAGGCTCATCCATGTCAGTATAAACTGATTCCTCTCAACCACCATTATTTATATATTTTCATTTTCTCTTTTACCCTTTCTCATCGTCCCCGACGTTAACTCCTCGACCTTGATGCTGACGCAGAGTAATTCGCCGGTTGACCTGTGTGGTCAGGTCGCCGGGGGGTTGGAAGGGGGAAGGGAGACCCCTTCTTGGGTCCAGGGGGCGGAGCCCCTGGACCAAATTTTTTTGAGATCGACCTTTTTGCAAATCTCGTTTGTTCATGTTCGCAATGAGGTTTTGTTTGTGTTTGCGATCGATATGATATTTAGATCTGAAAGCATTAAGGATCATTCGATGCTGGTGAACGGGGATCTGTTGATGATGGCGATGTTGAATGAGAACTGCAACTCATGATCACAGTTCTATTTGAGGACTGCGACCACTAGAAGATTGTGACTATAGTCCCAGTCCCTTTATTAATTGAAAATTAGGGCTTTTTGTATGGACTGTGATCATTGTCATAGTTTCAATATAGGCTAGAAATTTATATTTTATGGGGACTGTGATCATGATCGCAGTCCTAATAAAGACTCAAAAAATAATGCATCATAAAGAGGGTTGCGATCATGATCACAATTTTATAAAGTATCTGAAACATATCTAATAAAGAAGACTGTGATGAGGATTGCGATCATGGTTGTAGTTCTATAAAGACTCAGAAAATATTACATTTTTGTGAGTATCGCTGTCTCAGAAATAAGGCATTTTACTAGGACTGTGATCATGGTCGTATTCCACAGAAATAGAGCATTTTTATGAAAACTGCGATCATGATCGCAGTCCTTAGAAATAGGATTTTTTTGTAAGGATTGTGATCGTGGTTGTAGTCCTATATATACCAGCAGTTAGCATTTTTGAAGCGGTTTATTTTTTGAAGCGATTAATGCTGGGGCATTTGTGTCTTTCGCCACTGAGAAGCGTTTCTGCACTTGACACGTGGGCGCATGTGGTTGACTTGAAATAAGAGGTGGGTGAAGCGAACAAAATTATGAACCGAGTTTTTGTTGGCCCGAAGGCCCATCACTCTAGTTTTGATGATGATTAACTCATGTAGTTATAATACTAATGATCTTGTGTTTATTAGTATCAGATATTTGATCAAGATCTTAGTTGGTGTTTAGCTTCAACAAAGAATTAAAGTCAAAGTTTTGGAGGTAGCACGTGTTGATTCAAGAGCTCGCGCATCAAGATTGCATCAAGTACTCAAGAGGAGTCTAGCTCACTGGATTAAGGTTTGGACCAAGTCAAGAAGGTGAAGAAGACCATCAAGAGAAGATTTTCAAGAAGACTTGTGTCATGGTTGTAAGTGTCAAGATTTAATTTTTAGATAAAATATAAAGGATAGAATAGTTAGTGGATTGCTCAAGTTCATAGACACTCACACACAAGATTTATATGTGTTTTCATAATAGAGTTTTCGTTTTGAAAAATACCGGTTTGATTTTTGAGCTTCAAAATATACGTGTGTTTTATCAAAACTTATTTTAGAGCATATTGTCAAAAACATAGATATTTCATCATATATGTGTAGTGGATCATATCCATACATACTAAGCTTCAAAAGTGTTTAGAATATCTTGTTTTTGTATTTGAAAAAGTTTTTGAAAAATCGTTTTTGAAAAATACAGGTTTTTATTTAAGGCAAAACTTCTATATTACAAAAATAGTTCAAAATGTTTGTAATATATTTTGATTTTTTATCAAACATGTTTGTACATCAATGAACTTATTTTTGTAGAATTTATGAGAATTTATGGGATTTTATTGAAGGTAAAAAGACCAAGTTTTAAATCCCTTAAACCTGTGTTCTGGCCTTCTGCCGGTCGACCGCACAGTCCACCGAGCCAGAGGTCGGTCGACCAGGTGGCCGACCGATGTGCACAAACGTCACAGCCTTATTTGGCTGGAGGGCCGGTCTACCGACCCGGTCGACCGCGAGAGAGTTCTGCTCTCTGGATCTGGCCCCGGTCGACCGGGCAGTTGACCGACAGAGAGCTTCTGCTCTCTGTATCCAGGCCTCGGTCGACCAGCCGGTCGACCGATGGCACAACGGTCAGAAATCTGACCGTTGGCCGGTTGACCGACAGCACGGAATCTTGCCGAGTTGGCCTCCAATGGCCATATTTTGAGAGCTTATAAATTGGGGTTCCCTTGAACTGCTTTCTATAAGATTTTAAGTGGGTTTTTAAGATAGTTTTTCCTACACTTCTAAGTGTTTATCTCCACTTATTTTAGAGCCAAATACTTTCATATCAAAAGGAGAGTTTTTCAAGAGTGTTTTGAAAAAGAGATTTCTTGAGTTTTTTCACCACAATTTTAGAGCCAGAGGTCGGTCGACCAGGTGGCCGACCGATGTGCACAAACATCACAGCCTTATTTGGCTGGAGGGCCGGTCGACCGACCCGATCGACCGCGAGAGAGTTCTGCTCTCTGGATAAGGGAGGGCATTTAAAGTGTAAAACCGAATAAACCGACCGAACCGCCGAATTTCGGGCGGTTCGGTTCTGTTTTTATTAAAACGGCGCGGTTTAAATTCACGTTTTCTTTCCACTTCGGTTTTTACGGTGCGGGTGGTTTCAGAAAATGAAAAACCGACCCGCCCGAACACCGCCCGAAAAGGCGAAAATGGCTCCTCTCATCCAGAAGCTTCGTCACGTGTGCCTCGTGCATGTCGCGTGAGATAAAGGGTAAAATACTAAAATCACTAAATCTCTGATTCTCTCTCTCTCTTGATTCCTCGAACAAAAATTGAAGAGCAGCGGGCGAGCCCTAATCCCACTCCATCTTCTGAGTCTTCTCCTCCATCTTCACTATTCAGGGAGGCTTCGCCGGCACCGCTACAGGCGCTACTCCTCCTTGTCGTCTCCGGACTGACCGACTGAGGACCCAATCGGCTTTAGCCTTTTGTGATCTCCGACGACGGAAGCTTCATCTCTAGGCTCCAGTCGCTCCTCCACCTCGTCTTCCCATCGCAATCCGACTCCCGACGACGGATCCCTCCTCCTTAGTCTTCCTCATCATCTTCGCATCTCTATCGACATCTCAAGTCAACCACGGATCTATGTAAGATTCAATTATAGCCAAATCTAGTTTTTTTTGTGATTTATTAATCTAGGTTTTTCTTGTTTAGCTTAAGCAAAAGGATTTATTTTTTATTTGTTTCCTTTTCAGTTGGAAACAATCAACAGGTTACAGGATTCCACTTCGGTGACAGTGTTGTGTTAAACACTTAAACTACTTGGATTTTTGGAAAAATCAAAGTTAAAGGAAAATATTCGTAGACAGGTAGGTAGCATTTTAACAACTTGTATTTTGAATAATTGATTTTGTTTTCTTGAATTTCTTCCTGTTGAGTGTTGAGTGTTGAACAGATGAAATAATATAAAAGCCAAGTTTAAAGGTCATCCTTATCCTTCACATGAGATTCTGAGAAATTATACAAAACATTGAAACAGGCTAAACAACTCTTTCTTGTGATTTTCTTAATGCTCAATTGCTTTGCTCTAATTTCTTTTGCACTTAAAACTGATCACTGATCAGTTATCACTTCAATCATCTTAGAAACTAGAAAGTTTAGGTAATTCAGTAATTGCATATGTTTTAAATTAAAGCTGCTTAAGTGCTTAAGCATATATTTAATATTTTTCTTCTCTCTAGTCTAGGGCATCACCCAAAGGAAATTTGAAAAATGAAAGAGAGCTCTAGGCCTCCATTGGCACCGTCAAGCTCCCGACCTCCTTCTTCGGGGCCATCAACCTCCAGCCTCCTTTAGCACCATCAAGCTCCCGACCTTCTTTGGCACCATCAACTGCACCTCAAGCATCCCCGCCGCCTCCCGAACAGTTGACAACTGGCTCATCTTCAGGTTCAGTTGAGGTTAGTTGACTAATTTTAAGCTTTTCTAAATTTTAATTTACTGAAATTCTAAATCTTGAAAATTTAAAATATATGATAATAATTACTTATCTAAATTTAATTTGTCTGTAGGTTGATCAAGGAAAGAATCTAGCGGAGTCTTAGCCTACTAACAAAACCAAGAGAAAGAGCTTAAGGAAAAGATCTACGGTATGGTTGCATTTTAAAACTTTTCAAGAAAATGGACATGCTAAAGCTGAGTGCAAGTATTGTAAGAAAGTGTACAATGCTGATCCACGTGTGAATGGTACATCTACATTGCATACTCATGCGGAAAATTGTAAGAAGAACCCACATAATGAAGAAACCCGATAAAAACTGTTAAGTTTTCAACAACCGATAGGAGGAAGTGGTGGAGAAGGTAGTCTTAGCAATTGGGAGTATGATGAAGTGGCTATAAGAAAAGCGCTTGCATACTTGATAATTCTTGATGAACAACCATTCAAATTAGTGGAAGGTGTTGGATTCCGATACTTCATGTCTATTGCATGTCCTAGATTTCATCTCCCATCCCGTTGGACAATCCAAAGAGATTGTTACCAACTTTACATTGATGAGAAGGAAAATTTAAAGAATTTATTGAAAGCTACATGTCAAATGGTATCTTTTACAACAGACACTTGGACTTCTATTCAAAATATCAACTACATGTGTCTCACTGCACATTGGATTGATAATGATTGGAAATTAAACAAAAGAATTTAAACTTTTGTCCAATTCCTAGTCATAAAGGTGACGAACTTGGTAGGGCAAAGGAGAGATGCTTGGTAGAATGGGGGATTGAAAATGTCTTCACCATAACCGTTGACAATGCATCTTCTAATGATACTATGATCGGCTATTTAAAGAAAAGGCTTAATAATTAGAATGGAACAATGCTATATAGGAAATACCTTCATATGAGGTGTATTGCGCACATTGTTAATCTTATTGTTAATGATGGGATTAAAGAATTGGGCTCTTCTGTTGTTAGGGTGCGCTCAGCCGTGAAGTATGTGAGGAGTTCTCCTTCTCGATTACAAAAGTTCAAGAATTGTGTTGAGATTGAAAAAATTGAATGGTCTAAAACCTTATGCTTGGATGTGCCTACTAGATGGAACTCCACATATTTGATGTTGAATACCGCATGCAAGTATGAAAGAGCTTTTGAAAGGTATTGTGATGAAGACCCATTTTTTAGAAATCAAGTGTTAAGTGGAAATGAAAACAATGAGTTGCCGTCAGAGGATGATTGGACTAATGCAAGAAGGTTGTGCATTTTTCTTGAAAAGTTTTATGAACTCACTTTGCGTGTTTCTGGTTCTTTGTATGTAACTAGCAATAGTTTTTTTCATGAAATTAGTAATGTCGCTTGTGAGTTGATAGATCAACAAGAAAGTGGAGATTTAGAATTGAGGAACATTGCCCACAAAATGCAAGAGAAGTTCGACAAGTATTGGGGGAGTTGGGAGAAGACTAACATGTTGATTTACATTGCCGTGCTTCTTGACCCCCGATATAAGGAACAATATGAACAATTTGTTCTTGAACTTCGTTATGGTGCGAGTAAAAGTTTAGAGAAGATGAAGATTGTAAAAGAGGCCGCATAATTATTATTTAATGACTACAAGATAAGGTATGAAAGTTCAAACGAGCAATCGAGTGAGATGGCCCAATCTTCAAGCAATATTGCCAATGTTTCCTCTTCCTCTTCTCAATCATTAGATGTAAGGAGTCGCTTTAAAAGGATGAGAGCCGGTGTTGGAGGTGAGGAGACAAAGACAGAATTAGAGAAGTTTTTATGTGAAGATGCCGAAGATGATCTTTCTACATTTAACATCTTGGAGTATTGGAAAGTTAATAGCTCAAGATTTTCTATCCTACATCGAATGGTTCGCGATGTGTTAGCGGTTCCCATCTCCACCGTTGCTTCCGAATCGGCATTTAGTAGTGGTGATCGTATCCTGACCCGTTTAGGAGTTCATTGACTCCAAGAATGGTCCAAGCTCTTTTATGCACCGAAGATTGGCTTCGGGTCACAATGTTATCAACAAAGATGAGTATTGAAGAAGACTTGGATGCTCTTGAAACACATGATATAGGTAAATTTTTTTTGAATTTTAATATCTGATTCAATTATTGGTTTTTAATTTAATAGATTACTTTGTTTCTTAAAATAAATATTCATTTCTTTTGATTATAGATTTGTCTAAAATGGCATCGGAACCAACAATCACGGAGGTTTAAGAAGAGAAGAAGAGTAGAACAAGTTGTTGCTTTTAATTACTGTAATGAACTGGAGAGTGGAAACTGGAGAGTCTGGAGACTGGAGTACTTGTGAGCTTTGCTATTTGGACACTTTGAACTGTAATATTTGCATTGTTTTGGAGTGTTTATAGTCCAAACTTTGGACTGTAAGTCTGTAATATTGCTGTTTAGCCTGTTTTGGATTTGGACTATATTATTTTTGGCTGCCCCTTGTGTATTGGCCAGTATGGGGATTGGGGGCCTCTTTTTTATTGATACATATGATGATATGATTGCTAATGCCTGGCCCTTGTGTCTGATTGCCTGGCCCTTGCCTGGCCCTTGTGTCTGATGTATCATGTATATGGGGCCTCTCTTTTGTTGATACATATAGTTTGCAAAATGCAAACCTGACTGTGATACCTAATTGTCTGGCCTTGTGTATGGCCAGTATGGGGGCCTCTCTTTTGTTGATACATATGATGATATGATTGCTAATGCCTGGCCCTTGTGTCTGATTGCCTGGCCCTTGCCTGGCCCTTGTGTCTGATGTATCATGTATATGGGGCCTCTCTTTTGTTGATACATATGGTTTGCAAACCTGTGATGCCTGATTGCCTGGCGCTTGTGTATGGCCAATAATTATGGGGGCCTCTCTTTTGTTGATACATATGATGATATGATTGCCTGGCCCTTACCTGGCCCTTGTGTACTGTCTGATGTATCATGTATATGGGGCCTCTCTTTTGTTGATACATATAGTTTGCAAACCTGTGATGCCTGATTGCCTGGCCCTTGTGTATGGCCAGTAATTATGGGGGCCTCTCTTTTGTTGATACATATGATGATATGATTGCCTGGCCCTTGTGTCTGATTGCCTGGCCCTTGCCTGGCCCTTGTGTCTGATGTATATGGGGCCTCTCTTTTGTTGATACATATGATTGCCTGGCCCTTGTTCGGTGTAATTTTCGGTTTGCAAATCAGACCGAAAACCGCAGAGCGTATTCGGTTCGGTGTAATTTTTGGTTTGAATGAAGTTCGGTTCGGTTCGGTTCTGAACATGCTATGTTTTGGACCGGTTTGCAATTTTGTAAAGAAAAACTGCACCGCACCGCCCGATGCTCACCCCTATCTCTGGATCTGGCCCCGGTCGACCGGGCGGTTGACCGACAGAGAGCTTCTGCTCTCTGTATCCAGGCCTCGGTCGACCAGCCGGTCGACCGATGGCACAACGGTCAGAAATCTGACCGTTGGCCGGTTGACCGACAGCACGGAATCCTGCTGAGTTGGCCTCCAATGGCCATATTTTGGGAGCCTATAAATTGGGGTTCCCTTGAACTGTTTTCTATAAGATTTTAAGTGGGTTTTAAGATAGTTTTTCCTACACTTCTAAGTGTTTATCTCCACTTATTTTAGAGCCAAATACTTTCATATCAAAAGGAGAGTTTTTCAAGAGTGTTTTGAAAAAGAGATTTCTTGAGTTTTTCACCACAAATTTTATTCAAGTTTTTCTCACAAATACTTGAGCTATCTATTGCTACATCAATCCTATAGGGATCTTTATTGTGAGAGAGTTTTAGGTGATCAAGTGTTGAGATCACCAAAGTGTTTCATTCTTGTATTTGAGGAGGCGAACTTGCGGGTTCGTGTTGTTTCGAGTTCTTGTGGGAGCTCGGTGTAGAGGTGCGGCCTCGGCAAGCTAGTGTGCTTGCGTGTGTAGTTCTTGCGGGAACAAAGAGAGGGACTAGTGAGTTCAAGAGTTCTAGTATGAACTCCTTGTAGGTGTTGCGGCACCGAGTGATCCGGTTGGATCGATTCTAGTGGAAATCCTTCATAGCGTTGAAGGCGGGACGTAGAGCAAGGGTGCTCGAATCTCGAAACATATCTCCCGTGTTTGCGATTGCTTTCTCTATCTCTCACTTGTGTTTATATCTAGAATGCTTATGTTGGCCCAAAGGCCCATCACTCTAGTTTTGATGATGATCAACTCATGTAGTTATAGTACTAATGATCTTGTGTTTAATTAGTCAAGTTTTGGAACTAGCACGGTTTGATTCAAGAGCTTGTGCATCAAGACCACATCAAGAGGAGTCTAGCTCGGTGGATCAAGTTTGGACCAAGTCAAGAAGATGAGAAGACTTCAAGTGAAGACTTCAAGATCAAGACTTGAGTCTAGGTTTGTTTTTATTAAGATTTTGTTTTAGATTAAAATGTAAAGGATAGAATAGTTGGTGAATTGCTCAAGTATACTATACACACACACTCTTGATTTAGATGAGTTTCATAAAAGAATTTTTATTTTGAAAAAATGCAAAGAGTTTTCATTTGAAAAAATACCGGTTTGGTTTTTGGAATTCAAAGTATATATGTTTTAACCAAAACCATATTTAGTGATTATTGTCAAAAACATAGATATTTTACCATGTATGTGTAGTGGATCATATCCATACACTCTATGCTTTAAAAGAGTTTAAAATATCTTATTTGTATTTGGAGAAGTTTTGAAAAAATCTATTTTGAAAAAATACGGTTTTTGTTTTGAACCAAAATTTTCAAGTTACAAAAATAGTTCAAATTGTTTGTAACATGTCTTGATTTTGTTCAAACATGTTTGTTTATCAAAGTATAATATTGAACCTATTTTTGTAGATTTTTCGTGAATTATGGGATTTTATTTGAGTTAAAATGTCAAGTTTTCATTACCTATAAATCCCTGACCTGGCTTCTGTCGGTCGACCGGACGGTCGACCGAGCTTGAAGTCGGTCGACCGAGTCGGTCGACCGACGTGCACAGAAGTGCATGCCAAGTCTGCTGGAGGGCCGGTCGACCGACCCGGTCGACCGCAGAGAACTTCTGCTCTCTGGAAAGCCCCGGTCGACCTGGCCGGTCGACCGACAGAGAACTCTGTTCTCTGTTCCAGGCAGCGATCGATCGGGCCGGTCGACCGAGGCCCCAACGGTCAGAATTCTGACCGTTGGCGGTCAACCGGGCCGGTCGACCGTCAGCCGCCAGGGCTGAAAAATGCCCCAACGGCTAGTTTTTTCTAGCCCTATATAAAGAGGGATTTTGGGACTGTTTTATCTAAGATTTTCAAGTGAGTTTTAAGCCAGTTTTTTCAACTCTATTAGGTGTTTATCTCCACTTATTTAAGAGCCAAATTGCCATATCAAAAGGAGAGATTTTCAAGAGTGTTTGAAAAGTGATTTTATTGAGTTTTCCTCCACCTTTTCAATCCTAGTTTTCTCACACAAACACTTGAGCTATCCATTGCTATATCTACCTATAGGGATATTTGTTGTGAGAGGATTTTAGGTGACCAAAGTGTTGTGATCACCAAAATTCCATCTTTGTATTTGAGGAGGCGGACTTGCGGTTCGCGGTGTTTCGAGTTCGCGTGTGAACTCTTTGTTTGAGGTGCGGCCTCGGCGAGCTAGTGGGCTTGCGGTGTGTTCTTGCGGGAGCAAGTGAAGGGACTAGAGAGTCCAAGGAGTTCAAGTGTGAACCCGCCTTATAGGTGTTGCGGCACCGAGTGATCCGGTGGGATCGGTTTATAGTTAAAATTCTTCATAGTGTTGAAGGCGGGGACGTAGAGCAAGTGTGCTCGAACCTCGAAACAAATCTCCCGTGTTTGCGATTGCTCTCTCTATATCTCTTGTTTATATCTTGCATGCTATTATTGTGTTTATCTTTATATGCTTGATATACATTGTGTGCTTAATTGTTATATGCTTGGGGATTGTTTGCTAACACTTGTATTCAACCAAGAGAGCCAACGCGGCACCTCAACTCTTATTTAGAGGAATCTTGAGGAGTTAGTCCAGAGCCCTTCACGGGGAATCCGGCTACACTCTTGTGTTATACGTGGTGTTTAGTTTAATAAGTTTACATTAAATAGTTTTTAATTCTGCATTATTTGACCATTAGATTAACCATCACCTATTCACCCCCCCTCTAGGTGATTACAGTTTATATTGCTTTTATCTTTACTTGCTTGATATACTTGTGCTTAAATTAATATATGCTTATATGCTTGGGATTGTTTGCTCACACTTGTATTCAACCAAAAGAGCCATAGCGGTACCTCAACTCTTATCTAAAGGAATCTTGAGGAGATAGTCTAGAGCTCTTCATCAGGAATTCGGCTACACTCTTGTGTTATACTAGGTGTGTTTAGCTTAATAATTTTTAGTTTACTTAAATAGTTTTAATTCCACATTTATTCATCATTAGATTAGCTAGTCACCTATTTACCTCCCCTCTAGGTGATTTCAATTGGTATCAGAGCTTGATACTCTTGATTTGGGTCTAACAACCTAGAGTTATTATTTTTGGCTAATCATAATATTTATACACACACACGGATTTCATGTCACCTCCCATGTTTGATATTCTTAACATTCAAACTTGGAAGGTTAAGATGTCAATGCACCTCAAAGCCCTAGGTATTCATGTTTATTTTACCACTATTAAAGATTCATATTGTTTAAATGGTAAAAATCTTGAGGCTAATGCAAAAACCATCCATGCATTAAAAGTACCCTAAATGATGAATATTTATTTAGGGTTGTTAATTTTGATTCGGCTTTTGTAGTATGGAACACTTTAGTCTCTCTTGGTGAACAAAAGCTATATTATGTGGGGAGTAAATCGGATGATGGAAGTGATGCTTCCAACATATGCTACATGGTCCAAGGGGATAACCCCCTTGAGGTAAATTCTGAATCCGAGCTTGATGAGGATGTTAACTTGTCATATGATGATCTTGCTTTATTTTGTCAACAACTTCTTGAAAAATATGACTTGTTTAAAAGGATAATAAGAAATTGAAACATAAATTTGATTCCATGTTAAAAGAAAAAGATTCCTTTCAAAATAAATTGGAATGCATTTCAAAAGAGAATGATTTGTTGAAAAAGGAGAATATTTCCTTGTCTTCTAAATTAAAAGATCTTTGTGAA
The DNA here is from genome assembly GCA_038442645.1 of Agave tequilana. Classification (NCBI taxonomy): domain Eukaryota; kingdom Viridiplantae; phylum Streptophyta; class Magnoliopsida; order Asparagales; family Asparagaceae; genus Agave; species Agave tequilana. The sequence goes on from JAVJIF010002335.1 coordinate 58,313, forward strand.
AGAAATACTTCTTTGAAAAATAAAATTAATTTGGTGGAAAAAGAAAAAGGAATTGTCTTAGAAGAAAACAACTCCTTGAAAAGAAAAATTATTTCAAACGAAAAAGAAAATATTCTAAAAAGAAAAAGGTTGTTGATTCTCATACTTGTCATGCTCTTCATGCAACCATTGATAAAAATGAGATTCAATTTTTGAAAAATAGAATAGATTGTTTAAGCTCAACCTTGAGAAATTGTGCATTTAATCATAACAAATTGGAAACTTTGTTTCAAAAGAAACAAGCTCCACATGTACATGCACATCACCCACGGCACACATATGCACACTTTGCACATCATGATCACACTCATTCTCATGTGCATTGTAGAGTGTACAAATGTACACATTGCGGCCGCAAAGGCCATTTAACAAAGTTTTATTTTGATAAGGCAAATTTTATAAATTTTGCTAATAAATTTTTTGGGTTCCTTATAATGCTAACCCCCGTGGATCCAAAAGAAAATGGGTACCAAAGTTCTCACATCTTGTGTTTAATGTAGGTGTGGGCTCTCACATGACGTGAGAGAGTCGGTGCCTTGGTGGTATATGCATGAGCTTGATGAACACTATAATTGATGCGCCGCTATCAAGGAAGTTTGATGGGAAGACCACCACGTTTTGAAGACTTAGAGTATAGTTCTTATGGTTTGGTAACTATCTCTAAACTCCTTTTTGTTTACATGCTTTTACATAGATAATATTTTTAGCATGTTTTGATTTTGTGCTTCATGTGGTGAATACTTGTTTAGATAAACTTTTCATTAAAACTTGTTTATGTACTTGTACAAGTAATGAGAAACAATTGATTCTTTTGTACTTCATTGCTCTTTTGTACTCATTACATGTACATGTATAATCTAATTTTGATGATTCTCTCATTTACACTTGTTTTCCCTATCATTGTGCATGTTTTGCTTCATGTATATGGTACTTTTATCTAAAACTTATAGATATATATGTAAACCCTTGAGTCTCTTGCCTTCATGCAAATTCTATTATACACTCGTTTATGTTTAGAATATGTATGTATATTTTAGTTTTGGATAAAACATACACATACCTTGAAGTTTGAGTTCAATGAAAAATAAATTTTTATGATTTTCATATTTGTTTGATAAAAAGAAATTCATGTTTATTTTGAGCTTTATTGATTATTTCATGAATATGCTATTCACATAACTTTTGTACACTCACATTATATGTTTACCCATGATTTTGTTTCATGAGCACATTTTTGAGCTTTATAGATTTCGAGTGTCTATCTTTTTGTATTTAGTATGTTTCATGATAAATATATGATTTAGTTTAATATTTGAAAGATCTTTAACTAGTTTTTCAAAAATTACTGTAAACTAGTTAGTTATTCTTCAATTGGTAGAGTTTTCAAATTATGCTAAAATATTTTCAAACTATCATTTTTGAAAACCCCTACCAACCAAAGTGCGGATAGATGGGAGACCATACCTTGTATGCTCAAATTAAATATCTTTTATTATATGCATGAATAAGGTGGATAGTTATGAGTTATACACATGATCTTCATGTTATTTCATCTTTGTATACTCATATATGTTTTCTTATATATGTATGCTTCAAATTTCAAATAATATCAATTTCAATTGGTATTTTCATTTTCATACATATATATGATTTGATTGTGCTTGATTTACAATATCCTTACATGTTTACAAATTATATTTATGCTAAACTTGACTAATTTTTGAATGTTAATTGGTATTTTAATGAGCTTATGCATTATTTTCAATTGGTATTTCAACTGATATAAAAGATACTTCATATTTTACCTTTTAATTGATATCAAATGTACAATATACTTCAATTGGTATCAATATGTTTCAATTTCAATTGGGTTTCGATTTCAATTGGTATCAAAAATGTTTTACCTTTTATTTGGCATCAAAATTTACCATATATTTTAATTGGTATCAAAATATAAAATATTTTACTTTCATTGGTATCAAAATTTACAAATGTTTCAATTTCAAGTGGTATAAAAAATATTCAATTTCAATTGGTATCAAAAATCTTGTGATTTTGTTTACTTACAAGTGGTATCACAAAATTTGATTTAAGAAAATTCAAAATTTGTCTTTAAAGTGATGTTTTAAAAAAAATGTTTTGATATGTATTGTCTATATGCAAGATGAGCTTAACATCTCTTCTATATATAGATTCATGTTGAGTGTATCTTATATTGAGGAGCTGGACATCTCTTCTTTATGTGGTACACGTGTGTAGGGGGAGCTTAACATCTCCACTTATGCATTACATATTATGTTTTATGTGAGTTAGGGTTTTGTCATCCCTTCTTCATGTAATGCTTGTATGCAGGGGAGCTAACTTACCGTCTTCCTCTTCATGAATATATATCGCATATATATTCTTATTGTTGATTTGTTTTTCACCCCTTTGTTGATGATTGACAAAAGGGGGAGAATAATTTTGAGTTTATATATGCATATTTAACAAATGAGTTTATGCATGTTCTATATTTTATGTTTATACAAAAAAGGGGAGAAGAATTTGAAAGTTATATACAAAAAGGGGGAGAAAATTTTTAGGGAGAAGAATTTTTGATTTATGCATGTTTCTCTCACCATGTTTATGTTGGCCCAGAGGCCTTCCACTCTAGTTTTGATGATGATTAACTCATGTAGTTATGTTTACTAATAATATTGTGATGTTTAGTTTTAGATACCTAACCAAGATATTAGTAGGTGATTAGCTTCAATAAAGGAGTTTTGGAGTTTTCACATGGTGATTCAAGAGCCCGAGCGTCAAAGTTCATACCCTAGCACTCATGTGAAGTCAAGCTCGGTGGATCACGTTTGGATCGAGTCGACTTGGAGACGGAGCTCTACAAGAAGACCTCGGTACATAGTTTAGTTTATGTTTTAGATCCATTGTTAAAGATTAGATAGTGTGATATGCTCAAGTTCACAACACACACACTTGTTTAAGTTTCATGTTTTGGTTTTCGGTTTTTGGTTTAACCGATCTTGGTTTTCATGAATAGATAGAATCAACAAGTTTACATGGTTTAATGTTCTATATAAATGTACGCTTCAACTATTTAAACAAACTTAGTTTGATAGTCTATTTCATGAGTTTTGGAGTTTTGGTACTTTAACAAAACGTATTTTTTGGATTTAAAGTCAAAAACATTGATATATATATATATCTTTCATGTATATTGGATTATATCCATATACTATATGCTTCAAGTTGTTTCAAATATCATGTTTTTGTATTTGGATGAGTTTTGAACAAAACGAATTTTCAATTCAAAAATCCAAGTTTTGGAAAATACGGGTTTTGATTTTCGACAAAATTTCCATAACACAAAAATGGTTCAAATTGTTTGAAATATGTGTTGAATTTTTTCACACATGTTTGTATATCAAAGTATTATACTAAAACTATTTTTGTGAATTTTTAGAGATTTTATGGGATTTATTTGGCAATTAAAAACCCAAGTTTTCAATCTGATTTCCGCCTGCCAGGCTCTGGCGGTCGACCGGACCAGGAGCTGGTCGACCGGACCGGTCGACCGGACGTGCACGAGACGTGCACAAAGGCCATTGGGTTTGGCCGATCGACCGTGCGGTCGACCGACTGAAGTTCCCTTACTCTCGGGTAAGGACGGTCGAACGGGCGGTCGACCAGTAGTTGGCAACGGTCAAATTTCGACCGTTGGCCGGTCGACCGGATGATCAATTCTGACCATAATTGCTGCCAACGGCTAGTTTTTTCAAATGGCTATAAATTGGGTTTTCTCTTAATAGTTTTTGAATAAGTTTTTGAGAGCCAAAATTCTGATCTTCTCTATTGTTTTAAGAGCAAGTTTCTCAAAAGAGTTTTTGTGTTTTAAAAGATCAATCTTCATTATTTTAAAAGTGTTTTGTTATTTCAAAGAAAATAGTCTTTTGGGAATTGTTTTTGATCTAAAAATTCTATATCTTTTTGGAGAGTTTCCCAAGTGATTTTCTTTGTTAAAAACACTTTGTTTTTCACACTTGAGCTTATCATTCTATCCTCTCTATAGGATCCTTGTTTTTGTGAAAAAGATTTGGTTTGTGATCTTTTGATCACTAAGTTGTAAACCCTCCTACTTTGTGTTATCCCTCTTATGTAGAGGTTGATTTTGGAGTGGTGACTTTGTGCCCTATCCCTCTAGTGAGAGGTTGATTGGTTGGCTTTGTGCCCATCCCTCATTTGTGAGGTTGATTGAGTTTTGTGGTGGCTTTGTGCCTAACCTCTAACGGTAGAGGTTGTGTTTGTAAAGAGAGGAGTTGTGTACTCCCGGTTATTGTATTGCCTCAAATCCTCAGTGGAGGTTCCTTGTGTAAGAGTCCTTTGTGGACAGAGTTAGTGGAAATCCTTCTGTGTGAAGGCGGGGACGTAGAGCTGGGTGCTCGAACCTCGAAACAAATCTCGGTGTTTGCGTTTGATCATTGACTCTCTAACTCTCTCTTTACTTTGTGCCTTGCATCATTTCATATTGCTCATTCATTATATGCTTGGCTTGTTTGTGTGTGTCTCACTTGTGCTTAACCACGAGAGCTTCATATAGCGCCTCAACTCTTATTCAGAGGAATCAAGAGGAGTTAGTCTAGAGCCCTTCACCGGGAATTCGGCTACACTCGGTTGCATTAAGTGTAGTTGCAATTAAGTTTTTCATTTCCGCATTTAGTTCATTAGATTAGCCGTACACCTATTCACCCCCTAGGTGTACTTTCAGTTTATGCATATATATATTTGTTTAGTTTATGCACTTCATTGAATATCTATTTGTTTATTGTTATGCATGAGTTAAGGGGGAGCTTCTATGAAGCTTAACTTTAATCCATGCATATATAACTCCATGAGTTTTGTCATCATCAAAAGGGGGAGATTGTTGACCCGAAGGCCCATCACTCTAGTTTTGATAATGATTAACTCATGTAGTTATAGTACTAATGATCTTGTGTTTAATTAGTATCAAAAATTGATCAAGATCTTAGTTGGTGTTTAGCTTCAACAAAGGATTTAAAGTCAAAGTTTTTGAGCTAGCACGTGTTAATTCAAGAGCTCGCGCATCAAGATTGCATCAAGTACTCAAGAGGAGTCTAACTCATTGGATCAAGGTTTGGACCAAGTCGAGAAGGAGAAGAAGACCTTCAAGAGAAGATTTCCAAGAAGACTTGTGTCATGGTTGTAAGTGTCAAGATTTGATTTTTAGATAAAATGTAAAGGATAGATTAGTTGGTGGATTGCTCAAGTTCATATACACTCACACACAAGATTTATATGTGTTTTCATAATAGAGTTTTCGTTTTGAAAAATACCGATTTGATTTTTAAGTTTCAAAATATACATATGTTTTATCAAAACTTATTTTAGAGCTTATTGTCAAAAACTTAGATATTTCATCATATATGTGTAGTGGATCATATCCATACACACTAAGCTTCAAAAGTGTTTAGAATATCTTGTTTTTGTATTTGGAAAAGTTTTGGAAAGATCGTTTTTGAAAAATACAGGGTTTTGTTTAAGGCAAAACTTCTATATTACAAAAATAGTTTAAAATGTTTGTAATATGTTTTGATTTTTTATCAAACATGTTTGTATATCAAAGTATATCAATGAATTTATTTTTGTAGAATTTATGAGAATTTATGTGATTTTATTGAAGGTAAAAAGATCAAGTTTTAAATCCCTAAAACCTGTGTTCTGGCCTTCTGCCGGTCGACCGAACCAAAAGTCAGTTGACCGGGCGGCCGACCGATGTGCACAGCCTTGTTTGGCTGGAGGGCCGGTCGACCGCCGGAGAGTACTGCTCTCTGGATCTGCCCCAGGTCGACCGTGCGGTCGACCGGCAGAGAGCTTCTGCTATTTGTATCCAGGCCTCGGTCGACCGGTCGGTCGACCGATGGCACAACGGTCAGAAATCTGACCGTTGGTCGGTTGACCGACAACACGGAATCCTACTGAGTTGGCCTCCAATGGCCATTTTTTGGGAGCCTATAAATTGGGATTCCCTTGAACTGTTTTCTATAAGATTTTAAGTGGGTTTTCAAGACAGTTTTTCCTACACTTCTAAGTGTTTATCTCTACTTGTTTTAGAGCCGAATACTTTCATATCAAAAGGAGAGTTTTTCAAGAGTGTTTTGAAAAAGAGATTTCTTGAGTTTTTCACCACAAATTCTATTCAAGTTTTTCTCAGAAATACTTGAGCTATCCATTACTACATCAATCCTATAGGGATCTTTGTTGTGAGAGAGTTTTAGGTGATCAAGTGTTGAGATCACCAAAGTGTTTCATTCTTATATTTGAGGAGGCGATCTTGCGGGTTCGTGTTGTTTCGAGTTCTTGTGGGAGCTCGGTGTGCAAGCTAGTGTGCTTGCGTGCGCAGTTCTTGTGGGAACAAAAGAGAGGGACTAGTGAGTCCAAGAGTTCTAGTGTGAACTCCTTATAGGTGTTGCGGCACCGAGTGATCCGGTGGGATCGATTCTAGTGGAAATCCTTCATAGTGTTGAAGGCAGGGACGTAGAGTAAGGGTGCTCAAACCTCGAAACAAATCTCCCGTGTTTGCGATTGCTCTCTCTCTCACTTGTGTTTATATCTAGTATGCTTATATTGCTTTCAACTTTACTTGCTTGATATACTTGTGCTTAAATTGATTTATGCTTGGATTGTTTCCTCACACTTGTATTCAACCAGGAGAGCCATAGCGGCACCTCAACTCTTATCTAGAGGAATCTTGAGGAGATAGTTCAGAGCCTTTCACCGGGAATTCGGCTACACTCTTGTGTTTTACTAGGTGTGTTTAGCTTAATAGTTTTTAGTTTGCTTAGATAGTTTTAATTCCGCATTTATTCATCATTAGATTAGCTAGTCACATATTCAACCCCCCTCTAGGTGATTTCAGTTTTTTTCCTAATTATGGCTTGACATGGGGGTGTAGCGAAATACCCTAGAACAAAATCATAAAACAAGAAGGAAAAAAAAGATGAAATAAAAAGTATAGAATGTTGAAGGAAGTAAAAAAAAATGAAAAAAAATACTTAGAAAAAAGAAAAAGTAGACTTGTATAAAAAAACTAATAAAAGAAATATGGTAAATAAAAAATTGAAAAAAGGGAAAATCTTATAATGGAAAAAAAGATTAAGAAAGAGTAAAAATTAAATTAAATAAGTGGTTATGGGAATAGTTTTTATGCACTGTTTCTATCTTTTCTTTATAGAAAATTGAGGTAAGATATACATTGACTATAAATTATCACACAATATTAATATAGAATATGTGAAATTATAACCAAAAAAATCAACATATATACATGAGACGAATATTGTTCCAAAACAAAACCTACTTGAGATATTTTCTCACATCTACAGTCTTTCTTCTCTGAGTTCAAATACGAATCAGGTATGACTCATCTAACCTCTTGTAGATCTGTAAACCAGCATTAAAATAGAAAATTATGAACTCAAGAAAAAAGAAAAAAAAGACAAAACAATGAAAGGTAACACCTAAAGATTATTGGAACAAATAGCAAAAGCATAGTAATATTTGGTCGCGTCGGATTTATCAACTTTCTCGCTTATTATTTGCCTTAAAAAGGAATTAAAATAGAATAAAAATAAATCAAAATAAAAAATAATCATGAAAATAAAAAATAATAAAATTTATAAAGATTTGAGGAAAATGTATATGGGCTGTCAATTTTGATGTCAATTTTGACGCTCTCTAGGTTGGCAGCAGGGTCACAATATCTCGGCCCCAGCCTAACTTGAGATGACATTAAATGTAGGTGTGAGTAATTTTCGCAAAAATCCCACTTCCTCTTTTAGAAACTCAGTGGCCCACCCCCGTGGTCAACAGCAGATCAATATTTCTTTCCTCTAGCTCTCTCTCTCGATCTCTTCTACTCTCAATCCCAACCTTGCTTCATCCGCATCCTCACTGCTCGTCTGCCACTGGAGCCACCCTACCCCTATCTTCTCTCTCCTCTCTTTTGATCAGCCTGAACCCCTCCTCTCTCTCCTCCAACCCCTTTCTCTCAACCCCGCTGCAAACATATCACCGACCTATTGGCCAGAGGACTTTCACCTTAGTTTTGATGATAATTAACTTATGAAGGTTAGTTTATTAATGATCTTATGTTTAATAAGTTTCAGATATTGATCAAAATCTTAGTAGGTGATTAGTTTCAACAAAGAATTCAAAGTCAAATTTTGGAGCTAACATATGATGATTCAAGAGCTCGCACATCAAGATCGCATCTAGCACTCGGAAGAAGTCAAGCTCTACGGATCGAGTATGGATCGAGTCAACTTAGAGAAGGAGTTCTACAAAAAAATTTTGGTTTGTTTTGTTTTGTTTTGTTTTAGATCTTGTGTATAGATTGATTAGTTTTGGTATGCTCAAGTACACACACACAAGTTCAATAGTTTTGCTTTCGGTTTAACTATTTTTGAATTTCAAGAATACATGTATAGTTTTCATAAATAGATAGAATCAAAACAAGTTTTACATGATTTATATGTATAGTGGGTTCATCCATATACATTGTTTAGTTCATATTGTCCAAAAACTAATTTTGATGATTCTACTTCATGGTTTTAAGTTTTGTTTTTAATAAAACTTAGTTTTGGGATTTAATGTCAAAAACATAAATATATCATTTATATGTGTATTAGATTCTATCCATACACTCTATGCTTCAATTGAGTTTAAATATTATGTTTTTGTATTTACACTTGTTTTGGAGAAATCAATTTTTCATCTCAAAGTTTGGTTTATGAAAAATACGGTTTCCAGTTTAAAACTAAATTTTTATATCACAAAAATAGTTCAAAAAATTTGTAATTTGTGTTGATTTTTTATCACACATATTTGTATTTTAAAGTATTGATAAGAACTTATTTTTTGGATTTTATGTAATTTTATGGGATTTTATAGGTATTAAAAAGCCAACGTTTCAAAACCCTAAATCCCAGCCTGAGCCCATTGGCGATCGACCGACCGGTCGACCAGATCAGAGCTCGGGCGACCGGTCGGTCGATCAATGTGCACAGCTGCCTTGGCCAATGGCCGGTCGACTGCATGGTCGACCGATCCAGAGAGCTTGCTCTCAGGATCTGACCTCGGTAGACCGGTCGGTCGACCGAGCTAGAGAGTTCACTCTCTGGTTCTGGCCTCGATTGACCGTTAGGCATGTTTGTCTGGGGCGGTCGACGGTAACCCCAACGGTCAGAAATCTGACTGTTGGCTGGTCGACCGGGTGAACAACCGACATGTCAATTTTGACCTGTTCTAAACCCCAACAGCTATATTTTCAGAACCATATATAAATGGGTCTTGGAGGGCTGTTTTCACCAAGATTTTTGAGAGCCAAAATTTTCATCTTCTACAGAGTTTTAACAAGTTTTCAAAACAAATTTTAGAGCCTTAATCTCTCTATCTTTATTTATTTCAAAGTTCTTGAAAAATCAAAAGAAAACAAGTTTTGGGATTCTAGTTCTTGTCCAAAATTTCTATATCTTATCTAGAGTTTTTCCCAAGTATTTTCTTTGTATTTACTTTTTCAAAACACTTTGTTTTTCTCAGACTTGAGCTATCAATTCTAAACCTATATATAGGATCTTGTCTTTTATGAGAAAAAGTGTTTGTGATAATTTGTGATCACCAAGAGAGATTGTTTGTGATCACCAAGTGTATTTCTTTTCTTTACTTTGTGCTAGGCTTTGTACCTTCCTCTTATGTAGAGGATAAAGTGAGAGAGGAGTTGTGTACTTCAAGTTGTAAGTATAATTCTTCGGTGGAGGTCCCTTTGTGGAAGGTTCTGTGTGGACGTAGTGGAAATCCTTCTGTGTTAAGGCGGAGACGTAGAGTAGTGGCTTGAACCTCAACACGTATCTTTGTGTTTGCGTTTGATCCACTATCTCTCAACTCTGTCTGTTTTTATATCTTGCTTTACTTTATATTGTTCATATTCATATGCTAGATATAGTTTGTGTGTGCCCACACTTGTATTCAACCAAGAGAGCTTATTAAAGAACCTCAACTCTTAATTTAGAGAAATCTAAAAGAGTAGATCCAAAGCCCTTCACGGGAAATTCGTGCTCACTCTTGGTTACACGTTGTGTGTTTACAAATTAGTTTTAAATTCCGCATCATTTGTCCTAAATTAGCTAGTACACCTATTTCACCCCCTCTAGGTGTACTTCAATTGGTATCAGAGCCTCCGCTCATGATATTCGGTTTAACCACCTAGGAGTGTGATCCTTGGATAGCTAATCTAGATTTGCTTTGCACACATATAATTTACATTCATGGATTTTCTTACCCCTCGCATGTATGATGTTTCCAATATCGATATGTGAAGGTTTAAGATGAGTGTCTATCTTAAAGCCTTAGGATTGCATGTCTACCTTGCCACTACTAAAAAATTATATTTTGGTATTGACAAGTATTTAGGGGCTAATGCATAAGTCATAATGCACTTAAGCAAATATTAAGTAAAGATTATCTTTCTTTGATTTCTAATTGTGATTCCGCTTTTGCAGTGTGAAACACATTGACCTCTCCCAAATAACAAACGATAAACTATGTGGAGAAGAAACCAAGAAAAGATGAGTCCGATCAAGCTTGCTTCATGGTCCAAGGTTTAATTCCCTTGAGGTAAAATCGAGCACTCATCTAGATGATAGTGCTAGTCTTCATGAGAGGATAATATGGATGCACATGTTTTGAATAAAGAACTTTTATCATTTTATGAAAACTTGCTAGAAAAATACAAACTTTTGACAAAGAAAAATTTTAAATCAAAGAAGAAATGAAAATATATTTCAAAACTTGATATGATTTTGCAAGAAAAGGTTGAGATTTCAAATGAAATAGACTCATTGAAATCCCAACTTGATCTTAACTTGAAAGAAAATGAATTTTTGAAAAGTAAAAATGTTTTTGATCTTATTTTGAAGAAAAAAAAAGATTTTGTCTTCAAAACTAGATTTTGTTTTAAAAGAAAACGATTATTTGAAAATGAAAATTGTTTTAATTTAAAAATAATTAGATTTAGTTTCAAAAGAAAAAGTTTCTTTGAGAAATGCTTTTGATTCCCATATTTGTTATGCTACTATAGATTCATTTTCTATTGATAAACATGTTGCATGCTTCACTTCTTTTTCAATCATTGAAAATGATATTTGTGCGTTGAAGAAAAGTGTTGACTGTTTGGGCTCCACTTTGAGTTAATATGTCATGAACCGCACACGTTTGGAATCCATGTTTCAGAAGAAACATGTTCCACATATTCATGCACACTCATCACGGCATACACATGCTTCTCATGCTCACACACATGATTATATGTATACTCATGTGTATATTTGTATACATTGTGGTCGCAATGGTCACCTTGCAAAATTTTGCTATGATAGAATAAATGTTTTAAATTTTGTAAATAAGTTTGTTTGGGTTAGGAAAGTTGCTATGGACCTAAAAAATATAGGTACCAAAAGTCACTCCTACTTTATTTGATGCCAGTGTGGGCTCTCACTTGACATGAGAGTGTTGGTGCATTGATGGTGGATGCGCTATGAGCCCAATGGTGACACTTTTGGATGCATCACTTTCAAGAAAAATTTGGTAGAAGGATCACCTTAGTTTTGAAGACCAAGAGATTGGTTCATTAGTTTTGATAACTATCTCTAACTCCTATTTTATTTTACATGCTTTATTATTGATGTTTTTAGCTTGTTTTGATTTTAATACTCATTATATTAAATACAATGTTATTAGACATGTGACATACATAAATAGTCTTTGAGATACACTCATATTTATGTGGACTTATATTTTTTGTGTTCTCACTATAATTTAACTACTTTGTATATCCTACCTCTAAAACACGTGCATTTATCCTAATGATCATGTTTGATTATGTTTTTGCACTTCATGTTTTGATTACATATTTAGATGTAACTTTTATTAAAACTTGTGTTTATACTTGTACAACTAGTGAGACACATTTGATTATTATGTGTTTATATTTTATTACTCATTTGTACTCATCAGATGTACTTATATAACCTTGTTTTGATGATTCTTGCATCTTAACTTGTATTCCTTATATTTGTAAATATTTTCATAAAAATGTGATTAGCTTTATGTATATGTTAATTTTGTCTAAAACTAGTAGATATACATGTATATCTTTAAGTAACTTGCTTTTCATGCAATATTCTTTTATGGACTCGTTTATATTTGGGATATAGATGTATACTTTTAGTTTCGACAAAACATACATATACCTTGAAGTTGTTTAGTTTTGATGAAAAATGAATTTTCTCATGTTTTATGATTTTCATGTTTGTAAAAGGAATTTCTTGTTTTGATTTGAGCTTAATTGTCATATCTCCATGCATGTTTTGATTACATGATTTTTATATACTCTATATTTTGTATACTCATGATTTTGGGTTCATAAGAACTATATGTGCTTTATCGCTTTTTGAGTGTCGATTCTCATGTAATTTTCATATTTCATGGATACATTTGTGGTTTATTCCTTACTTGAAGGATTTCAAACTAAATTTGAAATTACTTTAAATTAGTTCATTATTTTTCAATTTGGTAGTGATTTTCAAATATGTAAATATTTTCAAATCTTATTTTTTGAACACCTTACCTTCAAAGGGCGGTTGGATGGGCTACCATGGCTTGTATGCTCTTAAATGAAAATATCTTTCAAACTTGTGCATGAAAGGGAGGTAGTTATGAGATATACATAATTTTTAATGAAAATTCATTTTGTATACTCATATTTTCTATATATGTATGGATCATATCTAAAATGATTTACTCTGTTATATATATATGATTTTGATTGTACTTATTTTACATTGACAAAATGTTTAAAGTACAAATTATTTCTTGCAAAGCTTGATTTAGTCTTTAATGTCAATTATTTTTCAATTAGTATCATATACAAGCTTATGCATTATTTTTATTGGTATTTTATAAAGTGGGAGAAAAATTCTTGTTTTATCTTTCAATTGGTTTATTTTCAATTGCTATCTTACTCCCACTCTTTATGATGAAAAATTCTTTGTTTTGGTTTATGCTAACATTTTCAATATCGGTATCGATAATCTTAAATTGGTATTATTCTCATTTTGGTATCTATATTGCAAAATGGTTTTAGTGTTTACCTAAAAAATTATTGGTTTTTACTTTCAATTGATATCATGTCTTTCTATTGGTATCAATTCATAAAATGATTGTTTCCTTTCAATTGGTAAAAAGAATATTTTAGGATTATATGGTTCTTTCAATTGATTTATAAATAAATTATTTCTTTCAATTGGTTCTTTCAATTGATTGTTTTTATTGGTATCAAAATTTTGATAAATAAATTGTTTCCCTTAATTGATAAATAAATTATTTCTTTCAATTGGTTCTTTCAATTGATTATTTTTATTGGTATCGAAATTTTTGTTTTAAAATATGTTTATTGGTATAATTTGTTTGTCTTCACCTCTTTGTTCATGAGTGACAAAAAGGGAGAGAAAGATTTAGAATTATATATGCATGTTTTATTAAGTGTTTATGCGCGCGCGCGCACACACACACACACATATATATGAGAAAAATGTATATCAGCCGACGGCTGAGAGACCCTCTCAGCCTGCGGTGATGTGGCACATTATTAGCCACACTAGAAAGGACGCCCCGCCTATTGAAACAGTTGAAATTACTAAATACCCCTGCGGTGATGTGTCACAATTATCTTTAATAACTGCGGCCAAACTGTCACCATTTTTTATCAAATCACGAAACTAATTTGAATGCTTCTTTATTAATTTTTTTGTTATCTGATTTGAAATTTACTGATTTTTAATATAGTCGCAGTTTTTACTTTTTTCGCATGTAATGTATAATTATTATTTTTTTTACATATTGAATTCGGACAAGGACTGCGACTATGATCGCAGTGCTTAACGAGAGCAAGTCGTGGACGTTTTTTTTACTTGGTTGAATTTTATAACGGTGACTAATAACTGATAGTATAATCGCAGTTTACGTATTATTTTATATATTTGTTCTTCAATGTGACTATTGTCTGAGCCGCCTATGAACTATAAAATTATTTTTTACATATAGCATGCGATCAAGGAGTGCGACTATGGTCGCAGTACTCACGACAATATTTTTTTTGGATAATTTTTTTTGCTAAGTTAAATGTAATAACGTTGACTAAGGACTGATACTATAGTCGCAGTTTAATTATGTTTTTATATGTTTGCTCTTTACTGTAACTGTTGTCTCAGCCGCCTATATACTACGAATTTTTTTACTTATTGCATGCGAAGTAGTACTGCGACTATGGTCGCAGTGTTTAAGAACAGCAGTCACAGTTTTCTAATTTGTGATATACAGTGAAATATACAGTGAAATATACTGATTTGAGAGGATTGCGAGGTCGCAGTTTCATATGTAATTATTATATGAGTACTGCGACCATTATCGCAGATAAGATGCAGAAATAATAACTATACGGCATACTTTTTATGTATTTTAAAATTATGAAAGATTTTTTACAGATAGAAGTAAATTTTATTTAGAACATAATATGGTCAGAAAGAGACCTTACAAAAAAAGAGCATTAAAAGCTGTTAACAGAAGACAAAATAACATTGAATATCAGAAGATCAGGAAATCCTAATCTTCGTCGTCATCACCATCATAAGCAGATTCGTCGTCTTCATTCTCCTCGTCCTGATCATCTTCCTGTTTTTGAGGGTTTTTTTGTTCATCGATAAACTTCCAGAATGGATCATCTCTATCAAGCTCTTCCTCAGATTCGTGTCGAGAAAGCGAGCCTCCAACATCAGAGGACGTGCTTTCATCAAGCATGTCTCTGTCAAGTGGCTGAGGAATAATTTCCTCCTCACTAACCCACATGAAAACTTCACATCCTCATGAAGAGGAGGATCAGTTAAAATATTATTTGATGTAGTGATATAGTCAAAAGGAGTGGTCCAGACTGGTATCAGATTCACTAGAATACCTTGAAGAAAGAGGACCGGTGGGGGAACGATTGAAGTTGAAATCTGAGTGTTCAGAGGAAGAAGATGGGGAAGACATAATTCAAGAATGAATTGTTTTCTGAAAGTTTTTGAAATTAAATTGAAAAGGAAGAGCAAAAATATAGTTTTTAGATATGAGATAATATATTAGTTACAAGCACTATATAAAGGTAAAGAATGTGAAAGAATATGAATAGTAATAATAATTGTTATAGGTGACGGTTGAGTATAAGAAGAAGTGATAAAAAAATTAAATATTTAATTGAAGAGTTATGGCGGGAGAATCGGAAGAGTTCCTTTTTTCCAGAGTTTACTACGTGAAGTACAAATTAACTTTTTATAGAATGTTTTCCCTAATCTTTAGATTACGTATGGTGCTCATCTTTTCTTTATCGAGATTAATATTAGTGCATCTCTTTTTTCGAGACTGTTGTTGTATCATGGTAGATAGAATATTAATTACTTCATTTAATTCAGTGTAATTAATATAGTATTTTTATAAGATGTGATATACGCGAACTGATCTTAGGGTCGCAGTGCTAATCTACTTTGTAAACTTATAAAAAATCTGTTACATAAGGCATGCGAAAAAGGATTGCGACTTTAGTCGCGGTGCTGAAAAAAGATTGCGACCTAGGTCGCTGTTCTGAACGAGGTCGCATTGCTGAACAATAGCATGTTTCGTCTGTTATTTTTATGGGAATAAGGAATGCGACTAGGGTCGCAGACGTGATATAAAAAAGGAATGCGACTAGGGTCGCAGACGTGATAAATTTTTTTTTTGTTATACTATGACTGCGACTAGTGCCGCAGTCGTCATATAAAATTGAAAGTTATATTGTATTAATTCTGCGACGATGGTCACAATGTTCGAAAGTTTTATTATAGTATGACTGCGAATACGATCGCAGACTTTTATAAAATAGTAAGAATTCTGTTACATAAGGCATGTGAAAAAAAACAGCGTCTGTCTTCGGAGTGCTGAACGATATCATGTTTCGTCTGTAGTAGAATTATATAATTGTAGATATATTTCAGCTGAAAATACTGTAGGTAAATTTTGTTTGTGGATGAGTTTATACTAGTTTAGAAGTAAAAAAGGGGTATTTTTATCAATTTGTTTCACGATTATTTAGGCGGGATTTTTTTGATTTTTTTGACGCCTACACTCTTCGGCCGATATGTGGCATATATTCAGCTACGTCACCGCCGGCTGAGAAACTCTCTCAACCGTCGGCTGAGGTACAGTAACCCCTATATATATATATATCTTGTTTTTATTAGTATATTGTTCTACATTGCATATCTTTAGAGTTTTATTCATATGCATAAGTTAAGGGGGAACTTCTATGAATCCTATCCTTAATCAATGCATATATAATCTTATAAGTTTTGTCATCATCAAAAAGGAGGAGATTGTTAGCCTAGAGGCCTTTCACCTTAGTTTTGATGATGACTAACTTATGAAAGTTAGTTTATTAATGATCTTGTGTTTAATAAGTTTCAGATATTGATCAAGATCTTAGTAGGTGATTAGATTCAACAAAAGATTTAAAATTAAGTTTTGGAGCTAACACATGATGATTCAAGAGCTCACACATCAAGATCGCATCTAACACTCGAAAGGAGTCAAACTCTATGGATCGAGTGTGGATCGAGTCGACTTGGAGAAGGAGTTCTACAAGAAGACTTCAGTTTGTTTAGTTTAGTTTTATTTTAGATCTTGTGTACAAGTTGATTAGTTTTGATATGCTCAAGTACACACATACAAGTTCAATAATTTTGGTTTCGGTTTAACCGTTTTTGAATTTCAAGAATACATATATGGTTTTCATGAATAGATAGAATCAAAACAGGTTTTACATGGTTTATATGTATAGTGCATTCATGCATATACGTTGTTTAGTTCATATTATCTAAAAACTTATTTTATGATTCTAGTTCATGATTTTAAGTTTTGTTTTTAACAAAACTTAGTTTTGGGATTTAATGTCAAAAACATAGATATATCATTTATATGTGTATTGGATTCTATTCATACACTCTATACTTCAATTGAGTTTAAATATCATGTTTTTGTATTCATACTTGTTTTGGAGAAATCGATTTTTCATCTAAAAGTTTGGTTTATGAAAAATACGGTCTCTGGTTTAAAGCTAATTTTTGTATCACAAAAATAGTTCAAAAAATTTGTAATATGTGTTGATTTTTTTATCACACATATTTGTATTTCAAAGTATTGATTGAAATCCCCTAGAGGGGGGTGAATAGGTGATAATGCTAATCAATGCACAATTAAAATTTATGATGCAACAATCAACCCAAAATAAGACTAGAAGCCGAATACCCTGTGAAGGGCTCTGAACTCCTTCCTTGTGATTCCTCTTGATATGAGTTAGAGGTGCGCAATGCAATTTTGTTGTATGAGTATTTGATTGACAATATGAAATGCAACAAGTGAATAAAGCAATGAATGAATATAGAGCAAGTAATTGAAGCAAGTAATTAAAGCAAATAATTGAGCAAGAATATAATGTAAGAGATAAGAGCAAGTAACCAAACGCAAACACCGAGAATTTTTTCGAGGTTCGAGCACCCAGCTCTACGTCCCCGCCTTCACCCAGAAGGATTTTTAACCACTATAACTTCACAAAGAGTTACAATCACACCGGAGTACCAAACTCCACAATCTCGAATACAAGTATTTCTTGGTGATAAAAGACCACAAACTCTCTTTTGCAAAAGCCTCTTTCCCTTACAAGAACCCTGTAGAACAATGGTTAGAATTGAAGCTCAAATATTGTAAGTGGAAAAGAAAAAGAACTTGAGAGAGTTTAGAAACTAAAACTTCAGGAATGAGAGATTCTTCAGCACAAAAACCAAGGACTAAACTCTTTTGAAAGCCTTTGAAAACTTTGAATATTTTGCCAATGCTTGTTGTAAAAACCTCTACCCTAATGACCCATTTATATAGGATTGAGAAAGAGTAAACATAGAAAAGTTTTGCCTGAATATAAGAGGAAGAAATTGACCCTCTAATACAGCTAACCACGTTTTATTTAAACTTAAACACATTTTGAAAACATGTTAAAAATTAGCCTCCAGAAAATTAGCCATTACTGCCAATCTGACAGATTGATCAACTTTGAGCACATTTTTCAGGCTGTAAACTTCTGCATTCAGAATTAGGTATATAGAAATAATTTGTATATATTTAAGTCTTCGTTTTAATGCAACTGAAATCAACTTAATATCATTTTTTATTAAAAATTTATCAATAAAACACTGACAGGTGTCAAAACAGAAACTGTAAGCTATTTTCAGAACAAGAATAGAGTTCAACTAAATATTTGACATCTTTAAAATCTGAATCTGAAAATGATTATTGAATAAGAAATTTAAATCTGAAAGTTATCTTTGAAATGCAATTTAAATCATGTTATTTGAATATAAGAATAAAAAGTTATGATAACAACTATAAAAGGGTGTCAGCAGAACTAAAACTGGTTCAAATCCAAAACCGATATATGTACTTGAAATCCAAAACCGATTAAATCAAAAACCAAACGTATTGAATTTATGTGTGTGTATTTGAGCTTCAACCTATCCACTATTCTTTGATAAAACTATAAAACTAAAAACAAATCTAATGAAGTCTCTTGAGCCATGCAAAGCCATGCAATGCCATGCAAGAGCCTTCTCTTCTATGATCATTCCTTCTTGTGCCTTTTGCCTTATTTGCTCCATGAACCTAGAAGATCTTGCAAAAGTTAAACAATGGCCTTCAAAATAGTACTAACCTAAAACTCATCTTGAACAAACTTATTAGTACCATATAGCTCTTAAGTGTTTTGTTATCATCAAAACTCTAAACAAATGGAGAGTGTAACCTCTTGGGCCAACATTGATAAGAACTTATTTTTATGGATTTTATGGGATTTTATAAGTATTAAAAAGTCAACATTTCAAAACCCTAAATCCCAGCCTGAGCCCACTGGCGGTCGACCGACCAATCGAGTGGACCAGAGCTCGATCGACCGGTCGGTAAACTGATGTGCACACACGTGCACAGCTGCCTTGGCCAATGGGCCGGTCGACCGATCCAGAGAGCTTGCTCTCTAGATCTGGCTCCGGTCGACAGGTCGGTCGACTAAGCTAGAGAGTTCACTCTCTGGTTCTGGCCTCGGTCGACCGTGTGATCAACCGTTAGGCATGTTTTCTTGGACCGGTCGACCGCTAGCCTCAACAGTCAGAAATTTGATCGTTGGGCTGTCGACCGGGCGGTCGACCGACAGGTTAATTTTGACATATTCTGGACCCCAAAGACTATATTTCTAGACCCCTATATAAATGGATGTTGGAGGGCTGTATTCACCAAGATTTTTGAGAGCCAGATTTTTCATCTTCTACAGAGTTTTTAACAAGTTTTCAAAATAAGTTTTAGAGCCTTAATCTGGAACACCCCGTTCCTGGAATACGTACTTAGATACGTATTCTGATTTTTCTATCATATTTTTTGATTGAGTTTTATATTTATTTTTGTTTTATGCTTATTTATGTGATTGTTTTGTATTGGATCCGGATTCGTGGACTCGGAGTCAGCACTAGTCTGAACCGGAGACCCGATCCTAGTGTATTCCTAGATTTGGTCTTTTAGATAGTCAGATTTGACCTATTTCAGTTTCAAACATTATTTTCTAATATTTTAGATTTTTCATGATTTTCTGAAATTTTTCAGAATTATTCTGTAAAATCTTCAAAACCGGTGTCATCGGTGTTTCTGACCGATTCCTAAATTTTTAGTTTTCAAATATAGTTAAATTTTTAGAAACGAATTTCACACTACTTCTTAGAATTTCATTTTCTATCTAAATATATTTTATGAAGTTATCAAAAATTGACCGATTTTGGTGTCGACCGGTATTGCCAGAAGATTTCAGGATTTTTAATTTGAAAATCAGATAGAATTTCTCGAATCTGATTTCACTAGGCATCTTAAAATAATATTTTTTTATTTTTGAGAATTTTTGGGCACATTTCTGAGCTAGTCAAATTTTGACTAAATATTATATTATTATAAATTATTTTTTATTCTTTCGTTCTTTCCTTTTTTTCCTTCTTCTTTTTCCTGGTCCCATAAATGACTTACAACCCAATTTTCACTAGGCATCTTAAAAATTTTCTTTCTTTTTCCTTTCTTTTTCCTTCTTCTTTTCAAGATATCATTTAAATTTTACAAATAAAAATGTTTGGGTTCCTTATGATACTAACCCCCGTGGACCCAAAAGGAAATAGGTACCAAAATCCCCACCTCTTATGTTTGATGCAGATATGGGCTCTCACATGACATGAGAGGTATGGTGCCTTGATGGCGGATGCGTCGGATGCATCACCTTCAAGGATATTTGGTGGGAGGACCATCATGGTTTGGAGATCTACGGATGAGCCCTATTGGTTTTGGTGACTATCTCTAACTCCCATTTTTATTTACATGCTTTTATATAAAAGTTTTTAGCATGTTTTGATTTTATGTTAAATAACCATGTTTTGTACTTCATGAAGTGATTACTTATCTAAATATAGTTTTCATTAAAACTGGTGTTTATATATGTACAAGTAGTAAGCTACACTTGATTATTATATGTTTATGCTTCAATGCTCATTTGTACTCATTACCTGAACATGTATAACCAAGTTTTGACGATTCTTTTATTTATACTTGTTATCCCTAACTTTGTACATGTTTTGCTTCATGTATATGTTACTTTTGTCAAAAACTAATAAATATACATGTATACCTTGAGTCACTTGCCTTCATGCAAATTCTATTGTGGACTTGTTTGTGTTTGGGATATGTATGCATATTTCAGTTTTGATAAAACATACATATACCTTGAAGTTTGTTTTATTTTAATGAAAAATAAATTTTTATGATTTTCACATGTTTGATGTTTTGAGCCTCATTGACTATTTTCATGAATATACTATTTACATGATGCTTGTGCACTCATATTTAATTTGTTTACTCATGACTTTATTTTCATGAACTTTTATGAGCTTTATAGATTTCGAGTGTCAACTCTTGTGTATTTGGTATGTTTCATGAGATATATATGATTTGGTTTCATAGTTGAAGGATTTTTAACTAGTTTTTTAAAAAAAATACTTTAAACTAGTTACTTATTCTTCATTTGGTAGTGTTTTCAATATACAACTATTTTCAAATCTTATTTTTGAAAACTTTTACCCTTAAAGGGCGGATGGAAGGGCGACCATGCCTTGTATGCTCAAAATTGTAAATCTATTCAAATATGTGCATGTAAGAGAGGTAGCTATGAGATATACATGATTTTAATGAAAACTCTATTTTTGCATACTCATATGTGTTTTTTATATATGTGTGCTTCAACTCTCAAATAGTATCAATTTCAATTGGTATATTCATTTTCATACATATATATGAGTTGAGTGTGCTTGTTTTTACAATGTCTTTACATGTTTAAAGAACAAATTATGTTTATGATAAGCTTGACTTAATTTTAAATGTTAATTGCTTTCTTAATAAGCTCATGCATTGTTTCTTTTGGTATATCAAAATTTTGTTTATCTACTAATGGTATCTACAAGTGGTACCAATTTTAGTTTTGTCAACTACTATTTGATTTCATTGGTATCAAAATTTATTTTGTTGACTTGAAGAAATTAAAAAAAATCTTTTTTTTTGTTTTAAAGTGATTTCAAAATATTTTGATATGTATTTCTTATATGCAAGGGGAGCTTAACATCTCTTCTATATATAGATTCATGTTGAGTGTATCTCAAATTGAGGAGCTTGACATCTCTTCTTAATGTGGTACACGTGTGTTGGGGGAGCTTAACATCTCCGCTTATACATTATATATTATGTTTTATGTGGGTCAGGGTCTTGTCATCCCTTCTTCATGTAATGCATGTATGCAGGGGGACCTAACTTATCGTCTCTACTCTTCATGAATGTATATCACACATATATCTTTATTATTTGTTTTCACCCCTTTATTGATGAATTGACAAAAAGGAGGAGAAAATTTAGTGAGTTTATATATGCATGTTTATTGTTGTTTATGCATATATGTTTTTGTTTAATTTATGCATTTTTTTGAATATCTTTATTGTTTATTTGCTATACATGAGTTAAGGGGGAACTTCTATGAAGCTTAACTTTAATCCATGCATATATAACTCCATGAGTTTTGTTATCATCAAAAAGGGGAGATTGTTGGCCCAAAGGTCCATCACCCTAGTTTTGATGATGATTAACTCATGTAGTTATAGTACTAATGATCTTGTGTTTATATAGTTTCAGATATTTAATCAAGATCTTAATAGGTGTTTAGCTTCAATAAAAGATTCAAAGTCAAGTTTTGAAACTAGCACGTGTTGATTCAAAAGCTCGTGCATCAAGATCGCATCAAGTACTCAAGAGGAGTCTAGCTCATGGATCAAGATTTGGACCAAGTCAAGAAGGAGAAGAAGATTTTTAAGAGAAGATTTTCATGAAGGCTTGTGTCATGTTTGTAAGTGGTAAGATTTGTTTTTAAATAAAATGTAAATGATAGATTAGTTGTGGATTGCTCCAGCTCATACACACACACACAAAATTTATATGTGTTTTCATAAAATAGTTTTAGTTTTGAAAAATACTGTTTTGATTTTAAGCTTCAAAGTATATATCTTTATGTTTCATGAATAGAGTTCATCAAAATGAGTTTATATGGTTTATATGTGTTTTGGATTTCATTTATACATATTGCTGGTTCAAATGTCAGAAAAACTAATTTGATGTTTTCTATATCATATGTTTGAGTTTTGGGTTTATCAAAACCTATTTTAGAGCTTATTGTAAAAAACATAGATATTTCATCTTATATGTGTATTGGATCATATACATACACACTAAGCTTCAAAAGTATTTAAAATATCTTGTTTTTATATTTAGAGAAGTTTTAAAAAAATTGTTTTGCAAATTGAAGATTGTTTTTGAAAAATACAGATTTTTATTTAAGGCAAAATTTCTATATTACAAAAATGGTTCAAATAGTTTGTAATATGTGTTGATTTTGATCAAACATATTTGTACTTCAAAGTATTTTAATGAACTTATTTTTGTAGATTTTTAGTGATTTTATGGGATTTTATTGAAGTTAAAAAGATCAAGTTTTTAATCCCAAAAACATTTCAGACCAGGCGTTCTGCCGGTCGACCATCCGGTCGACTGATGTGCACGAAACGTACACGGCCAATTGGCTTGAGGGCCGGTTAACCGGGCGGTCGATCGTCCAGATAGCTTTACTCTCTGGATCTGACCTCGGTTGACCGGGCGGTCGACCGGTAGGTCAAAGCCCAGGCACAGTCGACCGGGATGTCGACCGGCAGGCTGCAACGGTCAGAAATTTGACCGTTGGCCGGTCGACCAATAGCAGAATCTGCTGGACCTCAACGGCTAGTTTTTGGAGCCTATTTATATGGGGCTGTTTTGGGCTATTTGTTGATACAAGATTTTGAGTGAGTTTTCAAGCTACTTTTTCCCATCTCTTTCTGAGGGTTTCTCCACTTGTTTTAGTGCTAATACTTTCATATTAAAAGGAGAGTTTTCAAGAGTGTTTTCAAGAGTGATTTCTTGAGTTTTTGCCACAAATCTATCTTAATTTTTCTCACACATACTTGAGCTTTCCATTACCATAGCTATCCTATAGGAGATTTGTTGTGAGAGTGTTTTTAGGTGATCAAAGTGTTGAGATCACCAAAGTGTTCATCCTTATATTTGAGGAGGCGAACTTGCGGGTTCGTGTTATTTCGAGTTCTAATGGGAGCTCGGTGTAGAGGTGCGACCTCGGCAAGCTAGTGTGCTTGCGTGTGTTGTTCTTGTGGGAACAAGGAGAGGGACTAGTGAGTCCAAGAGTTCTAGTGTGAACTCATTGTAGGTGTTGCAGCACCGAGTGATCTTGCGGGATCATTTCTAGTGGAAATCCTTCATAGTGTTGAAGGCGGGGACGTAAAGCAAGGGTGCTCGAACTTTGAAACAATTCTCCCGTGTTTGCGATTGCTCTCTCTATCTCTCACTTGTGTTTATATATCTTGCATGTTTACATTGCTGATCTCTTTATTTGCTTGATATATCTTGTGCTTAATTGTTATATGATTGGGATTATTTGTTCACACTTGTATTTAATCAAGAGAGCCATAGTGGCACCTCAACTCTTAATCTGGAGGAATTTTGAGGAGATAGTTCAGAGCCCTTCACCGAGAATTCGGCTACACTCTTTGGTTATACTTGGTGTGTATTGCATAATAATATTTAGTTTGATTAAATAGTTTTTAATTCCGCATTTGTTTTGCATTAGAGTAGCTAGTCACCTATTCACCCCCCTCTAGGTGACCTACAAGTGCGACATAATATTACTAGCATATCACATTAGTAGATGATGCAAAAGCATGAATTTACGAAGTGGAACAAAAGACTAAAAAGATGCTCACGAGCTGCAAAAGAGGATCTCACGAGACGATCAAGGGTTGATAAATTGGGGAAAGATCTACTGGAGAGTCGCCTGCTCCTCCAAGAAGGCATCGTCTTCTGGAAAGGGGTCCTCTTTGCTCCAAGTCCCGAGACTTAGACATGCAGGTCCAAGGATTATCAGAAAAGCAACCCAATGAGTACTGAAATGAAG
Source organism: Agave tequilana (assembly GCA_038442645.1). NCBI lineage: Eukaryota > Viridiplantae > Streptophyta > Magnoliopsida > Asparagales > Asparagaceae > Agave > Agave tequilana. Next base: position 83,157 of record JAVJIF010002335.1, read on the forward strand.
CCAAGTGACGTGCACAATCAAACACACGTGTATAGAATTATAGTGACGTGAGTCAGGCATGCATGTACATGTTTGAAAGACTGTTTAGGTATTTTTAAAAATAAAAATTTCCAAAGACTAAAATCTAAGTTTCTGAGAACGGCCTATACGAGTATTGGCTTAACATCAATAAAAACCTAGGCCCCTTTATCAATTCAAGTTTAACATCAATAAAACTAATGTTTCATCTAATAAAGCCATGACCATTCATTAAAAAAAATAGTTTGACATCAATAAAAACCAAGATTTAAAAACTCTGAGTAATTAAAAAAATCATTTCAAATTCTGAACACATATTACGACAAGAAATTTCCCTTGATCCATTTCTCATTACACACATGACAAAAAGAAGAAAAAAAAGAATTTCACAAGCCCTAAGATCAAAATGAAAACTCTATCTTTAAATCCTTCGATATCTCCATTTTTCGCATAAGTCTAAACTAACACAAAATTAAAGCTTAAACTTCTTCCTTTAAACCACCTAAATTGATAGAGCTCATATCTCAAATAGATACAAATCAGAAGTTCCAAAATTAAAATATCATTTTCATTTTAATAAACATATTCAGATCTCGAACTAAGTTTTCAAAATTTCACTTCAGCTATGCCGTCCTAAAAAACTGAAAAATTCTAAAAGCTTCAGCAATCGAAACTGGGAGACGTCACTGGAGGGATCTTCCCTCCCAAGGCGGTGGTAGCAGCGACCGGCGCTGCTGTGGCTACTGTTTGAACGGTCTTGTTGTGGGGAAGCGGTGAAAGGATCTGAAAGAGGTGGCCCAGCTTTTGTTGATCGCTGATGTTGTCGACTGGGATGTCGTTCTGCTGTTAATCGATTGTTGAAGAGGGGCGGTGAGCTGCGGGGTGGCGGATGTGAAGAGGATGGAAGAGTGGGGCAGCGGTGGACGCCGTGCGTGTGTTAGTGTTGGGGGTGGGGGGATCGACGAAGGGGGGAACCCCGGAGAGGTGGGGAGAGAGATCGAAAATTTGAGATGGGATGTGGGGCCACTAAATTTTCAAAAGGAGGGCTTTTGTGCAAAATGTACATAGATGGTTGAAATGTATTCTCCTTTCATTGAGAAGGAATGTGGTGTATTCACATGTTCAATTCCGTTTCTGAATGAATGAGATATTCACGTCAGAAGTTGGCCTAATACAATAAATAAATGAGATCAAAAAAGTGTAAACTTTTTAGTCCCATATTGAAAGTGTATAGAAAATTGAGTGGTTTATATATGAAAATTTTGGAGCTATGGGCATGCCCCTAGGTACTTAGAGCTTTCGCGCGTGTTTGGGGAAGCCATGCCCACACGCGTCCGTCGGCACCGTCGTCCCTTCCCGGTGCGCAGGCCGCGGGCCGCTTCAGTTTTTTATGTAACAGCTCTAGTGTGGGTGCAAGGTCATACTCGAGTATGGGCCCAGTTTTTCAAATTGTTCTGTCATGATCGGGTGCAAACTGTTACAGGCGAACAGGCGCAACCCGTTATGGGCGAACGGATGCACCCTTTCTTACCAAACAGATGCAGCCTATTCAGATCTCCATGATTTCACCCTAGAAAATATGAACAACTCTGACAACTGAGAATTACAAAACTCAATTAAATACAATGAATAAATTAAGTTCTTTAAAGATGGTTCTTTAACGTCCTGATCAGATTTCAGAATTGTCTCTGAAATCCAGATTCTTTAAAGTCCTGTTCAGATTTCAGAATTGTGTCTAAAATTCGACTTTTGATCAGTGTCCTTTTTCCCACTTTCAATCAAGTAGGAGGTATGAGTCAACTTTATTTTGAATGTACACGGTTTTACAAAGTGTTGTGCAAAACACATGAGTGAGTGTTGTATCTTGAAAGACCAGCGTTCATTATCCATATGCATCGTAGCGGGAGACATGATTGTCTTAAAAAGATTAACTTTATGCGTACATCACTCTAAAATCTTATTTTATTATGTTACTCTGTCTGTTTATATTAACGCTCAGTGGTTGCAGAAATTATTCAATTTCAAAATATTCTCTATATATTTGAACTAACATTCTTATTGTAGAGATTATGCTATATAAATATTCATGCGAGAATATTTATTTTAATAAATATTATTGCAAGACAAATTATCGTTTAATTATTTATCTTACTGATTTATTGCTAATACCAGATCGACTAAATATCAGTCTGGTTAGTGTCTAAAGAAGAAATTTGAAAGGTGATTCTGTAATTAAAGAACGTTCAGTTGAACGAAAATCTCCCAGCTGATTTTTACCAACCTGGTCGACTGGACCGGTTGATCTTGATCTTGAATTGGATTCTCAAGAACAAAAATCTTAAGACAATTATTGTGTTGAAGTTGCTAACATCTACTCTTATTGAATTGCAAAAAATGTTTGATGCTAATCAAGAGAGTATTATTAGGGCACTAAGAGTGTCGAACCAGACTGTGATGTCTGATCGTCTTCCTATTTTGAAGATGGAGAATGCCGGTACTAAGAAGTTCATCGTATGACATTGTCTTCAGTAGTGTATAATAATATTGTAATCAGTCGAAGCAATAAATATGTTTATAACATACAAAGCCGAGGTTAGGAATCAAATCAACAAGAACATAAAGACTTTAAAATCCGATCGAAGCAAAAAATATGAATCAAATGGATTCAATGAGTTGTGTGCTAATTTTGGTATAATCTGTAATCTCCCTACTTTAAAATACTGCATTCTTATTTTTATTTTTATTTTTTTTATTTATTGTGTTTGTACTATTATTTTTATTCCTTGATTTTTCCCATACCCCTTTTCTTCTTGGACCCGTTAACCTATTTCCTTGATTCCTAATCCAACTTATTTGCATAGACCCAAACCCGATAAAATCTCAACCCATTACCCAATTACCATAATCTTAACTAACAAATCTTATCTAAATCTTATATCCTAACCAAATCATAAATCCTAACTACCCAATCATAATCCTATCTATCCATTCCCTAATCCTAAACTATCTAATTTCTTTTTATTTTCTCAAACGCAAGCCCCTCCCTCCTCACCTGGCGCACAACAGCAACCAAGCTGCACCCCGCGCAACCTCGACAGCACGAGCACGCGCAGCAGCCCCTTCTTGGCCGAACTCCCCTCCAGCAGCGCCTTGCCGAGACTCCCTTACTGCCGAGCTCCACCAACAACAGCAGTGACAACCACCCCATGGCCTTGAATCTTGGCCGGCAGCATCGCCATGCCCAGCCTCCTTCCATGAAGCATCTCCTCCTCCAGGCCCTGCCGCACTTCCCCTCCTTGGCTGGAGCACCTCCAGGCCAGCGTCCCCTTGCTGGCTGCGCACAGCAGCGCCCAGCCGAGGCCGCGCTGGTCTCCAGGGTGATGACCCTCAATCTTCATCCGACGCCCTTCACCTTCGTCCCCATCCTCTCGTCTCAATGCCTGGATGCTCCTTGTGGGACCCAGTTGCACGCGCTGCTCGTAAGGACTGGACTGCCTCACTCTGATCCTTATTCAGCCACTGCCTTGTTGGGTCTCTGTGGGAAGAACCAGAGAACGGATGACGCAGTTTGGCTGTTCGATGAAATGCCTGTTCGGACTATGGTTACCTGGAATTGCATGATTCTGGATTTTTCTCAAATGGGTTAAGTTCAAGATTTTGCTCTTTTGTTTCGGGAGCTTTTACAGAATGAGACGATATGAAGACACTAAGGAGATGCTTTTCCAGCTACAATATCCTGATACAATATCATGGAACATATTTGTGGCTGCTTGTGCATGGAATTGGAAGGATGGAAGCCTGATAAAGTTGCATTTCTTACCGTGCTTTCAGCCTGTATGCACGGTGGATCAGTGGAACAAGGAATTCTCTTTTTTAAAAAGATGAATAACATTTATGTCATGGATCACTATATAATTAGTGGAAGTAGAACAGGTGATCTGTGAAATGCCTTTCCAACAAAATGATGTTACATGGTGCATACTCCTCCAAGGTTGCAAGAGGTATGGTTAATCCTTTGCCAGGTGGCTTTATATGGCCTCATTTACTGTAGTTGTCAAGTTTGAGATTTTAAAAAAGTGCCAGTCTTCATACTTCAGTACTCAAGAAGCTCTCAAAGTAGACTGATCTCGTTTTAAGAGAAGTGGTAGCCTTTTCTCTCTTTTCATCAGCTGGAGTTTATGGTGGGACTTGACTGGTCTTACGGACAGCCAACAGAATTATTAGTGAATCACAAGCCGGCAAATCAAGTAGCGTGTTACAGCGACTCGGACTCGGTCGCGCAATCTGAACTCTGTAATGGAAGACCCGGACTCGATTCGGATTGGTACTCGCTGTGGATCCGATACATAGACTATTTGAAGACGGCCCCATGGGATGATCCGTAGATCAGTATCGGTTCGTACAGTGAAGACCAGAAGGCGATTCGGTTCCAAAACCGCGTCATTTCATGTGAGTGTTTGCTTTTATCTAAATTTTTTATTTATCATTGTTTACATGTATGTATGTCTTGCCTTTATCATTTCATGTGATTATTTGATGTATTTTACTAATGTGATTACCTGTATCGCTTCACGAGACATCAGTACACATTCATCATATTTATTTTGCTAATCCGAGTACTTATTAGCGTCATTTCATGTGTAGCTTTTTACCACTATTGATCCAGGACTAGTTGAGGCATATCTTATACTGTGATTTTGTTCGATCTATTGATCAGTTGACCTATTTCATATTTGAGGATAGAGAAACAATCTTATGCATACCATTTGTCGGTAGTTGTTGGTGATTATTTCAGATTATAACTTCTGTGGATATTGAGAAAGTATTAGATATGACATTTCTTTAACCGATAGACTGATCTACCAATACTTGGTTTGACATTGACATAGTTAGAGTTGGAGTTGACCTGAATTGATGGATTTGATTAGTGGACTCGATGGTGATTGACTTGATCTTGGGTTGGGGAGTAGGTGTAGATTGGGTTGACCCGACCTGGTGGATTTTAGATTTATTCTCTTGATATATTACTTGAGTTTTATATAGATCTTGTGATTGACCTTGATAGAAGTGAGAGTGTGTGATGACTTTGATCAGATCGGGGTGTGGAGATCTGAATAGATGTATCAGAGCATTGATTATTTCGGTTATTGAGATGTAAATATATTGATGACGTGTGGATCAGAGTAGATTGATATGATAAGAGAACTGGTTATTGATTCATTAAACTTGTGGGTTACTGTACCGGATTACTTTGATATGGATTGATATTTGACGTTCAGGGTGACTATTGAGGCTAGGTTCATGATGACTATTGAGATCGGCTATTGTTATATGCAGTACATGCATATGAGATATTGACCGGTTCCAAATGAGACTGGCTATTGAGTATTATCTAGTTCTATTGTTGTATTGTTTCATGTTATTGAAAGTTACTGGGAAAATATTGTCAGATCGTAACATATACATTGTTCTATTGTTCTACCGTTTCTACGGTAATATTGTTCACATTGTTATTGTTACATTGATATTGTTACTGTTACTATATCGTCCCAATAATCGAAATAACATGGATATTGATTGTTATAAATAATAATGTAAATTGACAACTTACACTGGGATTGGGGAAATTGATGGAGAAGACATCGTCTGTATTTTGGGTGGACCTAGGATACAGGTTGCGCAGCCGAGATACGGTTCCACTGCAGGGTTCCGGGGGATGACTGACATCCCGTATTGTTCATATTGTCATTGTTATTGACACATTGTTATTGTTATTGTTATTGACTACCTAGCGGTAGGACCTAGTTCAGCCAGTGATTGGGCCGTGGTTCCGGGTATGTACAGAACCCACCTAAAGCATGGATAATGTCTCTTCTATTAATTTCAATAACTTAGGACCCTGATTGACACATGTAGTAGGCGTAGTATGGGATGCGTCTATTACAGGTGGCAATTGGTGTTCGCTAACATAATAAATGATAATGAACTGTCAATGTATGGTGACTGACCATAATCACCTGATTGTATATATTATATCACCATGATAGACATATGACTATAACTATGACTGGATCGTATACCAAACTAGTGACATGCTAGGCTACTCATCCAGACATTAGTTGTTCCCCGTTATCATGACATCAGTTGTTTGTTTACAGTTGTTTTTACTTATCTTTTATCTGTACACTTAATCATGTTATTGTTATTCAGTGTTTATCTATCATGTTATTTAGTGTTTGCAGTTATCTGTTATTATTTTGTGCACACTGTTATATGCACGAGCTTTTTCCTTTACACACACACTCACCAGGTTGCTTTTCTGACGACCCTGGATTTGCACGTCCAGATATTGGACGCTTTGTTTCTGTTGTGCAGGTGTTCGATGAGACCATACATATTGCGAGGAGCTTGAATCTCTCTCTGATTCTGGTATTCTCATCCCTCTTATGTTCCTGTTATTTCCTGATTCTACCTTTATCGCATTCAGTTGCCATTTTCTTTCCGTTATTCATCTGCTATCATTGTGTTAGACTTTATATGTATTATTGTAGTGATTTTGATTTATGGTTCAGATTTGTAGCTTGTTCAGGTTACTTTAGGCTTAGCGTATATATGTGGGGCATTTTTCTCGCGCATATACGTCGCCGATTCTCGTCGCGACTCCGTTTCCACGTATTTCGAGAAGCGGGGCATGACATAATCCACCAAACTACATTACCATACACTCCTTAACAGAATGTGATTGTTGAAAGAAAGAACAAACTTTAAAAGAGATGATCAAATCTATGCTCGTAAGTTCTGGATCACCGCAGAATTTGTAGGGAAAATTCTATTAACTGCAAATCAAAATACCCCACAAGAAACTTGATCTTATTCCATTCGAATTATGGCACGAAAGGCCTCCTTTCTACCATTACATCAAATGTGTGGTGCCTTATAAAAGTACCAGCGTTACTATCTAAGAAGACTAAGTTGAAATCTAAAATGATGGACTGTATTTTCATAGGATATGCCTTGAATAGCAGTGCCTGCAATTTTTTGGTACACAAATAAGAACACCAGATATTCATATAAATATGATTATCGAATCAAGAGATGATGTGTTTTTTGAAAACATCTTTTCGTACAAACGGAAAGAACACAAGACTTTTGGGAAAAGAATACATGAAACAACGTTCAAGACGAAGGACCCAGTGAGCCAATAGTTAATGCCAGAACTAAGAAGGAGTAAGAGATAAAAAATCTCTAAATCTTTTGGTCCAGACTTTCTAGCATATGTGCTTAAAAGCGAGCATCAAATATTTAATGAGGCTATTTCTATCTCAAAAGTACAAATGTGGAAAGAATATGTAAACAGTGAAAAGAATCCATCCCAAGCAACCATACCTGGGATATGGTAAAATTGTCACCTGATATTAAACCAATCGGGAGTGAGTAAATTTTCAAAATAAAATTAAAAGATGATGGCTCTATCGATAATACTAAGAAGTATGCCTTGAGATGTGAGGAATATCCACCAGTACTTGAATGGTACAATAATATAAACTGGATTGCAGATTCTGAGGAATCAAAATTAACTAGAGGATACATCTTTACTCTCAGAGGTGCGACCATATCTTGAAAATCCTTCAAACAAGCTTGTATAGTTCGTTCCACAATGAAATCAGAATTTATTACCTTAGATAAAACTGGAGAAGAAGCAGAATGGTTTCGACAATTTTGGAGGATATATCTTTATAACCTAGTCCAGTGTCTACCATATGCATTCATTGCGACAACCAATCAACGATTTCCATGGGACAAAATTTCGTATATAATGGTAAGTCTAGACATATCCGTCGAAGATATGATACGTTAGGTAGATGCTCTCAAATGGAGTTATCTCACTTGACTTTGTGATGTCAAAAGATAACTTAGCGGAACCATTCACTAAAGGTTTGAGTGGAGAGCGTATAAACCGCGCATCGAAGGGAATGGGGCTAAAAGCCTAACCATACCAAGTCAGCTTAATGAAACTTCACTCAGCGACTGGAGATCCCAAGGACTAAGTTCAAGAAGAAAAAGTAGTTATGATTGACTTTGTGAGTAAGCACTTAGGAGCTTGACTCGTACCTATTCCTATAGTGCACCCAAGTACTTTTTACAATTGGATCTAGGATAAACTTAACGCTTTTATTGATGCCTATAGCTTGTTATCAAAACAAGTAGGGTAAAATAGACTACTCTTAATAGGACGATTACCTATGTGAGTGTGGAGTTGGGGTCGACTTTTTAGGAGTCTCTACGAAGGCTCTGATTCTCTAAACACTCTCTAAAATCAAGAATGTCCAGCGCTGAAATGGATACAACTGAGAACCAAAGTTGATTTTGAAAAGTTACTGCGAGGGGTCTGTTAATTTGGCTTACACAAACAACCGACAGTTCAAGACTTAGTTCACTGATTGGCTAGTAAGTCTGATAGAGGTCTCGTAATGGAAGATCTAAGACCTAGTTCACCTATTCTGATACAGTTTCTTTTCTAAAGTGTCTTTCACTAAAGAGTCAATCTCATAGAGTGTATAATTTCTTGAATCTCCATTCATTGTGGGGATTGTTGAAAATTTGGAATTAAGTTTTTTTGAAAAAGTTGAGCTGAATTTTAGGCGGGATCCATTATTCGAAACGTACGGGAGATGGTTGGAATGTGTTCTCCTTCCATTGGAGATGAACGTGGTTATATCACATGTTCAATTCCGCTTTCGAATGAATGAGATATTCAATTTGAAAATTGGCCTAATATTATAGCTAAATGGGACCAAAAAGAGTGAAAACTCTTTAGTTCCATATTGAAAGTGGTATAAAAAGTTGAGTAGTTTATATATGAAAAGTTTGGAGCTAAGGGTGTGCCCTTAGGGTACTTAGAGTTTTCGCGCGTATTTGGGGGGAGTCATGCCCATACGCGCGCCCGCCCCAGTACCTGTGGTGCTGGGGCGCGGACTGTTATGGTCGAAAGGGTGCAGCCCGTTGTCAACCGAATGTGTGTATCCGTTGCAGGCGAACAAATGCACCCTTTCTCACAGAACGGGTGCAGCCTATTCTGAATAGTTACTCCTCCAAACTCTTATACATACCCAGGATTCCCTGCCAGAAAATATGAACAACTTTGACAACTGAGAATTTCAAACTCAAACAATTATAATAAATGAATTAAGTTCTTTAAAGAGGATTCTTTAAAGTCATGTATAGATTTCAGAATTGTCTCAGAAATTTTATTTCGTCAACTTTAGTTCGACTGTACGTGATTTTACAAAATGTTGTGCAGAACACGTGAACGAGCGTTGTATCTTAGGAAACCAGCATCCATTATCTCATATGCACTATAGCGGGAGATGTAACTGTCTTAAGGAGATTCGCTTTACACATAACTTACTCTAGAATCTGGTTTTATTAAGTTATTTCGTCCGTTTATACTAATGCTCAGTAGTTGAAAGAATTATTGAATTCTAATATATTCTCTGTCTATTTGAACTAATGTTCTTATTGCAGGTATGTTGAATAAAGTATACTGGAGTATTTATTTTGATAAATATTATTACTAGATAAATTATTGTTAAATTACAAATCTTACTGATTTGTTACTAATACGAGATTGATTAAATACTAGTCCGATCGATATCTAAGGAAGGGATTTGAAAGGTGATTTTATAATTAAGAAACATTAAATTGAACTGAAAAACCTCTCACCTGATTTTCACTGACCTGACTGATTGGATCGATTGATCTTGATCTTGAATTGGATTGTCAAAACTAATATTTTCTTAACTTGAGAGTTTCAATTTCGAAAAAAGAAACAAGAATTAGAGAGAGTTTTTATAATTTGTGAGTTCCAGTTATATTAGGATAGTAGAAAAATAATGAAAGAGAGAGAGTTTTCATAATTTTAGGGTTCTAATTATGTATTATATAGTTTGACATTTCCAATTATATTTGGAGGATAGCAAAAAATAAAGAGAGGGAGGTTCCACAATATAAAAGTTCTAAAGATTAAAATAAAATTAATTATTAAAATATAAAATAATAGGAAAAATAGAGGGAGACGAAAACGTGCACGTGCTGTATACTTTCAAGAATAATTGTAGATTAAAAAAAATAGAGCTGCCACAAATTGACTCTTATTCCAACATTTTATTTTTTGACATAACTAATTACTGAAGTACCTGCCATGAATGAGAAAATATACAGACAAATCTTTAAACTACTTGCAGAGTGCCAATAACGACTATTGTCATTATTTATTTTTCAAAAAAATATAATAGTAGCCTAAAAATGATTTAAACTGGAGACCTATCATCTCAATGTAAGAGATTTTACTGTGATGTTACACATCTCATCAACACTGAGAAGGAGAGAAAGGTAAAAGAATTGACTGGGCCCGAACCTGATCTGACTAGCGAATGGGCCCAAATCGGGTCGGTCTTTGTCAAGACAGACCCGACCCGAAATTCAACACCCCCGAAAACTAAACCTCCGAACTCTTTCTTCCTGAGTTCAGATAGAGACCCATTTTCTGTCAAAAAGATTACGCACAATGGCTGTACTGTCCGTTGTCCCTCCGGGCACACCGCCCACCCTCCCCAACCCAACCTCTCCCACCTCAATCCCTAACTCCTCCTCCTCCTCCTTCTCCGTCGACTTCGGCGTCCCCGAAACCCTAACCCACATCCGCTCCCTCACCGACGTCGTCGCCATGACCCGCCTCCTCCACGAGTGCATCGCCTATCAGCGCTCCCTCGACGTCCGCCTCGACTCCCTCCTCTCATCCCGCCCCGACCTCCATCGCCACCTCCTCTCTCTCCGCCGCTCCTCTTCCCCTCTCCTTTCCATCGCCCGCTCCGACTCATCCCTCCTCCTCTCCTCCCTTTCCTCCACCTCCCGCCTCGCCGACGCCGTCTCCTCCAAGGTCCGCCTCCTCGACCTCGCCCAGTCCCGTGTCCGCCTCACCCTCTCCCGCATCGACGCCGTCCTTCACCGCTCCCACTGCCTCGACTCCGCCCGCAAGGCCCTCGACGCCGACGACTACGACTCCGCCGCCCGATCCGTCCACTCCTTCCTCGAGATCGACGCCAAGTTTCCCCTCTCAGCCTCCGGATCCGACCAGCACGATCGCGACCAGCTTCTCAAACTCAAGTCCAGGCTCGAGACCATCGTCAAGAACAAGCTGGCCGCGGCCGTCGACCGGAAGGACCACCCGGCCATCCTCCGCTTCGTCCGCATCCTCCCGCCCCTTGGCCTGCAGGACGACGGTCTAAAAATCTACGTCAGTTATCTCAGGAGCGTCATCAGCTTCAGATCTAAGCTCGAGTTCGAGCATTTGAAGGAGATCGCGGACCAGGGCAGACTGCGGGGGTCATCTTCGTTGCATGCATGACGAATCTGTTCAAGGACATTGTGCTTGCCGTGGAGGAGAACGACGAGATCTTGAGGGATTTGGGTGAGGAGGGTGGGATTGTGTACGCTATCTCGAGTCTGCAGGAGGAATGTGATTCGAGGGGGGCTCAGATCTTGAAGAGGTACATGGATTACAGGAAGATCGCTAGGTTGATGTCAGAGATTAACTCAAACAGCAAGAATTTGCTATCTGTTGGGGCGCATGAAGGGCCAGATCCGAGAGAGGTGGAGACTTACCTCGAGGAAATTCTATCTTTAATGCATCTTGGAGAGGATTATACTGAGTTCATGATATCGAAGATCAGGGCATTGGGGCCTGTTGATCCTGAATTCGGTTCAAAGGCTATTAAGAATTGAGGACTGGAAGTTTTAATGGGGTGGTACAGGAGCTCATTGGGTATTATTTGGTTCTTGAGGAGTTCTTTATGGTGGAGAATGTGAGGAAGGCGATAGCGATTGACGAGCACCAGCCGGATAGCTTGACAACTTCGATGGTGGATGATGTGTTTTTTGTGCTGCAGAGTTGCTGCAGGAGAGCTATTTTGACTGGGAGTATCAATTCAGTGTTTGCAGTGCTTAGTGGGGCGACGAGTCTTCTGAGCCATGAGTATCAGGAGGCTTTGCAGCAGAAGATGAGAGAGCTGAATTTGGGAGCCAAGTTGTTCTTTGGGGGCGTCGGGGTGCAGAAGACGGGGACATATATCGCTACTGCTTTGAACAATATTGATGTGAGCGCCGAGTATGTTTTGAAACTCAGACATGAGATTGAGGAGCAATGTGGACAGGTGAGTGTATCTTTCTCCTCTGTCATTTGTTCCTTTTTTGATTAGTGACTTGTGAATTACTTATGGTTGAGCATACTAATGGGTACTATAGACATTACTTTTATTGATAAAATGCTTAATTTACTTGAAGAAAATTAATCTCGCCCTGTCATATTGTCATCAATGAACCTAAACTGTATAAAATTTTTTAAGTCACCTCTAGAAGATTTTACCTTACTTCCCTTAGAAACAAATGCGCAATACTTACCAGTCCCAACTACACATATCCCAACCATCTTAATTGATTCTCCCACAGCTTAAACTTAATTGCAACCTCCTTTAACCTTCACATTTTTTGTTTATCTTTTAGCATATTGCCACTCGTCCATCTAAAATTTACAATGTTATTGTCTATTTTATTTACCAATAATATATTATTTGTAATATTTACGGAACTTTTTGGACTTTTGAATTTGTGGTATATCAAATCATGGACATTGCAGCTGGTTAAACAAAAAGACGTTTAAGTTTTGGCGGTTTTATAGAAAACTACCATATATTACATGACACATGTAAAGTGGTAGGAGTGAAATTGGCACTAGTGCTCATCATTGTGCATCATATCCAGTATTCTTATAACAAAATTTAAAAATTTAATAGATCCTTGGATTTGCTTGGAAGTTGGAACTTCTTTAAGTTGTCGGATTTTCTTTTTCCTGCTGAAGTTTTATAGGGAAGCATGGATCAAAGTGAGTCTTATGTTCGTGAGGTTCCAAACATTGACACATGTTTTCAACATGCCCAAGGCATCCGAGCCATGTTGTTTTAGGAACTAATAAAAAATCGTGTGCGAGAGCCGTGTAAACTTTAAATAAAATTCTAAAGCTTACCGGACATGTGGAGCATAGCCAACAGTAAACATATCAAAAACCATTTGACATGATTGGTCATTGTTCCTACACAAGCAAATCCAAACATGTGATGTGGACACCACTGTAACACAATTTAAACATGTTCCAAAGATACGAGAGGCTTTGTGGGTTTGTACTATGTCAGAGTTGGGACTTTTGGATTTTTTTTTGTTCACAACTAAAATCGTATATGTTTTACTAATTTTTGTCTTTCTTCCTACTTTGACAAAGCATGCCCTATTCATTCCTAATTACCAGGGCATAGGAGTTTTTGTGCATGCATCTATTGATCTGTCTATAGATAGATCAATTTTTCGGGCACGCCAAACTGACAACCCCCCCCCCCCCCCCCCCCCCCGGGGGGAAAAAAAAAAAAAAAAAAAAAAAAAAAACAAAAGCTATTCAGCAGTGCGGATTCCTGCATGTCCAGTTGACACTTGGATCCAATCATATTTTAGTCAAGTTTCCCACTTAACAATTAGCAAACCCTCACCGCTAACCCCTTTTGTTTGTCACTCTGTCAGCCTTAGATATAATTCTTTATGATCAATGATTAAATTGAAGACATGGAAACCTTGCCAGACGAGTACAGTTGATTAAAGGATGCAACTTGTGCCTGAATCTCCTGCCCCCCTTGTTACCACTGGCCTGCCAGTGGAGTTCAAGGATATCCTCTGAAAATGTTACATTTCCGTATATTCTAAGCTTACAGAGGAAACTGTTCTCTTTTAAAAAAAGTCCACGCTTGATGACTGTTTGCGCATCCCGGTGAAGCTTTCAAATGCTGCAAAATGTGTTTAACTCAAGGACATAGGTTAGAATGGTGTTTGCCCATCGATATAGAGTATACATATAGGTACTCAGGCATCCCCAGGGCCACGCAGAAGTGAGTTACATGAAGGCTTAGAGGGTTATTCACTTATTAGTAGATCATTTTGCACAGTTATTTTAAAATATTACACTTCTATCTGGATACTTCTTATCGGAAATACTCAGTTTATGAGCTTATCGTTACATATATATACATACATAACATACATACAATTGCATTTGTCTTAGAAGAAATTCTTATTCCTTAGACATTTCTTAAGAGTGTCTAAACTTTTTTTTTTCTTTTTTTAATACATAAAGCCCTAGCCGGACTTGAACCTGGACTCTCCACAACCCACTTTCGCCCTTTACCACTGCGCCAGTGTCTAAACTTCAAGGTTATGAAATTTTCCTTGGAGATCAAAGTTGCTCCATTTAGTGGCAGAGATTGGAGTTGTTGTAAATAGACTAGCAAAAACTCCTTAAATGAGAGGTTAGTTATTAGGTCCAAAAGAAAAAAAAAAAGAACAGAAAAGAAAAAGGAAACATAAGTTAATCTTGCTTATGCTACTCTAACACAATGCATTGTTATGATTAGTGATTGCAGGTTATTGGTATCCATGATTTAGAGAATTATGAACAAAATTGAGACGTGAATCTATTATCATGTGCACAAGTTGAACCAGTTTCCAATCTGAAATGGGCTTAACAAAATACTTGTAGTGAAAACAAGAAGCTAACATTTTTAGAGATATACAAGATAGGCTGGACTTGGACTAGGTGGTCCAAGGTGTCATATCGAATTAAAGGTGCTTTTAAAGTGCTATTTACAAGTGATAGACGTCTGATGGTATCATGAGTCAATGGATATGTTTGGAACACGCTCTAAATTAGAGATACCTTTATTTTTTAAGTTTGTTAATAAATTTCTTGGTATCCATTGTTAGCTCCAACCTATCAACTTAAGTTCTTGGGTGCAGTGGTTTTCTAACATGTTTTTTAGCATCGTGATAGAGGTTTCAAAAGCTTTTGTATCCAATCCTCGTTACTGGCAATTTAACATATTTTTCTTTGACATTGTTAGAAAATATTCTACCAAAAAGCTTAAGCAGTTTGGTTATGTGTGGGTATCAATGTACATCAAGCACACATAACACTCAACTTTTTCAGTTGTTATGTTCCCTTGGGCTCGTGGAAAGGCCTCTAGTGCAAACATGACCAAGAAGAATAAAAGTTAACCAAATGTATTTTGTAGTGCCAACAACGAGGATTGAAACTAGGACCTCTTGAAACCAGATTCAGGTCAGGAAACCACTTTACCCAACCTATTGGGTTATTGGTAACAATGTATCTTATTGTTGAGAGAGACTCTGTATTAGTTTAATCCCACATTGCATGTGAGACTAACTCATGATGTATCCGCATTGGTATATATAGACTAGAGTATGGGGCCTACATTTATCTCTTTCTCTTCTAATATCTGATGCTACCGTATCATGGTATCAGAGCCACTCAAAATTCTAATCCTAATCGCAAAACCCTAACCCTAATTCCACCACCAACCCGCTGCCTCCAGCCTCTCTCTATCACCCCGCCTCCATCCTGCCACCCAGGCTGTGCCCACGACGCGCCCAGGATGACAACAGGCCACACCCATGCGTGCCCAAGCTTGACAACGGCCACGCCTGGCGCGCTCCACCCCTCTTCTGCCGCCGTCGCGCCATCTTTGCATTCTCTTGCCTTCGCCACAGTCACGTCATCTCCATCACATCATCTCTCGCGCCTCCATCGCCCGATCCCGTCGCCACTTCATCATCTCCCGTCGCCACGACATCTTTGTCGTCGCCACGGCATCTCCGCCACGTCATCGTCATCTGCCGCCACGTTATTTCCGCTGTAGCCACATCATCGATTTTGCCTCCAAACAATGATTTGATATTTGGTTCGGGGTTCTTAGATGGTGTTTTGGTGAAGGTGTTGAACTTTCTTTGAGGTGTAGTAGGGAGCTTCTATCCATTTTTTGAGGAGGTTTTTTTTTTTTCAAGTTCGTCTATTTCATGATCACCAAATATAAAGACGGGCGGGACTATAACTCAAACGAGAATTTCTAAGGTAGTTTCTTGTAGGGTTACAGACTGAAAACTTAATGAGAATAATTACCTGCAGCGAAAGCGGGTAATTGAGATTTATGTGGCCGTTCGTGGGAAGATTAGTTTGTTGTTGGCAGACCCTCCCACTCTAGTGACAGATGCTTGGACATTGGAGGAGAGCAGCCTACTATATCAAGTACTGACCATGATGGAGCCCAAGATTCAGGACTTGGTCCTTCATTGTGTGAGCGTGAATGAGTTATGACGTTTTCTTTGCGAACTTTACAGAGGAAGCAACAATATCAACAGGGCTTATGACGTTATCCAGGAGCTATTTCAGAAGAAACAGAACGACAAGCCCATGGATGATCATTACAGCGAGTTCAATCGCCTAATAGAGGAGCTTTGTCATATAATTTCGATCACGTCTGATGTGAAGTAGATGCAGAACTAGTCGAACTAGTTGATGATACTCACCTACTTGGGTACTCTCGACCCTGTTTATTCTTGCTGGACATCAAATTATGGGAAGTTCTACTGTGAGCTCTCTACTGGAGACATCACTTTCTGATATCGTTCTTGTGGTGTCACCTAACATTATTACAACAGTCTCAGATTGATCTGCCCTAGCAGCCCAGGGGAGGCAGACTGAGGGACGAGGAGGCTACACTGGTTATAAGAGGGCGTGCTGATATGGAGGTCGAGGGGGCTACACTGGTGGACATTTTGGCGGCCGTGATGGTACCATGGCAGACGAGGTCCTCGAGGAGGATGAAGAGATGGCTCTATGATATATTGTTACAATTGCAAAGAGCCAGCTCATACTATCAGTGCCTCTTCTGAAGAAATATCCAAGGTTCTAAATATCGGATATCAACATTGTATCAGATGAGATTTTTTCATATCAGATATCGGATATCAGGAGAGATATTGGGGATACGCGCGCATATCGGGCGTTAATATCAAACACTATATATAATAATTGATAACTAAAAGTTGGTTTAGTGTCATAGATATCATCTACCAAATACAAATGATGTAATATCCATGCAAAGATGGTAAAAAAAATACTGCACATTTGCATGCAGTCGTGAGTCGTGCAATAAATAAAAATACAAAAGAGAGCAGGAAGAAAAGCATTAGAAGAGACCTCATCGGTGAAGGGACCTCTTTGGCGCTCTGGGGATGCAAGGCGGCACTCCGGGGACCTCGGCGGCGCTCCAAGGATGCAAGACGGCACTCGGGGACCTCGGCGGCGCTTCGGGGACCTTGATGACGGTCGGGGGAACCTCCTCGTGCTTGGGAGAAGATCGTTGTGCTAGTCGATTCAAGGAAAGCTCGGGAAGTAAGGGGAGCTCGTCGCGCTCGGGGGGAGCTCATCACGCTCGGGGAATGAAAGGGAGGCAAGCGTTGTCACCGTCAATTCACGGATGAGAAAAATTAGGGCTTGATTTTTATCGAGCCCTAACAATGCAAACAACACTTATATAGTCGGGTACTGGTCGGGTTTGAGTTCAATGCTGATGGATTAAAAAAGATCCCATTAAAATAAATTCATATCGGCCGATTTTGTGCCGACTCATACGGGCGATTTATCGATCGTTATTTCAAATATCGGCCGTTTTTCGCTGCAAACGACATGGGCGAACAATTTTCTTATATCATATCGGGGGCAGGCAAAAGGGATATCGGTCGATATCTCAGCCGACTCGATCGATATTTAAAACAATGCACATATGTCTGTCACTCTTTTAAAGGATGAGCAGTTATAACGTCTGTCTGAGCAGTTCCAGATGTTCCAGCAGCAACAAAACATACAAGCTCAGTCTTTTTTTTCTTCTGTCACTCACATAAGTACTATATCTTGTCTTACATCGTCTATGTGATACATTCGGATTATAAATTCAGGGGCATCTGATCACATAATTGAAAACTGAGGTATTATGTTCTATTTTACTCATGTCTCTAACTCCGTAGTATTAGCGGATGGCTCTCGCACACCCATTCAGGGCCTTCCCTTCTTTTATCATCTATTTTCTATTTACCTTATTTTTCTTTCAACTTATTATCAATAATTAAGATTATCAAAGTTTTAAATTGCATAGTGATATTTCCCCGACGCATTGTGTATTTCAAGAGTTTGGGACGAGGAAAATGACTAGTACATGACGTGAGCGGAACAAACTGTATGAACTAGAGTTGGCATCCGATCAGGTGACATATATCAGCACTTCTTTAACATTTGACTACCACTGTTGGTTAGGTCATCCTTCTCTACCTGTACCATATCTTCTTGTTCCCTCTTTAGGTCAGGTTCATTCTTAGAATGTGAGTCTTGTAAGCTAAGAAAACACCATCGTGTCTTATCCTAGTCAGGTCAATAAGAGGTTGATAAGCCATTTGATTTAAGTTCATTCAGATGTATGAGGTCCATGTCTAGTAAATCAAAATTGGGTTTTAGATATTTTGTCAGCTTTGTGGATGATTATTCTTGAGCCACATGGATGTATATGTTAAAATCTCGCTATGAGGTGTTTTTCAGATTTAAAGTTTCTATTAAAATTAAAAAATCAGTTTAATTCTAGCACTAAAAATTTAAGATCTGATAATACTAAAAAATATCTGGACAACAACTTTAGTCAGTTTGTGGCAAAGAAAGTGAATGGTTGGACCTGCATTGATTAACTTTTGCAAATATTGATTGGAGAAGTGCATTTAGTTTGTAAGTATTTATGAGTTAGTTATTCTTGTACGCCTTGTAGGAATATATGTATTAGGCTGAAAGCAGACCCGATAAGACTGGGTGGTACCTGTTTCTATATGCCACCTGTTATATAAGTGAATTTGAGCATGTAAACGAATTCAATGTATAGTTATGTATGTGATAGACTTCATGTTTCAGAGTGGAAGAACGGTAACAATGTAAAATACACAGAAAAAAGTAGTTATGTAGCAAGGGGCATAACACACTTCATTTCATGTATAACTTTTCTAAATAAGTAAAGTTGAACATGCTAGCAAGTAGTTTTTATAATGGAGAAGTGTTCCACATATCACAGGGTGTCATTAATCCTATGTCTTAGATACTGCAAGCAGACAATAGGAGGATTTAATTAAATCCAAAGAGTAACACACATTAGGGGTTACCTTTACCAATTTTTTGCATTCAACAGAGGACATGCTGACTTTTCAAATTATGCATCATTCACTGCGAGGGGAATATTCAACTGAGGAGAATATTATGTTTGTCATTGGTTTGTCATTTGCTCAAAGAGGCATTTAGTGTGGATCTCATTAGTTTAGAGGCTGGCTTAACCATGGTATATATATTCATAACAATGAACATCATGGTTTGCCACTCACCTTAATGATTTCTATTTGGTTGATAATCTGAGTACCAGAACCCCTGTGTTGTTAACTTTGCCAGAAGAACTCTCTAACTCATTTTTGCATATTAGATTTGTAACATTAAGGGTTAAATTTTAAATTGCCCTCCATGAATAATCTCCTTATTGGCAACAATTCTGAAAGGTCTCTCTTAACTATCCTCGAAATGGAAAATGTGGGAAAGTTGCATTATCACTTAATGGCCTAACCACTTAGTTGGCAATGAGATACAGCATGTCCGTCCATACCCGCTTTCATTTTCCCTAGCTGGCTGGAGTGGGTTTGCAATAGATCAGATACACATGCTAATGACCTCTCCGCTCTCTCTAGTTTCTGCTCTAAGCAATAACCTGCATGGTGACATTGTAAGGGATCAAGTGATTGTTTTGACCATATAGATGTCTAAGGTAGCAGAACAGTGCAAGAAAATGACAAGTAAATGACTGATTTGTAAAAGCAGTCAGCTAAATGCGTTTTTTCTTATGTCGTAAGTGATTTGGTGGAATTAGTGATTAACACATCACGAGCTGATGTGATCCTTGGCAGATTTTAGATCAGTTGGTGTTCCTTCAACATCAACTTTTGCATTGAGGGACTGTAACAGGTACCTCTTATTCTGAATGAGGAGATAAAAATGGCATTGATTCTCGACTTGATGATGGTTGGCAAGTGGCAGGATGGCAACTTATCAACAGATAAAATGCACGATTTGTTAAGAGAGTAACAAAATTTTAGTCATACAACACTTTACCTAACAAGTTACAACTTACAAGCAGTGCTAGTTCAGTCATACATTTGGTATAAATTAGTTGTTGATTTTCTCCTCGCGTAGTTGCATCTCTAAATCTACAATGAACAGTGCTACCCAGGTGTCAATCATGAAATTTTTTAGGTTGTTTCTATTTGTGCACCAGAAGATTCATAACTATCTAACTATTTATTATTTACAAGAAAGCTTTCGTATCCACATGATTAAGTCTTTCAAAGAATGCAACATGTTTCTTTCCAATAACAATACCTAATATGTGTCTTTTTTGATATTTTGTTACTATGTTTATATGGATGAACATCCTAAATGATTATTCATTTTTACCAATTTTATGATTATGTTGCTATTGTACTCAAGTCAGAAAGCCTCTTGCAGTTGTGCAAGAGGCCTGGTGTTTGAACTATGTAATTCAGAAAGATGAGTGTAGTGTAAGTGGTAATATTGAGATGTATGAATGGCAATACGTAAAGGTACTTTTTGAAATAGTACAAGGCTTAGCCCTTTTAGGGGCACTAGATTTTTGGCACATGAATTGCATGTGCAAGAAATCTCACAAATGCTGAAACTGTGAATTTTGAACAAATCAAATAGCAACCTCTTAGGTAATATGATTTACACTCTGCAAAGCAACTCATTAGACAATATGACTCAAATCGTACAATGCAACATATTTAAAGTTTCAAATATCGTCTGATTCTGATATATATCGGCAATATCATATCGGGTTTTCGGGTACCCGATACAATATTAGTCCTATGATATTGACTAATATCGGGACTGATATTGCCTATATGGCCGATATTACTCATATTGATGATTGATTGATGTGACACTAAAAACCATTGGCTGATACAATTATTGTTATTGAGATTTTAAACAACAATTTAAACATTTTATGACAATGTAGTAATTCTGTAGAAGTTTAATATCTTTTTAAAGACACAAGGTTGTGAGACAAATGCAGGAAAGAGTTCAATTGCAAATTGAAGAACCTCAAAAGGCTTGCATTATAATAAGTAAGTTATGCCTCGCACAATACCAACTACGCATAAGAGTTGCTCAATATTTTTGGTTGTAAACAACACCTCGTGAAACGATGTATTGATATGCCACTAAAGAGAAAATATAAGGAATATATGTGATAGGGTCACTTTTGGTTAAGAAGCTTGGACACAAGCGCTCTGACACGGGTAAAACACGACACACCGACACACACCAAATTCTAAAATTATTTACACGGAACAATAATAACATGACAAAAGTGTCATCAATTCATGTGTGTGTGTGTGTGTGTGTGTGTGTGTGTGTGTGTGACACGACACGGCTTCATGTTAGAAGTGTCTATGTTTCATAGAATTGTTTGTGCTTCATAGTTTTTGGGTCTTGTTTCCAACCTTGTAGCATTGTACCTAAAATATAGGATATGGAATGTGTGTATTTCATGAAAAGAGGTAGAACTGAGTATAAGACAAGAAGAATCACTGAATGATTTAAGTTATTTGGACAATCATTGGAGATTGGGAACTTCAACAACAGTTAAGAAGTGTGTTAAGGTGGTAGTAATGGAGCAACAAGGACTAGAGTAGACCCAAGTGGGTATGCGCTGAGGCGGCAGAACGAGATAAGATAGCTGTTCAAAAAAAGGATCTGGCCCTTAGTAGTGCTGAACGGAGAAAAATGATTCATGTAACTGACTCCAATATCTGGGAAAAGATGTGTTGTCCTTTTATGGTTATTGTTCTATTTGGGTGCATTGCTGTCTACCTACCTTTGCCTCTTTCCTACAATAGCCATTGTAGTTGCAGCTTTAAACAGTAACGACTGTATGTTGTTACATTTGTTATTTTCTCTGGCAGCAAGGCAGTGCTTTCAAAAGGGAAAAAAGTGAAGCTGCTAGCTGAGCCAGCCACTTAAGTGGTCGTCTATGTTGCGTCTCAGTGAGCTTCTTGTCAACTGTAAAGCCTTCAATGATTGTCAACAAGATGAAACCATGCACCAACCAAATTCCCAAAAACAAAAGGAAAAGAAAAGAAAAAAAATATAGAAAAGAAGAAGAGTACCACTGAATTGTTCGGTACTCGATTTGGGGGGAATCACTCTGTACATTCTCCTGGATCCAGAATACTGAAGGAGAAAGAATTAAAAAAAATGAAAAAAGGAAAATGAAAGAACCTGGGATGTTTATCTTAAAGTGTTAGATCAATCTCACTGGAGGTGGTTCGCTAGAGGTTGGTATAGAGATGAGAATAATGTTTTAGAGATGGGGATGAGTAGAGATTATATTTTGATTATTTGACCATGTTGCAATGGCAGGTGCACTCTTTATAAGGTTGTGGTGCGTGCAATTATGAAATAGTGGGGGTGATGATGCATCTTATTAAGCTCACCCATGTTGTACCACTCAATGGGGTCCTTATAAGAGTGTTGAGATATACAATTATTAACTAATTGTATGAAAATAGCAGCCTCATATTGGTTAAACGAAGCAATCAACACTTTCCACCTGCCTAGACATTTTAGAAAACACTCCTTGCTCCAAATGTGCTCAGAGATCCTGGGTAATAGTTATGTGGGCCTGCAGTTTGCAATGAAGTAAACAATATAACAATGCTTTATCCTGATATAGAAGAGAAGTTCTGCCATAAATCGGCATCATCACCTGAAATATCTAAAGACCCTCGAATAGAACCATTAACATTTAACTAGTACTTACCTTCTGGATGCTTAAGTAAATTATTATTCTTTGACTTTTTTCTTAGAAACTTCTACTTGTAACTATACAGTGGTCCACTTATCCTCTTAACAGAGCCTCTAACTTAGCAAGATCTGAAAGTTTCCAAGTTTAGAAGTTTGATACATACTGCAAATTTAGGTGCCTTGGAATCATTAAACTAGTTTAATGGCTATTATGCTTTATGTTTCAGAATCTTAGCAATTGGGAAGCATTATGTTCAAAAATGCTTTGAAATAGATCAGCTGCAAAGTTATTGAAGGTTAGAGGTAGCTTCAGCCAAGAATAAGACCACGGAGAATCCATTTAGATGGTCTGACATGTACAATAAGCTATGAAGTATGGACGCTTCTACTATGTAGCTGTGTGGTGTTAAGACACACGTATTGGACATGATTGTTTTGTTGTGTCATTGTTGCTTCGTGTGTATACTTCTAGAATTTGTTGCGAGTGTGTCGTGCCGTGTTGTACCCGTGTCAGTGTTCCATATTTTTGCTTCTTAGCTGTTAAGCGTATTGGATGGTAGTGGCACTACTTCAGTTCAAGGAGCTTTGAGGACTGATAGTAGAGCAAAGTGATCTTAGATTGAGACAGATATTGTAGTTGCAAAGACGACATTGGAGGTGGGATTTAATGCAGTATTTGTATTCATGCAGCTGGAACTGTTTGTGACAAAGAATTTTTTGTTGTAAATTAGTAAAATTTTAACCTAAAGCTTGTTAAATAAATAGTAGCTCAACATGCCAATGTGAATATGTATAGTGCATGGTGACCATGCCCACATTAAAACTTGTGAAGCATCAGTTATACAAGTTCTAATATTCCCAGCTGGTATACCGTTGTGAATATTGAAACACATGATTCTAACCTAGGCAAATTTTCAGAACCGAAAATTGCCCTTGTCTTGAAACTCATGTGGAAGGTGTGGCTCAAAGGGATATTCAATTGTGGTCAGGCATGTAAGATTTTTTTTTTTTTTTTTTTTTTTTTTGAATTTTTGAACAAATGCCATAGCCTGGCAACCCAACCCTTTTACCAAGTGAGCCAGGCCTCAATGTCAAGCATGGTAGATAATAGCAGGATATGACAGACCAACACAAGCATTTGCAATTTACGTATCACAGTTTTGAACTTTTTCTTCTCTGTTTCTTTTTATGTATTCTTCTCTCCTTTTCTTTTTCTTAGTTTGTACTAAGACAACAATTGCTATGGAAAAGCTATAACAGGAGAACCCTGAATATTCAATTAACTCCAATGACATTTATTTTCATAAAGGAGTTGCTGTGTTCATTCATGTGGTGTTAGAATGTGTTCCTTGGTTGATGTAGACATGTGGGTTGCAGAGTGTGACTTATAAATAGTATCTTCTTCAGTGCCCTTCCTAAGGAGGTTCTATACATTGTTTCTTACTATTCCCTGTATGTATATTAGTGTATATTGTCAAATTATGTAGATTAATATATACTATTAGAATGTATGGTGGTATCTAGAAATTTTAATGGGCATTTTGCATTATCCAATGCCAATATACCACAGAAGCGAGTGTAATTTTTGTCTTGCAAATTTATCACCTTCTTTATCTTCTAGAATCTTTCAAAGGACTTTTCTGGCCTTGTTCCTTATTTGCATGAACTTATATTAGTTAACCAATAAAGTAGCTCTTTTTTCCTACCAATGTTAAAGCGGAGCGGCTTTATTTTTTACTTTTGAAAAAGAAAAATGTTAAAATTCATAAAAAACCAAAATGAAGATAAACTTAAAAAAATAAGAAAAATTATAGAAAATAAGAGGAAAGTTGGCACAAGCATCTAATGAATATATGTTATCTAAGAACTAATATTCTAACTTATATTTGTATTAAGAAACAATCTAGAACCTAAGCTATCTAAATGTAGAAAGGAGAGGAAATAAGAAATATTAATATTTTAATTGTATATTGAAAACCCTCTTCTTTGTCAGCATCCTCGTTGTTGGGTAAGATTAGAGGCGATCGAGAGAATTTTGATAGAACTCAGACGGCAGCTTTCCTAAACAGGCTGAGGCAGGTAGGCTTAGTGGTATTCTTTTTTTATATATATCTTGGCTATTTAAGTGATGAAAGTATTCTTTTTTCCTTGGATGAGTTGAGCGAGGTGGTCAGTAGTTTCCCCCCTTTTTCCGATCATATTTTGGCGAACATGGCATGATATAAGGACTTTCGAGTGGTATGCAAGCAGAATGACATTTATGAAAGGGGACCTGCGATATTAGGTGGAACATAAAGAGTATTATACGCTTCATAACCTTTTGTAGAAGAAGAATTAGAATGCACCAAGAGCGGTGTAAGAGTGGCTTTCCCCCCCAAAGTAAGGGGTGAAGTAAAAAAAAGAGTTTTTTTTGTTCCAAATTTGCCCTTGACAAGATGCCCTGTAACTCTTGAGCAAACTACTTGTTTACAAGAGTTTGCATGAGTTAGAATCATAATTATTGTTGCCAAACAAGGCCTAAAACTTGGCATTTGACCCCTGAACCAGCAATATTTATATCACATGTACTTCAGTCTTGTTATCTAACTTTTATTTTGGTGGTAATTTTAACACCCAAACCTCCCTAACCCCACCCCCCCCCCCCCCCCCCCCCCCCCCCCCAACACACACAACACACACACACACACACACACAAAACAAAAGCAAAAAAAAAAAAAAAACCCACCCACGCACGCACACAAACATAACTGAGAACACCCCTTCCCGAAAAAAAGCACATGCATGCAGTCACCACCAAACCCATGTGCTCCCTGTTCACATTTTGGTGAATATATGGAACTTTGATTAAGTATGTAAGAAGGATGCCATATATGAAAGGTGATGGTGCAATGTTAGGTGGAAAATAGAGAATTATTGTACTCTTTGTTAACATTTGTTGAAGAAGGTTTAGTAAGTGAAGGAAGACCGTAGAAAGTCTTGTTTTAAAGTTCTTATGTACTCATGAAAATATCTGCGTGCTGAAATTCGAACAAAGTTTTATTCTTCAAAAAGTTCAAATTACAACAGCTCAGCTACTAAATATATTCCTTCTGTCATATAATGGTAATGTACTACCTACTACTATATACCTTGTCATTTTATAGTAAATGGAAGGTTGTCTTGGGACTTACCTTCTCACGACTCAGGAGGACTTTGGATGTTGATGAAGTAAGCAAGCAATCATCAAAATTATCTTTCTGATCTTCTTTCAGGATTTTCAGATGAAAATTTGAAATTTAAATAGGATGCACAATTATTTATGCATTAGACCACTATATCACATTTTCACTAGTAACAGTGTTCTAATATGAGATTTGGATTTGTCAAAGATTTAAAACTCTTTATCTTGGATGAGAGTCTTTAGGATAACTGATAATACTATGGGAGCTTGTGATTCTCATGCACAAGTCAAAATTCAAGGCAAATGGATGACAAATCAGATTCTGAACTTCTATCTGAATGAGCCATTGTAAAATTACATTCACATTTCTTCTCCATGTTATGCTTATTGGTGGCATTGCTATTTCCAACCTGAAATCTGTCGTTTAATGGAAGATCTTGAGAATATGAGTTATCTAAAAGGTCTTTCCATATTTTAGCAGTGTCTCAGTCGGCTTGTACATAAATCACATTCTTGAAGGTTTATTCAAAGCATTTTTTTTAATTGGAATACATGAATAATCTTCCTAGCTTGACTCATTCAAGTCTTGCATGTTTGATCAGGTGTTCCCTGCACCCGTTGATAGGGAGAAGGTGAAATCCTGCTTATCTGAGCTTAGTGAGATGCACAATGTCTTCAAGCAAGTACTGAGTGCAGGGATGGAGCAGCTGGGTGCAACGGTCACACCGCGTATCCGTCCAGTTCTGGACACTGTAGCGACCATCAGCTATGAGCTCTCAGATGCTGAATATGAGGAAAATGAGTTGAACGATCCATGGGTGCAGATGCTTCTCCATGCTGCTGAGACCAGTATGGTGTGGCTGCAGCCGTTCATGACATCTAACAACTACGACCTGTTTGTTCACCTGGTGATTGATTTCATAGTAAAGAGGCTCGAAGTAATCACGATGCAGAAAAGATTCAGCCAGCTTGGTGGCCTCCAACTTGACAGGGAGGTGAGGGCATTGGTCAATCATTTCTCTGAGATGTCTCAGAGGCCAGTGCGAGATAAGTTTGCTCGTCTCTCCCAGATGACTACGATTCTCAACTTTGAGAGGGTATCCGAGATCTTAGATTTCTGGGGGAGAATGCAGGGCACATGACGTGGTTACTGACTCCTTCCGAGGTGAGAAGGGTTTTAGGTCTAAGACTGGACTTCAAACCTGAAGCAATTGCTGCACTAAGGTTGTAACTGAACCTTTATTCTTTTACTTTTATTCAGTACATGTCCAATTTTTTTTTATCCAAGAAGTGAGTGATCCACATATCTCCCATTCTTTACATGTAAACACAGAAAGAACATACATTTTGTTGAATCAATCAGTTTAAAGATGTATTTATCAGAAACTCATTTTCAAGGGCATGGGTCACGCCCCGCTTCCCAAAATACGCTGGAGCGGAGACGCGACACGAGTCGGCGGCGCATATACGCAAAGAAAATACTTCATGTATATGCGCTAAGCCTTAAGTAACCCGAAACAAGCTATAACTTTATACTATAATGAGTCAACGATCACTGTAATAATACATATAAGCATCCACGCATGATATCATTTGAATAAGGAACTGGAATAACAAATGAATCTGATATAATGAGAATCAGGAAATAATATGAAGACAAGAAAGATAAGAATATCGAAATCGAATAGGGAGAAATTTTAGCTCTTCGCGTAGCATACAGTCTCATCGAGCACCTGCACAATAGAAACAAAGCGTCCAATACCTGAACATGCAAATCCAGGGTTGTCAGAAAGCGACCTGGTGAGTGTGTGTGTAAAGGGGAGAGCTCGTGCATATAAATAATGTGCACAGAATAATAACCAGATAAACTATAGACAGAAGATAACTAAATAACGTGATAAACAGATAACTAAAAGATAACTGCATAACAACATGAATGAAGATAAAAGTCAAATATCACAACTGTAAACAACCAACTGATATCTGAAGGTATAACCTAACACATGTCACTAGTCTGGTGTACAATCCTATATCTATCATAGTTATACATATATATACAGTCGGGTGAACACAGTTAGTCACAATACATTAACAGTTTATTATTATTAATTATGTCAGCGAACACCAATTGTCACATGTAATAGACGCATCTCATACTACACCTACCACACATGCCAATCGAGGTCCTCAGTTATTGAAACTGATCGGTTGGAGACATTGTCCATGCTTTAGGTGGGTCCCGTGCATACCCGGGACCACGGTCTAGACTCCTGGCGCTGAACCAGGACCTACCGCAAGGTAGTCAGGAACATGTATAACAGGAACAGGAAACAGGACGGGGTGCCGGTCACCCCACGGGAACCCTGCAGTGGAACCCTCTTTCGACTGCACAACCTAAATCCTAGGTCCACCCAAAATACAGACGCTGTCTCCTCCATCAATCTCCCCAATCCCAGTGTAAGTTGTCATGTTATTAATTTATTAAGATTATTTAATGTACATGTTACTTGAATCACTGGGATAACTCGGTGATAGACATGGTAACAACGTCAACATGTGTAATCAAGATGCCGGTATAACAAGAATATATATTATCAATGAACAGGATACCGGTATAACAGGAATATGTAACAAGTATAACATGACGGTGTTGTTACCGTGTAATAATATTTTTCCCAGCAATTAATGGTAACATGGACATGATAGTTATCAGGTAGATACCAAGTATAGTCAGTCAAGTTTCTCAGGTGAATCAAGATATCCAGGATGACTAATGACCTACTGTCATGAATAAAATAATCCGGACAATGTATATAATTAACTCATATCCTCAAAGTCATCGATATATCCATCCTCTAAGTCATCAATAAATCTGATCGATCAATAGCTGTCATAAAATTCCGAACATGTAATATAATCACCGATATCCATGAAATCACTCTCATAATAACTCTATCTCCCTAACTGAATTGATCAGTAACTAAACATGAAGCACATGGTATATCCTCGAGACCAATAGTCAACAGATACTGAAATCATAACGAAGTAAGGGAATCATCCTCAAACAACAAATAGTCTAGAATATCTACTTCTGCTACTTAATATCAACAAAATATCATCTAAATAAATCTCAAAATACTCACAAATATAAATCCAGCTACCTCAACCTTATCTTAATGCAGATCAGGCTTTATAACGTAAATCCAAGGTCATCTATAACTTAAGATCAAACCAAATTACGGTCCAACTTTCCTCGCAACTAACTCCAAATCCAGAATAATAAATAACTAGTAAGAGCTAACAAGAACACTAATATACTGGTGATAAAACATCAAGTCCAGAAATGTCTAACATCAAATCACATCAGAATTATTATTTGTGGTATTTCTAAACTGTCTCTTATCGGTATAGAATGTCATATCTACTTGTCCACAATATCCAAGAGCTCTGATCAGAAATAATCACCAATACATGAATGCCAAATCTGATAACTAATACAAACTATATCAACCTCAAGATCGAGCCGGAACAAGTCATAGTCTAAGGTACATCAAAACTAGGCCTAAGCCAATAACTAAACTACCAATACATGAAATAACGCTAATACAAGCAAATATCAACTACATGAATAAAGTGGGCAATCATGAATATCTCATGAAGTAATACAAGTGATCAAACTGGTAAAATATAATAGAAAGTTACATGAAATGATAAGAGCAACATGTAAGGCATACCGACAACGGTAAATACACAATAACTAACACTCACATGAAATGACGCGGTTTCGGATCTGAATCGCCGTCTGGTCTTCACTGCACGAACCGGTACTGATTTACGGATCATCCCATGGATCGGTCTTCGGATTGCCTGTGTATCGGGTCCACAATGAGCACAAATCCGAATCGAGTCCGGATCTCCTGAAGCTGGGTTCGGATCTCACCGAACAAACCCGAAATGCTGTAGCATGTAACCAACACATACAAATAAATATAAATATATACTAAACACACTCCCGAGCACACCGACACATACGTGTACACCCACGTACACATACATATACGGGTACAAACTAACAACCATGCATACATACACATATATACGCTTATATACATACATCTATACATACCTATATAATGCATTATATATACATACCCATGTCTATATATGAACACACACTCACGCACACCTCCCTACATGCACACACTAACAAACAATTAAATGAACTTCTCAATTATTACACAAATGCCATCATACAAATAAATGTAAAACTAACCTCGAGCCGATTTGCGGCGCACCGACGGAGGCTCTGACGGAGGCGTCCGAGGCCGCGGAGGGTGTCGTTGCATAGAGCATCTCGCCGTGAAGGGCGTGGGTGCATTCGCTCTTGCCTACGGTGATCCTTGGCGACCCACGGAGAGCCGAAAAACGGCTCGGAGTAAGATATTTTCCGCACATACAACATACAAATACATTAATAAGCACCACATTCATAATTATAATACATATAATTAAACCTATAATTTACATATATTCACCAAAAATAATTGAACAAGGGGAGATGAAGGAATATGCCATGGAGATGGATGATGGATCCGGCCAATCGGAGAGCTGGTCTCATGGGGCTATCAAAGAGGGCTTGCTGTGTGAACGTGGGCAGCCTGGGAGGCGCGCACACACGGGGGTGTCCAAGGGGGCTGGCCATTGGCTGTGCTGCTGGTCTGAAGTGCGGCAAGGGGGCAGACGCGGCTACTGGATGCGCGCCGGCCTGCCATGGGAGGAGGCGCCAGGGGGGAGTTCGGCCATGGCTGCTGGTGCGCGCTGGACAAGATGTTGGTGCTGCTGAGGGGCTGCCGGAGAGTTGTGCGCGCCGGGGAGGAGATCCAGCTGCCATGGCGGCCTGGGGTGGTTGTTGCGCTGGCTGTGCGCCGGCCAGGAGAGGGGAGGAGCTGGGCGCTGGTGCGGATCTCGCCGGAGACGAGAGGGAGGTGCTCCGGTGGTATGATGGTGCACGGTGGGGTGTTGGGGGGAGCAGCTGGGTGGGTGGAGGAGTTGCCGGGTCTTGCCGGAGGTGGGCAGTGGAGGGGGCTCCAGCGGGGTTCGGTGGTTGGGGAGCGGCGGCTGTAGCATGAAGAAGGAGAAGAAGAGAATATAGATTAGGGATTAGGTTTAGGTTTAAGGGTTAGGATTAGGGTTAAGTGTTGGGATTATTTATAGGATGGGTTATTGGGTTTAATGGATATTGGGTATAGATTGGGTTTTTGGTAAGATTCATGTGTAAGGGTTAACGAGTAGGATTAGGAATCCAATAGGTTAATGGGTAGTGGGTTAATGCTAATGAGTAATAGGCTTATTGGGTATGGTTATAGGCTAACGGGTAAATGGACAAGGGATAAGGCATGAATAAAAATCAAGGAAAAAGAAATATTATAAATACCACTACAAAATAATAATCCAATATTAACAACAACATTACTTAATCAAAATATTAATAATAATAATGCCAATAACATTACATGACCACACTAATAATAATAAATAATAGTAACAATAATAATAGTAATAATAGTAGTAACAATAATAATTAAGAATAATAACAAGAATAAGAAAATAATAACAATAACACTAATAATAAAATAATAACCTTAATGAAATAATGGTAGTAACACTAATAATAATAATCTTAATAAACACTTAGAAAAAATATAAAAATAAAAATACAGTATTTCTAATTAGGGATCTTACATTCTACCCACCTTATAAAAATTTCGTCCTCGAAATTCAATAGGGCGGGGAATGATAAAAAGAATTCAAATCAAAGGAGAAGACAAACAAAACAAGCTTCACATTACTTCTCTGCACATCATAAATCCACCACGCTTCCGCTGCGCTACTCTGATTTCTGCTACAGACTTCAGCAATGAGTAAGCAATCTCAAGAGATAAAGTCAAGGAATAGATCGAGAAGGAGCACGAGAAGCAAGATGAAAATCCGGATCACTCTAAAAGAAGAGTAGAAATCAAGAATATCAAAAGATCAAAGATAAAGATTTCCAAAAGAAGGACGGCCAATTCCAAATGGACTGAATATCATAATGGATAGTATATGTATATTGCAGTGTAACTATAGATTGTTTTCAAGTTACTGGTATGATCTAGGTCTTCTTGCGAAACAAAAGTCAAAGATCAAGATCGCAAGTCGAAAACCTGGCTCTGATACCATGAAAACCCTGTCACGCCCCGCTTCCCAAAATACGCTGAAGTGGAGACGCGACACGAGTCGGCGACGCATATACGCAAAGAAAATACTTCACGTATATGCGCTAAGCCTTAAGTAACCCGAAACAAGCTATAACTTTATACTATAATGAGTCAACGACCACTGCAATAATACATATAAGCATCCACGCATGATATCATATGAATAAGGAACTGGAATAACAAATGAATCTGATATAATGAGAATCAGGAAATAATATGAAGACAAAAAAGATAAGAATACCAGAATCGAATAGGGAGAAACTCCAGCTCTTCGGCATTCAGATTGCATTGCAAGAGGAACTCGATTCTGGGATCGAGCTTCCTCTCTTTGCTGACACTGAACACGTTAGGATAGACCAGAGCGATCTTGAAGACTTGCTTTCTCGTGAGGCCCACCGACTGCCAAAAACTCAAGTGGAGGGGTTCGACCCTGTAAGCCAAAAAAAAAACGCCTGGCAATTTTCGACTAAAAATGTAGCGGCCGCCTCGTCTCCATCGGCAAGATCAGTCAAGAAATCGACTCGAGGAATCATCGGAGATCTTGATTTAAGAGCGCCTGGCAGCGGAGAACGATGTCCGGTAATCCGAATCGCTGAAGGAAGAGGAGCATTTCGTCCAATTCTGGAAGCGGCATTTCGCAGAACACCTTGCTGATGTTCACATTGTTGAGGACGTGGCCAAGCTTCTCTTTGGGAACTCCGTGATCCAGCAGCAGCTGAATCCTCTCTCTGAATCCAGTGAAGCGTCGAGGATGGTTCCATACCAGCAGGTACTCAAGCTTCTCTGAATGGAGCCCGGTGATCTCTTCGAGAAGGAAATCAAGAAAAGGTAAAACTTCTGGAGAGATTAGGATGTCGGGATGGCAAGCGATTGTAACATGCTAGCATTGATAATGTTATAGTGCTAAATTAATCCTTATTTATGTGTGTATGTATATACACACACATATATCGACTGTTAGTATAATTCTATGATATCACTGGTATTTAAACATGTACTATATCGTATTGTGATTGTATTACTATTATATTATATATTACTACTTTATTCATTTTACCACTCACTAGGTCGCTTTCTGACGATCCTGAGTTTGCATGTTCAGGTTGAAGATCCGAGATATTATAGTATCTAATATTTTCTGGGATATTACAAGGAGACTCGTCACCTTTATGATGTATGAGTATCTTTATTATTTTGTCTTTATTCTCTTACTTAATTCTATTTTCATAAATGTCATAGTCACTGACCCCTTTTGCAGGTATTCTTGTACTAACTAAATGCTAGAATAATTGTATATATTATATGTATTCTCTTGTACTAAGGCTTAGCGTGTATGCGGGGGATAATTTTCTCGCGTATATGCGTCGCCGACTCTCGTCGCGTTCCTGCTATTGTATATTTTTGGGAGTGGGGCGTGACAGAATATTAGCGGATCAAATGCGAATACTAATCAGATATGCAAAAACGGATATGGTTACGAATCGCCTGCACGTCCTTCTGGCCCCATTACTGGGGGGTCCGCCCCTCCGACCCCCTACGTCGCACCCGTGCCTCCCTTCGTCGTGCCCCGCTCCTGATCCCCATCTTCCACCGCTGCTATCTTCCCTCTCTGCTCCCTCTCGCCGGCAACCCCATCTTCTTTGTTGACGACCTCCAGATCTCCCTCTGCGGCCTCGACCTCATCGACTTCTTCTCCTGCTTCCTCCCTACTCCTCTGTGGGGCCCCCACCACCACCACTGCTCCGTCTCCCTTCCCCTCGACCTCCCCAAGGTCAACCATCGCTGGGTCGAATTCTGATTTGATACCGCCGCCTGCGACCGCAAGAGGCGGAGCTCCTCCACCTCCTACCCGATCCGGTTCGTCGAGGTCCGGATGGTGAAGCGCCACCTGAGTGGCTGAGAGAGTACCTAGATCGGATCGAATCCGTGCTAAAATATGGCGAGTGCAGGGAGACCGAGGTGACCGAGATGGCAGAGGTGACAGCGGCGGCGACAGCGGAGATGGTTGATCTTGTGGTGGACGGGCATGCAGTGCTGGACGCGCTGCTGCTGAAGGCTGATCGGTGCTCGGACCCTCTGAGGAGAGCGGGATGGAGCTCCAAGGAGGTCTCCGATGTGCTCATGTTCGATTCCAGGCTGTAGAGAATGGAGAAGAAGAGGCCGAATGTGAAGTTACTGGCAGAGATCAGGATCAAGATTAGGAAGCAGGCAGAGGCCATTGGATATATTAAGATACTTGCGGATATTTGAATCCGACTTGAAGAATCCTATCCGCATCCGTATTCGATTACTGATTATCTGACTCTGTCGGATGCAAAAAAATAACATCCGAATTCAAATGACTAGTGGAACGGATATCCGCATCCAATTGCACCCCTAATCAACAGTCGTTTCGTATGAGCGCGATCCGAGTCCTAGCCCAGAAGAATACAATATGAACAAAGACTTTGAGAGGTGAGTTGGCAAGACCTAAGGTTAGTAATTCAAAACATTTTACCAACATTACTAGAGGGACTATCATTAATGTTGGGAGAGGGTTGAAGTGTTTAAAAAAACCTAGTACCACGAGAGTCATCGATTCTTGTTAAAATGCTACTGCTAGTTATGTTTTTTTTTGCAGTTTATTCAATGAGGAGGAAATAAACAAAAACAAAAAAGATCTTACGGGAAAGAATATTATTTAACTAATTGATCCTCTTGTTAGGATGACAATTTCATTGATGATCTAAACACGCTTGAGATCAATCACATGAACACATAAGACAAAATCACAAATTCAAAAGGAAGAACACAAGATATTTATGTGGTGTTGGCTATCCATCCTCGACATATACCCACAAGACATAAGTATGAGACCTACTATGAACAAATAAATCATACATGATTTACAAGATAACCCTCTTTACCTCACAATCTCTTGAAAAGTCACCTAGAGGGGGGGGGGGGGGTGAATAGGTGACAATGCTAATCTAGGGGCAAATTAAAAATTAAAGCTACAACTATCACCAAGCAAGAGTCACAAGATGAATGCAAGCAAGTAAGTATGATGAGCAAGTAATAAGTGCAAGCAAAGTAGAGTAAGAATTGCAAGAATGTAAACCAATCGCAAACACAAGGATATGTTATCGAGGTTCGAGCACCCAGCTCTACTCCCCGCCTTCCCCAGAAGGATTCCGACCACTTCCACTATCACAAAGATCTCAAATACAATGGAGTACCCAACTCCTACAATCTCAAGAACAAGTAATTTCCTTGGTAGTCAAAAGACCACAAACTCTCTCTTTTCAAATATCTCTTCCCTTACAAAGGTCCTTAGAGAATATTGAGTAGGAATGAAGCTCTTTTGTGTGTAAGGAAAGGAAATTGAAATCAGAGAAAAACTTTTGAAACCCTTCAGAAAATTGAGAGAATTTAGCACAAAAACCAAGAACTTTGAAAGCCTTAAACTTTTGAATTTTTAGCAAATTGTTGTTGTAACCAATCTCTCCCCAAACACCCCTATTTATAGGAGAGGGCTAGGGTTTAGGGATAAAACATATTTACTGATGTTTAGGAGGTAATTAGATCAAATATATCCTTAAACGAATTTTTAAACACAAAAGACAAAAATAAACAGCTCTTAAAAATCTGCCCGTTACTGTTCAAACGGTCAGATCGGTCGACCGGGCCGGTCGACCGGTAGATCAAAAATTTGACCGTTATAGGCTAGCGGTCGACCGACCCGGTCGACTGAAACAACCTGTGAGCAAAAACAAATATCTCGGTCGACCGCCCCGGTCAACCGGCAGATGTGCACACTGATACGTGCCTCTGCCAGGACTGCGGTCGACTGGTCCGGTCGGCCGGACCAGACTGACACAGACTCGGTCGACTGCCCCGGTCGACCGGATCAGGTCAAAAATTGATTTTAGAAAAGAAAACAAAGAGGATTTTGATTTTAACAAAAATACTTTTGAACAGGGAATAGTATAAAACATAAATATATATCTGTAGGCAAAAACTTGTATGCAAAATATTTTTGTATAATTATAAGAAATTATTTTGGAATGAACATGTGCGCAAAAACGTGTGTGATAGAGCTTCAAACCTATCCACTATTCTTTAACATACTATAAACTGAAAAACAAATTACATGAAGACTTCTTGTGCTATCTTCAAGTCTTTGAGCCATCCAATGCCTTGCTAGTGCCTTTTCTTGCTTGGTGGAACTTAGAAGTTCTTACAATAGCTAAGCAAATGGTTTCTAAACATGGTACAAAACCTGAAACTCATCTTAACAAACTTGTTAGTACCAAATAGCTCTAATTTGGTTTGTCATCATCAAAACATAAAACAATTGGAGAGTGTAACCTCTTGGGCCAACAATCTCCCCCTTTTGATGATGACAAAACAAATAGGCTATTAACAAAAATGTAGGGAGGAGAAAACTCCCCCTCAAATTATGCTATACATAAAACACAAAAAAATGTGCTCTAGATACCAATAATTGAAATGATGCACCAATTATTGAAACCAACAAAAACAAATATATAAAACACAAAAATTGCTACAACTAAAACACAAGAATTCATAAAACCAAAACATATAAATTCATAAAACAAATCATAAAATTAAAGCATATAAATTCATATGGAACCAAGACCAAATGAACTTATTTTTGTCATGTAAACTTATTCTCCCCCTTTTTGTCATACATCAAAAAGGGTTATGAAAAACATGTCTATTCAATAATACAAACATTAAGTTCTCCACAAATAAACGAAATCTAGCAAAATCAAGAGGTTTAGTGAAAATATCGGCTAGTTGTAAATCCGTGGAAACATAATCAATATCTATATCACCTTTCTCAAAATGATCTCTAAGAAAGTGATATCTAATCTCAATGTGCTTGGTCTTACTATGTTGATTTGCATTTTTGGTCATGTGTATAGTACTAGTATTATCACAAAATATTTTTATATGATTAAAGTGCAAATCAAAATCAAGGAGAGTGTGTTTCATCCAAAGGACTTGTGCACAACAAGCCCCTCGCGGCAACATACTCCGCCTCGGCGGTTGAGAGAGCTACGGAATTTTGTTTCCTAGAGGACCATGAAACAAGACAATTACCAAGAAATTGACATGTCCCACTAGTACTCTTTCTATCTACTCTACAACCCGCATAGTCGGCATCCGAATAACTAGTCATTGAAAAATCTATAGTTTTTGGATACCAAAGACCCATTCCAATAGTGCCTTAATATAACGAATAATGCGTTTTACCGCAATAAGATGAGACTCTTTAGGACACGATTGAAATCTAGCACAAAGACACACACTAAACATGATATCCGGCCTACTTGCCGTCAAATATAAAAGACTTCCTATCATGCTTCTATATAATTTAATATCAACATTTTTACCTTGTTCGTTCTTATCAAGCTTGGTTGTAGTTGCCATTGGAGTGTTGCAAGCCTTTGATCCTTCAAGCCCAAACTTCTTTACTAGCTCCTTTGCGTACTTGGCTTGGTTAATGAAGGTTCCGTCTTGCAATTGCTTGATTTGGAGTTCAAGGAAGAAATTGAGCTCACCCATGGAAGACATTTCAAATTCTAGTTGCATTACCTTCTCAAAATCCTTGCATAAAAGCTCATTAGTAGATCCAAAAATTATATCATCAACATAAATTTGCACAATTAAAATATCATTATCAACATGCTTAGTAAAAAGAGTTGTGTCTACTTTGCCTTTAATAAAATCATTTGAAACGAGAAAACTAGAAAGCCTTTCATACCAAGCTCTTGGAGCTTGTTTCAATCCATACAAAGCTTTATCAAGTGTAAAAACAAAATCGGGATGAACATGATCAATAAAACCGGGAGGTTGAGAAACATAAACTTCTTCATCAATAAAACCATTCAAAAATGCACTTTTCACATCCATTTGAAAAAGTTTAAAATTTTTAAAACATGCAAAAGCTAGTGTCATCCGTATGGCTTCAAGCCGTGCTACGGGTGCAAAGGTCTCCTCAAAGTCAATTCCCTCAACTTGAGTGTAACCTTGGGCCACTAATCTAGCTTTATTCCTAATGACATTTCCGGACTCATCCATCTTGTTTCTAAAGATCCACTTAGTACCAATTATTGGTCTATCGTGGGGCTTAGGAACAAGGTGCCAAACTTGGTTGCGCTCAAATTGATTAAGTTCCTCTTGCATGGCAAGCAACCAATATGGGTCCGTCTCGGCTTCGAGAATGCCTTTGGGTTCAAAATGAGAAATGAAAGCAAAGTTACCACATAGGTCATGGAGCTTGGAGCGCGTTGTGACTCCTTTAGATGCATCACCCAAGATGAGCTCCTTAGGATGATTTGTAGCGTATCTCCAAGCTTTAGGAAGCGGTTGAGTGCTTTCCTCCTTATCCTCTTGAACTTCACCAATAGGATCTAGCTTTTCTTCTTGAGCGGGTGAGTCCTTCAAGGATAGTCTCTCCATGTCTTCACCTAATGGTTCAAACTCTACAACATTCTCAACAAACACATTAGATTCTTCAAACTTAACATGCATGGATTCTTCAATGGTTTGAGAAGATCTAATGAAAACTCTATATGCTTTGCTAGTAGAGGAATATCCAACAAAGATAGCCTCATAAGCCTTAGCATCAAATTTACCCAAATTATCCTTAGTATTCAAAACAAAACACTTGCATCCAAAAACTTTAAAATATGCAACATTTGGTTTTCTAGAATGATACATTTCAAAAGAAGTTTTTAAAGAATTTTTGCATAAATAAATACGATTCGATATATAGCATGCGGTGTTTACGGCCTCGGCCCATAAATATTGAGGGAGGTCATACTTACTTATCATTGTCCTAACCATCTCTTGAAGTGTTCTATTTTTCCTTTCTACAACTCCATTTTGTTGTGGAGTTCTAGGACAAGACGTTTCATGCTTAATTCCCTTATCATCACAATAAGTCATGAAGAGTTGGTTAATAAACTCACCACCTCTATCACTTCTTATTCTCAAAATCGGAAAACCCTTTTCTTTTTCAACTCTTTTTCGAAAAATCTTAAAATGAGAAAAAGTTTGATCTTTATTTTGCAAAAAGAAAACCCAAGTAAAACGGGAGAAATCATCAACCAAAACAAATGCAAATCTCCTTCCATTTAAACTCTTAGTTTTAGTTGGTCCAAAAAGATCCATATGAATTAATTCTAAAGGCCTAGTTGACATGATATCCTTGATTGGTTTAAAGGAAGACTTGGTTTGTTTCCCAAGTTGGCACGCACTACAAATGCGGTCTTTCTCAAAATTCAAGCAAGGTATACCCTTCACCAATTCCTTTGAATTAATTCTAGAAATATGGTCAAAAGATGCATGTCCTAGTCTTCTATGCCAAAGCCAAGAATTTTCATCAAAAGCATTCAAGCATTTAGTAGAACAATCTAAATTGAGCATGTCAATAATATAAACATTATTATCACGAAATCGGTGAGAATACAAACATCGGATTTAACATCAAAAATCTTACAAGAATTATCATCAAAAACAACTTTAAGTCCACGATC
This sequence comes from Agave tequilana, assembly GCA_038442645.1. Taxonomy (NCBI): domain Eukaryota; kingdom Viridiplantae; phylum Streptophyta; class Magnoliopsida; order Asparagales; family Asparagaceae; genus Agave; species Agave tequilana. Next base: position 122,997 of record JAVJIF010002335.1, read on the forward strand.
ACAAAGTTGACTAATGCTAAGCAAATTATGTTTTAAACCATCTACTAAAACAACATTCTCAATAATAGGAGATGCACCAATTTGAATGTTACCTATACCGATGATAGTTCCTTTGGAGTCATCCCCGAAGGTGACGGTGCCACCTTCCATGTACCTTGATAGGGTTGTGAAGTTGTTGATGTCCCATGTCATGTGTCTTGAACAACCACTATCAAGGTACCACCGCTCCCTACGTCTTGGAGCCTTGGTGTGTACCTACATCAAACAATTTAAGACTTGATTTTGGTACCCACATTTTCTTGGGTCCTCTAGGGTTAGTGTCATGAACCCAAACAAGATTATTTGTTCTATTTAGTTGATCATAGCAAAACTTAGCTAAATGTCCATTTTTGCCACAATATGTGCATCTATACACTCTACCATATTTAAAAGCATAATGAGTGTGTGATTTGTGAGCATGGGCATTGTGAGCATGAACATGAAACGTGTTAGGTGTAGTGTGAGCATGAGGAATCTTAGCATGAGATGTGTGCTTTTTAGAAAATTTTTCTTCAAGTTTCTTAGTATTAAAGGCACAATCTTTTAAAACTTTTTCAAAATCATTCATTTTGGATTTAAAAGAAGAAATTTCTTTTTCATCAATAATAGGAGATTTTGCCTTACAAGTACTCTTGTAGGCACAAAATTCTTTTTGCATGGAAATGAAATTAGAAGAAATATCATCTTTTTCTTTAGAAACAATGGCAAGTTGATTCTTAAGAAAAGCAACTTCTTTTTGTAATTTTATGCATTCAAGTTTCTTGTTATCATAAGTTTCAGAAAGTTCTACAAAAGCATGCACTAGAACTTCCTTACTTACATCATCATCTTCATCATCAAGGGATTGAGGAGTTACCTTGGGTGTGTTTGCCATGAAACACATATTAGCTTGATCCACCTCCTCTTCGGACTCGCTTTCCGAATCCCATATTGCTTTGTAGGCTTTCTTTTCCTCCGGCTTCTTTGGCTTGAAGGAGGAAGTCATTTTCTTCTTGAACTCCGGACAATCCGCCATGATATGTCCGGGTTTGCGGCAATTGTAGCATATGATCTTCCGCTCCTCTTTGCCTTCGAATTTTCTCCGGAAGTTGAACTTGTTCTTTCGGTACAACCTCTTGACATTCCGCACAAGTAGAGTTAGCTCCTCATCTTCATCTTCGTCATCTTCATCGTCATCATTGGTGGATGAAGTCTTGAAGGCTATGGATTTCTTCTTTGAAGTAGTGGCCTCTTCTCTCGCCTTCTTCTCCATCTCATGGGTCTTTAGGTTCCCAATGAGACTAATGAGGTCCATCTCGTCCTTGTCGTTCAACTCCTTCAAGGTGGTGCCTTGATCTCCCATGATGAAGGAAGAGCCCGAATTACTTTCCGCACCTTTTGATCGTTGGAGATGTCATCACCTAATGAAGAAAGACCATTAGTGATTTTAGTAAACCTTGTAGCCATACTATCAATAGACTCATCATCAAGCATTTTAAATGACTCATATTGGGACCTCAAGAGATCTATCTTAGCTCTCTTGACTTGTGAAGTCCCCTCGTGTGTGACCAATAAGTGTTGCCAAATCTCATAGGCGGATTGGCAATGAATTACCCGTGTAAGGTCATCCTCATTCAAGGCGGTTAATAGGGAATTTTGGGCTTTGGAGTTAGCCTCATATAGTTTAAAGTCAAGGTCGGTCCAAGTGCTCTCATCACCATCGGGTGCTACATAGGGTTTAGTCAAGGACTTGGCCACTAAGCTACCCAAAGATTGCAAAAATATAGTCATCCTAACCTTCCAAATTGGGAAATTTAGGCCATCAAATTTAGGTGGGGATTTAATGTTGTCGGCCATGTTTACTAGTGATGAATGAATGAAATGAAAATATTGATTAGCAATATTTTAAGGATCTCTCTATGGATGTTAAGCCAAACCTAAAGTCCAGGCTCTGATACCAATTGAAAAGTCACCTAGAGGGGGGGTGAATAGGTGACAATGCTAATCAAGGGGCAAATTAAAAATTAAAGCTACAACTATCACCAAGCAAGAGTCACAAGATGAATGCAAGCAAGTAAGTATGATGAGCAAGTAATAAGTGCAAGCAAAGTAGAGTAAGAATTGCAAGAATGTAAACCAATCGCAAACACAAGGATATATTATCGAGGTTCGAGCACCCAGCTCTACTCCCCGCCTTCCCCAGAAGGATTCCGACCACTTCCACTATCACAAAGATCTCAAATACAATGGAGTACCCAACTCCTACAATCTCAAGAACAAGTAATTTCCTTGGTAGTCAAAAGACCACAAACTCTCTCTTTTCAAATATCTCTTCCCTTACAAAGGTCCTTAGAGAATATTGAGTAGGAATGAAGCTCTTTTGTGTGTAAGGAAAGGAAATTGAAATCAGAGAAAAACTTTTGAAAACCCTTCAGAAAATTGAGAGAATTTAGCACAAAAACCAAGAACTTTGAAAGCCTTAAACTTTTGAATTTTTAGCAAATTGTTGTTGTAACCAATCTTTCCCCAAACACCCTATTTATAGGAGAGGGCTAGGGTTTAGGGATAAAACATATTTACTGATGTTTAGGAGGTAATTAGATCAAAATATATCCTTAAACGAATTTTTAAACACAAAAGACAAAAATAAACAGCTCTTAAAAATCTGCCCGTTACTGTTCAAACGGTCAGATCGGTCGACCGGGCCGGTCGACCGGTAGATCAAAAATTTGACCGTTATAGGCTAGCGGTCGACCGACCCGGTCGACTGAAACAACCTGTGAGCAAAAACAAATATCTCGGTCGACCGCCCCGGTCGACCGGCAGACGTGCACACTGATACGTGCCTCTGCCAGGACTGCGGTCGACTGGTCCGGTCGACCGGACCAGACTGACACAGACTCGGTCGACTGCCCCGGTCGACCGGATCAGGTCAAAAATTGATTTTAGAAAAGAAAACAAAGAGGATTTTGATTTTAACAAAAATACTTTTGAACAGGGAATAGTATAAAACATAAATATATATCTGTAGGCAAAAACTTGTATGCAAAATATTTTTGTATAATTTATAAGAAATTATTTTGGAATGAACATGTGCGCAAAAACGTGTGTGATAGAGCTTCAAACCTATCTACTATTCTTTAACATACTATAAACTGAAAAACAAATTACATGAAGACTTCTTGTGCTATCTTCAAGTCTTTGAGCCATCCAATGCCTTGCTAGTGCCTTCTCTTGCTTGGTGGAACTTAGAAGTTCTTGTAATAGCTAAGCAAATGGTTTCTAAACATGGTACAAAACCTGAAACTCATCTTAACAAACTTGTTAGTACCAAATAGCTCTAATTTGGTTTGTCATCATCAAAACATAAAACAATTGGAGAGTGTAACCTCTTGGGCCAACATCTCTCTCATATTGTAACACTTGTCTTAACTAATCACCTTTTTCCTAACATTTAAATACTTTAGGGAGGTGATGGGGGAGTGAGTATTCATGTAAGAATACTATACATTATACTATACATATTAGTATGTATATATATGTATGTATATAAAATGAAATACACTCACATGCATGTTGATTTTGCTACCATACCCCCACCATACTTGTGGGTACTAGTATCTCATGAAAGGGGGAGGCATAGAACCTTGCCTATAGGTATAAGATATAGGAGTAGGGAGATGGTGTTAGGGAGGGGCACTTGTCATGATATTATTGAAGAGATTGGAGTATAAATAGGGGGATGAAGAAAATAACTCTCATTTGGCACACTCTCTCTTTCTCTTCATTTTCCAACTCCCAAACATTTTTCCTTCTCCTCCTACAGCCGGCCAGGTCCAGCAGCAACATCAGCCATTATTCCTCCATTTCTTCACACAATCTCTCTCATTTTCCCTCTTATTCCCTCACAAAACTTCCCTCACTTCCTTTATACAAGAAAAAGACTTCCTTTACATGTTTTACCTCCTCCAAAAACTAAATAGAATAAGATAAAGTGCTGATCTGACATCACCATAAAAGGAAATTCTTGAAGATAAGGTTGATCTAGGATAACGAGTTAGGAGGGTGATATTGGTTGAACGGTAAGCAAAACCTTAAGATTTCTACCCCTCTTATACTCTTTTAACTAAGAACTAATTATGATGTTATTGTGGCCTTATAGACTCCAATATAGCGGGAGACCAAGCTTGATAAGGAGATACTCTTTTCAAGGGTGAGTAGAACATCCGAACCCTAGTAAAATAGTAGGAGTGTAAAGTTTGAAATAAAAGAGAATTTCTAAGTTATAAATGAATATGAATTGAAGGATAATTCATGTGTATGATTTATAGATTTTATGTGCACAAAATCTTATGGCAATCATGTTGTAGCTATTTTCATATATGTTTAACATTGTGTATGATTGTGTGTATACATGGTAGTCCACCACATGATTTTTAGAGAAATAGTTTTATGGATAAATATGGTACTTGATGGTATGCATATATTTATGGCTACACATATATTAAGATGACATGATATGTTAATTATCTTGAAAAGACTCGCATATTGATAATTTAGCTAGTGGTTATCCATACATATTAGTGACTTCCATAATATTGGCATGTTGTAAAGTAGAAATTATGAAATTATTATGTTGTTGTTGCTCTATGAGTCCTTGCATGTTGTTATTACATGAAGGACGTGATTATTGCATATTAGAAGAAGGGACCGGGTTGAACCGGAGGTGACCGAAGGGGAGAATATACGATAATGTATAGGAGGAAGGGACCGGGTTGAACCGGTGGTGACCGAAGGGGGTAATTATTGCGTTGAATAACTTATAGGAGGAAGGGACTGGGTTTAACCGGAGGAGACCGAAGGGGGAGCCCAATGTTATGTTTAACAAGTATGTTAATGTGGTTAAGATAGAAATTCCATGTTGAAATTATATAAAAATCTTAACACTAGACTCTGTGATGAGTCGACTGGTACAGGCAAAATCCTATGTATAAGTCGACTAACTCCAAGACTTAGTCGACTATAGGTGTGAGATTCTGTTTCATAAGCTGCTGGAAATCACCCTTAGTCGACCATATATGATAGGTTAGTCGACTAGCCTCAGTTACAGGAAATAAACAGAGAGTAGACATCTTCTTTTAGCCCTGATTAGTCGACTATAGATGGTTAATAGTCGACTAGTGTCTGTAGTAGCTGACTACACCAGATAGGATAGTCGACTAAACATTTGTTAAGTAACAAACAGAGAGTACATATCTTTTGATCCAGAATTAGTCGACTACAGTTGACCTGTAAGTCGACTAGTACCAAGTGTAGTTGACTATACTAGATAGATTAGTCGACTAGGTAAGTTATAAACAACCAACAGAGAGTTAACACCTTTTTGAAGAGACCCCAGTCGACTATAGCTTCTATATAAGTCGACTTAAGGTATAGTTAGTCGACTATAGGTATGAGTTAGTTGACTATCAGGACCTGTTACTGTATTTTGGTCAGGATTTCAATACCAAAAAATGCCCAAAAATAATATCAATCTCAATTGTTAACCCGATGATAAAATTTCAAATAAATCTACGTAATGGACATGCATATATACTGTTTTACTCACTGAGCTGTCGAGCTCACTCTATTCTCATTATCACCTTCAGGTTTGGATAAAGGCAAAGGACCCGCTTAACGACAACATATGCGGAATAGGTGTTAACAGAGACATCTTCACCCTTTTAGCATGTTCTTGTGACATGTATATTATTGTAGAAAACTATGCAAAACTTCTATTTGGATGTTTGTCATGAACTTATAAATATTGAAATGCTTGGTACTAAACTCAAATCCTGTATAATATTGTGGAGTTTTATGGAATAGCAATGTATTAGACTATGTTTTCTAATAAATTGTCGGATGAATGCTTTAGAAATATGCTAAATCATGTTAAGATCATACATGCTATTTTAGCGAATAATGTTGTAAAGTGTAGAGCAGGCTGATGTTAGCCGAATTGAAGTATTGTATCTTGATGGGTCCCACGCTTGAATTAAGGATGATCTGTGATGATTGTAATCTGAATGGAAGTTTATAAGACTGGGACCGTTACACATATCGTATTACATTTTTTTCAAAAAATTGTCGTTTGTCATCTCAGTCACAAGAGATATAAATAGTGTTACAAAAAACTTTTCAGACTACTCACCATTTAATAGTATCTCACACTACTAAGTGATTCCACCCCAAAAAACTCAATACATATAAAACCTATCTCGATGATAAACTAGATGCTAGATACAACCTAACACTAGGCATGTCAATGGATCGGGTTTGGACCCGGACCCGACCCCTACCGAAAAGGTATGAGAATCGATATTTTGGATCCGTATCCGAATATGACCTGGACCTGTTTACCAAATTAGTAAACGAGTTGGATCTGATTTTACTTGAACCGTACTCAATTAGACCCGAACTTATTTAATTATTAACCCGAACCCTAACCCTCTCACCACTCTCTTTCTCGGGCTCTCTCCTCTTGCCCCACCCTCTCTGTCTTTCTCGGGCTCTCTCTCCTCAGCACCACCCTCTCTCTCCCCTCTTGAGTTCTCTCTTCTTTCTCTCCTTGTCGCCGCCCTCTGTCGAGCGCTCTCTCGATCTCGTCGAGCTCTCTCTCCTCTCTCTCTCTCTCCCCCTCTCCTTCCTTGCTGCCGCCATCTCTCTTCTCTCTCAGCCTCCCTCTCTCCTCGCCACCACCGTTTCTCTCCTCTCTCAGCCTCCCTCTCTCCACGTCAACACCCTCTCTCTTCTCCCTGCCCTTTCTCTGTCTCTCGAGCGCTATCAGGTTTACACTCATGAGTAATCGGGTCCGGGTATGGGAACTGATGTTCTAGACCCGCAGATAATAGGTCCGGGTGTGATACCTGTAAATCTCACTTGCAATAAATTGTAACTTAATACATTAAATTTTGATGTCATGTAAATCCCACTTGCAGTCCAATTACAGTCTAAAAATGTTATTTCAGAAATAATATTTAGTTTAATATTATTATATGGTCAACTTTGTACTCAACTTTCTCACTGTCACTTTCACATTACTAACCAAATATCGGAAAACACAATATACTTTTTCACTTACATTTTTACATTACAACCAAACACTATAAATGAGAATTAGATAAATCTCAATTTTCTACTATACTTTCACATTTTTCGTTCTCATTTCCCACTTACACTTTTTTCTCTCACTTCTGTCAAATCAAACAAGTCCTTAGTGGGTTTGGCTAGTCACACTACTGTTGTTCCCACCCACACCAATCGCAAACAAAATAGACTACATCATCAATCACGCGCCGATTTAGGATTAGGCAGCCAGTTGGGATGAACAAAGGCCACTACAGCAATGATTTCTCTTCTTTTTTTCAGCCGTCCCTCTTGCGTCTCTATCTAATTCAGTTTTCCAGCCTCCTTTCCCGCACCGGCAAGCTCACACGCACCCGCAACGTGGCCTGGTCCCCTGCCCCACTCACACTCTTTCGGCATTCACGTCGCGTGCCGTCCCAAAGAAACCGATACCAAAACCCACACTACTCCGGCTCATTCCCCTCACCGAAAGCAAACCAAATTCCTTCCCTTTCCCCTTCGTGTACATATAAACCCCCCTCTTCTATCTTCTTGAATCACAAACTCATCAACCAAATCATTTCGCAGTGTAGATAAATAATCTCCATGGAGAAGCTGCTCGCCATGTCTATTCTGAGCTCAGGTCCGGGCGTAAACGGATGGCTGGGAACGAGCTGGGCCACGGCAAAGAGGAGTGCCGGGGAGGAGAACAAGGGATGCTCGTGCCAGTCATCGTCGTCGTCGTCGTCTTCATCTCAGGTTCAGGGAAAGAAGCTGCCGGTGCCTGGCAAGGGGGAGGGGAGGCCGCGATTCGCGCTAGAGTTTGATGGGCTTAACTGCTTCGAGACCATTGTCCCCTACTGAATTCATTTCTTGTTCTCCTTCTTTGCTTCCCCTTACTCTGTGTGCATATGATGTAACATTAACAAAGTGATTGAACAATAGTTTCCAGACCCAATTCTAAACATTGGCATGATTTAGCTTCATAAACACAAAGGTTCGCTACCAAATTTTTACGACGCCCTGACTCCGAATTTGAAGACTCCTTGCACCTTGCGTGTGGCCATGAAGGTAATCCTGAAGGTCTGCTTGTGAGGCGTTAAAATGTAAAAACAGAAGGTTCAACGACCATCTTAACACCTGTCAGGGCTTCAACAACTGCGTCGTAGATTGCGTTGACGTTTCCTCCATTTGTGAATGTTCTCCATACAGTTCTAGTACTTGTGAGCTAACATTGCAGTTGAAGAATTTGAAGTGATCCTTTGGGTTGATGTCCGAATTAGACCGGGATCTGCAGCTCTTTCTGGATTGACGTTTGCCACCACCGAAGTCAAACGGACCAGCAAGCTTTCGTGGATTCCCTCTGCTTCTATTGGATCGCCATATGCATCGGTGATGGATGCATTATGTCGTGGAGAGAACGAGTAAGAAAATTCAGCGGAAAGTAAAAAGTTATCGGAAATTGAGGAACGCATGAACTAAATAGTTATCTGATAACAATGTACCAGTGGTGACGAGTGCTGATTTTATAGCTGCAGGAGACCATACAGGATGTAGTGCCTTGAGCAATGCAGAGATTTCCTGATATGTGTGGGCATGCCATCAAAGTTCCTGGCTCGAATTCATAATAGTCTTTACTTGCCGCCAGGCTGCTCACTCCTGGGTCTGCAATATCTGGCTGCGAAAATGGACAAAGTCTTTATTCAGTTTTCTGATGGTAGTTTTCATGGTGAGATACAGATGTTCTGAAAAATATGTAGCTTTGATTTCTCCTCGCGAGATTGATACCGGGGAACAATGGGCTCGTTCCCCTTGACGAGAAAGCAGCAACCTTTCGTGCGAGAACTTCACTCCCCGCGACATTTTGTGTCGGTGCCACCTTCACCATTGGGGTACTGTAAACAAATTTAAGTGTCAAAGCAGTGTCAATTCCCATCAAACTTCAGTTACGACCTTAAAAAAGAGAGGAAGAGTGTCACCTTGTAGTACTTATATATCTTAAAATCTGAAATTTAGTTTGACAGTCCATTAGCGCACACATTATTTCTAGTTGCTGACAAGCTAATGTGGCAATGATAAGATTGTCACTGTATTGCGCATAAATATAACCCTTAGCGCTTACTTGAAGAGGGGTCTTGATTAAGCTAATTTTTTTGAAAATGAAAAATAGATAATTTGCCATGAATTATGATCTAGTACTTGTAAATCACCTAAACAAATAACATTTCTAAAGTAAATAAAGCAAGTATACAATATTAAACAATTAGGCAGCACAAGCATGCATATCAATTGAACTCAAGTAATATCAAGCATATAAATATATGAACAATATGAGCATGTAAGATATATAAACACATGTGAGTAAAGAGAGAGAGAGAGAGAGAGAGAGAGAGAGATAAGCAATCGCAAATACGGAAAAAATTATTTCGAGGTTCGAGCCACTTGTTCTACGTCCCCGCCTTCACCGCAATGAAGGATTTTTATTAGAACCGATCCCGCAAGATCATATGGTGCCGCAACACCTACAAGTTCTCTCGAACTCGCTAGTCCCTCATTTGTTCCCGTAAGAACAACACACACGAACCCACAAGCTCACCGAGACCACAACCTCCAACTTCTTCAAATACAAATGTAGAACATTTGATGATCACTTTTTGATCACAAACAAACACTTTTCACAAACAAGAATCCTATAAGATTGATTTAGCAATGAAAAGCTCAAACTTGTGTGAGAAAAGTAGATAGATTTGAAAGTGGAAGGCTCAAGAAAATTCTTTTGAAAACTCAAGAGGAGCACTCTTGAAAACTCTCTTTTGGTATGTAAATGAAGCTCTAAATATTTGTTGAGAAAACTCTATTGAAAATGGAAAAATAGGCTCTTGAATTTTTTTTTTTTTTTAAAACTCACCCAAAAACTCCATATTTATAGGCCAAGAAAAACTAGCCTTTGGGGTTCAAAAAGTACCAAAAATAGCCTATCGGTCGACTGAGCAACGGTCATATTTCTGACCGTTGGAGCCTGGTGGTTAACCGTCGCGATCGACCGACCAAAGACCGACTGTGCAATTGGTCAAAGCTGAGCATAGTTTTGAGATTTAAAATGTCCGAATTTAAAAATAAGTATGTAGGTCGAATTTGTAGATAAAGTCTTCTTTTTAATGCAACTTAATAAAATTAATCTGATATCAGAGCTAAAAGATATCAGCAAAATACTGAAGGGTGTCAAACCAGAAAACTGTAAATTATTTTCAGAACATGAACTAATTTTAAACCAATATTTGATACCTTTAACCTTTGAATCAAAAAATGATCTTAAATAAGAAATGTAACCCTGAAAGTTATCTTTAAAATTTAATTTAAATCACATTGATTAAATTTCAGAATAAAAAGTTATCGCCAAATTACTGAAAGGGTGTTTAAGCAAATCAACAGAACAGTCGGCCGACCGGTCGACAGAGAAAACCCGAGAGCTCTGCAGACTCAGTCGGTTGACCGATCTCTACTGCGGTTGACCAGTCAGTCGATCGAGCTCAAATCACATGGGCTTGTGTGCGGCTGGACACGTCGATCGACCGGCATTGCTATCGCTCGACCATGTGGCCAACCGGCAATAGCCCAAAAACTATATTTTGAATTATTTTAAAATATTTTTAAAACCAATTAAATTTTAATAAATTTGAATAAAATTCACAAAAATAAGTTCATATAAATACAGTGAGGTACAAATATGTATGATAAAAATCAACACATATTATAAATATGTGAACTTGTTTTTGAGATATAAAAATTCAATCATAAAATCAAAACCGTATTTTCTAAAAAACTAAACTTTGAAATGGGAACCTAGTTTTTTTTTCAAAACTTGCATAAATACAAAAACAAGTTTGTTAAACTTATTTGAAGAATAATGTATATGGATAGAACCCAATACACATATAAAACATATAAACTTATTTTTCAAGAAATCTATTCATAAAACCAAAAACAATTTAAACGGAAAACTAGAACTTTTGTGTGTGTAAAGCTTGAAGAAGCACACTCACTCGTAATCGATCAGGCATGACATTTGATTTGATTCAGTGCCTAAAATTTGTTGTATGTCGGTGTTCTGCTCCCTAAGTGCATTCCTCTTGCTTTTTCTTTGTGCAGGTTGTTCAACAGGCACTGGACAAAGCAAATTTGTCTGAAAATAATTTTTCTGTTGTTGCTATTACTATCGGGCCAAGTTTAAGTCTTTGTTTGCGAGGTAAATATGAGTGATTGTTTCTTTGAGGGAAAAAACATGCCGTGATTGTTGTAAATATTTTATTATAATTATTTTTAGTTCTTCCCTATCAATTTTAATTTCTCAGAAGTTGCAAATTTTAGAAATAAGCATCAAAACTCATTTATAAGAAGTTTGGTTGGGGTTGTATGATAGAAAATAAACCTGACAGGATAATACATCTGTATATGTATATACAAACTCTTATAAGGAGTATAAATCTATGTTGTTGTTGAAATAGTGAAAGCATGTCATCATTGCTATATTTGCGTTATCTATATCATGGATGGGATGAGTTAATGGTACTTATTGACTTTTAGATTACGATTTGTAACAATTCCATTTTAACAAGTGAAGGGCTTGAATGGAAGATAAGGAGGATAGTGATCCTTAAGGTTGTGATGTTTCTATGAAAATGGAAATATGATTTGAGATTTGGTTTATGTTGCTACAAGTTACTTACCAAAAACTAAAATTTGGTTATTTCTTAAAATTTGTATTCTGAATGACATCATTGATTGGTGCTTTGAACTTTGTAGTTATGGAAGTATGTAATTGTTCCTTTTTTGTCTGCTCCACGCTTGAGAGCACGCCTTTCAAGTTTAAATGTTTACAACTATGAGCATTCAATTTCAGAATAAATTGTTGATCAAATGTTTGTTTAGGCATTTCAAAATGCCTTGAACTAGAAAGAAAGCTCTTGGAACCTGTAGGCTTTGTATTGTTGTTGGCTGAAGATAGTAATGTTATTCTTGGCACCCGTTTACACTGTTACTCTCATCGTATTATCCCAGTAATTTAGGTAATATGGACAATTAATTGAATAATAATGTAATTAAACAACTTACTCAGGGATTGAGAAATTGATAGGAGAGACAACAATTGTATTTGGATGGACCTAGGATACATATTGCGTAGCCGAAAGAGGGTTTCACTGTAGGGTTTCCGGGGATGACTAACATCCAATCTGATACTGTTACTGAGTACCTAGTAGTACTACTTAGTTTAGCGCAAGGAAACTGAGATCGTGGTCTCGGTTATGTACGGGGTTCACTTAAAACATTAGACAATGTCTCCACTAATCAACTTCAATAACATAAAACCCAATTAATATATGTAGTGGGCGTAGTATGAGATGTGTTTACTACTTGTGCGCATGGAGGTCATATTGCATGACCTCTTGATCTTCCAACTGGACCGCAAGTTGTCATGCTATTGATCTAAAGTGAGTGACCTCGAGAATCGACTTTGCGTACGGATCAAGAAGTCAGGGGAGCTACTCCAGCAGGTGGAGGAAAAGTCTGAGGCTATGAGACGCCTACAAAAAGAGAAGCTCGCGCTGGCCCAGGGTCTCCTAATTAGGCAGGAAGAGCTGAACAATGCGAAAGAGGACGTCTCCATCTTGTGTGAAGCGTCAGTGAGTAGACAACAGAAATTGACTTGCTCCGATTATAGCTGGACCAAGAGCGTAAAGAGAAGCTTGAGTTTCGCGGCGAGGTCTAGGAACTGAAGGTGAGCTCTCGACGCCAAGAGTGAGTCGTCGAAGACCTAAGAGCTGAGTTGGTGGACCTGACCGAACGCAAGCGGGAGTACTGGCAAGAACTGCAAGACCTTTGCTTTGAATCGCGGCGGAGGCGTACTCAGGGTGACACAGAGAGCTCGAGGCGATGGCGCAGATGTGGCCCTCCCCTCTGATTGTATCTCTTATTTTTTTAGCATTGAATCAGAATTTGTTTGTACCCATTGACTAATAAAGCATTAATTCTGAACTATTTTGCTCCTGGATGTTGCATCCTTCTTGAGATTGCTAAATGTTGTGACAGGACTTAGCTCAAAGGGTCACTGGGATTGTTAGTAGAGCAGGTGCCTGACTCAGGTTGTCGGGGTAGCCCTCGGGGAGTTTCGCGTCTTTGCGTAAAACTTTAGGCTAAGTTCTTTGGGTCCGAGATAGGAGCCCGAGACGCTTTGCTAGAGGGAACATCGGAAGAGGTCCTGATACATGCCGTGAAGGCTGGCTATTAGGAGGACCCACTCTTGGGAGGTCTCTGCACAGGCCCTGCTGAAGACTCATAGGCTGGTAGCTCTACTGTTAGGAGCGTTTTCATCTTTCAAGAGAACGTCCATCGTAGGTTGGGGTTGTGACCGTAGGAACATTTTCATCTTTCAGGAGAATGTCCATTGTAGGTCGGGGTCGACAAGGTGAATACTTGATACAAGTTGTATGAGTAACCGTCAGGAGGACTCTCATCTTTCAGGAGAGTCTCCGTGTAGGTATTAACAGTCAGGGCGGAGGCCCGATATAGGCTGTAGGAGTGATCGTCAAGAGCGCTTCCATCTTTCAGGAGAGGCTCCGTGTAGGTTTTAGCTGTTAGGTTGAAGGTCAGATGTAGGCTGTAAAGTGACCGTCAGGAGCGCTTCATTTTTCAAGAGAGGTTCCGTGTAAGACTTAGCCTTAATGGTGAGGGCCCGATATAAGCTGTAGGGGTGACTGTCAGGAGGACTTTCATCTTTCCCGAGAGTCTCTGTGTAGGTCTTAGCCGTGAAGGTAGGGGTCCAGCTAGGATCTAAGAATGACCGTCAGGAGGATTTTCATTCTCCGTGTAGGTCTTAGCCATCTGGGCGAGGTCCTGATTTAGGTTGTAGAAGTGACTGTTAGGAGGACTTTCAATTTTCAAGAGAGTTTTCATGTAGGTTTTAGTTGTCAGGACGAGCGCCCGATGTTGGTTATAGGAGTAATCATCATGAGGACTTTCATCTTTCAGGAGAGGTTTCGTGTAAGTCTTAGCCGTCAGGGTGAGGGTCGAATGTAGGCCGTAGAGTGACCGTCAGGAGCGCTTTCATCTTTCAGGAGAGGTTCCGTGTAGGACTTAGCCGTAAGGGCGAATGCCTAAGCTGTAGGGGTGACCGTTAGGAGGACTTTCATCTTTCTGGAGAGCCTCCATGTAGGTCTTAGCTCTAAGGGCGAGGGCCCGATATAAGGTATAAGAGTGACTGTCAGGAGGACTTTCATTCTCCATGTAGGTTTTAGCCGCCCGTTTTGCGCTCACTTGATGGCTAAGTAAAAAGTATTTAAATGACATGATTTTTTATTTTTAGAGACTTCAAATAATGTATATCAACTTCAATGGAGTGGATCTTATACTTGGATATCGGAACATGGGATTTGAACCATGTAGAGTTGAATCCAAAAATAAACGTTTATTTTATAGTCCAACTCTCTCTCTATATGTGTATGTGTGTGTGTAAGTAGAGTTACAATACACATAGGTGTAACTAAATTAAGTTGCACACGCCTCTTTTTAACCACACAAAAATTTACTTGGTGAGATACAAACAAAAAATTAGGGTGAGTGCTTCCCACAAGGTGTTTAAAAAATATTTTTTTGTGATGAAAAGAGATGTGTGTAACTTTACTTAGTTACACCTATGTGTATTATGATTCTACTCATATGTGTGTGTGTGTGTGGGTGTGTGTGTGTGGGTAAGGATACAATACACCTAGGTGTAACTAAGTTAAGTTACACACACCTCTTTTCACCGTACAAAAATTTTGCTTTGTGAGATACATACAAAAGTTAATGTGAGTGGTCCTCATAAGGTGTTTAAAAAATATTTTTTGTGTGGTGAAAAAAGGTGTGTGTAACTTAACTTAGTTACACCTATGTGTATTATAATTCTACCCATTATATATGTATGTGTGTGTGTATATATATGAGGAATCTGCACCTCAGCCGCCAGCTGAGAGAGTTTCTCAGCTGGCAAGACGTGGCTTCATATTAGCTGCAGAGAAGTCAAAAATTTAAGCGGTAAAAAGAGGCCCTTAATCACTTTTCGTTGCCTAATGATAAAATATCCTCAGTTTCACTTTTAACCTGCCTACAACTGTTCCTCCACTAAAAAAAATTACAGATCTGAAAATTTTGAGTTTTTCAAACAAAAAAACTACAGATGTTGATTACTAAATTTTAGAAAAAAATTATTTTAAAAGAATGCAACCATGGTCGCATTAATGTTCAAGTTTTTTTGAAGATGTTTTAATCACAATAAAAATTTATTATCGCGACTTAAAACAGTTTATTTTATTTTTTTTGTTTTCTGAAACTACAATCAAAGTCGTAGTTTCTGAAAAGAAATTTTAGATTTAAATTTTTTAATATCATTTTCACTTTTTAAATTTATTTTTGTTTTACATTGCGACCTTTGGTCGCAGTGTTGAAGCCTTTTTTTATTTTTTCAATTAGGATCGCAGTATTTTTTTGATCTTCCTAAGCTAAATAGGATACTGCGACCTTGGTCGCAGTCTTATGAAATAAGAGTCACAGTCAATTGAAATAGTGATAATAATCTCATAAGTTAATTAATTAAGATGATTAAAAGATTGTGACTTCAGTCGCAGTCTTATGTAACAAAAGTCTCTTTGAGAATATTTTGTTTGATAACAATGCGACCTTGGTATAGTATTTTTTATTAAGTAATTTAAATAGGATACTGTGACCATGGTCGTATTCTTATGAAACAAGAGACATTGTCAATTTAAGCAGTGAATAAGGTCTTGAAAGTTAAGTAATTAAGATGATTAGAAGACTGTGACCGAAAATTGCGACATGGTATCAGTCTTATGTAACCTTGATCATAGTATTTTTTATAAAGTAATCTAAATAGGATACTGCGACCGTGGTTGCATTCTTATGAAATAAGACACATAGTCAATTGAAGCAGTGAACAAGGTCTCGAAAGTTAAGTAGTTAAGATGATTAGAAGACTGCGATCGAAAACTGTGACATTAGTCGCAGTCTTATATAATAGCAGTTTTTTTTTGAAAAGTTTTGTTTGATAACACTGAGAGTTTGGTCGCAGTATTTTATAACTTATTTTTATTTTTGCAACTAAGATCACAGTCTTTTTATTAATAAATTTTAATTAGACTGCGACTATGGTCGCTGTCTTGTAAAAACAAATGGTTTGAAGCTGAAATTTCATACTGCGACTATGGTCATAGAATTCAATTTTATTTGATGATTTATTATTATGAATGCGATCAAAATAAATAGGATACTGCGATAACTTTTAAAATAATTTTTTCCTGTGACTTTAGTCGCATCTCTGACAGATTGGTTATATATTTATGTGTATTTTACTTGTCTTTCAGATTTTAAATCGAATGACCAATATTTCTGATGATGAAAAATTTCAGATAGGCCTTCTTTTGAAAGAAGAAGAGAATAATTACGATGAAAAATACTGAAGCTGACATTCCGAGGAAACATGAACCTATCAAAATAGCTGATGGAGATCTAGGTTTGCAACTAAAAATTAATATCTGACCTTACTCTCGCTTTTTTAGAACGACATTCTCTACAAGTCAAAAATCTAGATCTGACAACGTAAAGAGACACAGAGAGATAGACACACAAAGGGGAGAAAAAATAATAATAAAAAATATAAACTAATACATCATCCTAAGAATAAGACAAACGATAGCTGTTTTTAGTAATTTCAATTATTTTCAAAAACGGGGCGTCATTTTAGATTGTCGAATTATGTGGCTCATAATGTGCCACGTCACCGCAGGCTGAGAGGGACTCTCTGCTATCAGCTGATATACATATTTCTAATATATACACACACACACACACCCCTATCTCCCCAGCTTTACTCATTCTGGCAGAGGAGGTCTTGAGCAGAGGCATCACTGAGCTTCACTCCAGGGGACAGGCTATGGCTTTTCAGGTTCTTAGGAGGTGCCCGCCTGTTACACTCCTCCTTTTTACAGATGACACCGTGATCTTCACCAATGACAATAAGAATTCTCTTAAGAACCTGAGGCAGGAATTACTGACAATAAAATAAAAATTGTGTTATAGGTTCTGATTAATCTGATATTTGTTTGTTCACCGTGGTACAGTATGGAGGCCAAGATGGCCAATGGGTGAGGAACACTCGCAAGGAAAAAGTGAAGCTCGCTCCTTGAAAAGAGCGCGTGTACATCCATCCCTCACGTCCATCATCCAAGGATCTGTTGGAAGACAAGTATAGCTCTGTAAATTCTAGCCAACCCTACTACTAAAACTGTAAGTTCAGCAGTTTATAGCAGTAACTTTGTTTTTATACAGGAGTCGAAATCAACGTGATTATTCACAAGTTCTCTCTTTCCCTGGCAGCTTCTTATTTACTTGCTCGGTTAATTTCTCCATTTCTTTCCCCCCTGGATGACAGGTTAACTACTTTTGGAGTTCTATAGCTCTACGACATTTTAGCCTATGACCACCTGAAATACCAGCAGTTACCAGAGAATCATCTGGAGACTATTTTGTGAAAAAGTTGTCTATTTATTAAATTAATTTTGAAGTTAGATGTATTATTTCAAGGTTACGTTCTGTTGTATCAATTTGAGATAATATTCATGACAAAGATCAACTTTTCTTCCCCCGGCAGTTATGAGATAACCACCTGCTGTAAGGGATAATGGCTCTAATCAGTATTCTTTTCCTGTCCAAGTGAGCTATTTTTTCCATTCAATCATGAGAGATTTTGTTTACAGTTGCTTCAGAATTTTCAGGAATCACAGAAAATGATAACAGAGGATCTCAGATAGTTTGTTCTTTGAATTGAGGTACTTATAGAAACACTCTTAGCTCTCTGAATGCAGGCTACCTGATGAGAACACTAGCCCCTTGAGTTACAGAATGCAATGTTATGGCGAGGGACTTTTTAGTGTTAAATTCAGGCTTGTTCTATGAGACCATCTATACACAATAACTTGCAAAAGTTTCGGAAACTTGGATCTATGTGCTCTGTTGTGCCTACGACAACAACCTGATGAGGATCTCCCGAATCTCTTAAACACGAAGAACAATCCCAAACAGCACAAAACAATCACCAGAAGAAAGCACACGCGCAAACAATCAATTAACGAGGTTCGGCCACAATGCCTACGTCCTCGGGGCAATCAAAAAAGAGATTTATTTACTTAGAAGATGATTACAATTGCTAGCAGCCTCTTTAAATGCAAGAGAGCTCCAGCAAAATCCAGCTTTCAGATACCTTCAAAACCCTAGGCCAAAAACCCGTATTTATACCAACCGGTTTCCAAAACAGAAAAGCAGCCTGCCCCGCATGTCGGTCGACCGGGCGGTCGACCGACCTCTTCTACCGGTCGACCGGTCGGTCGATCGGGTGCCCAACAGAGAGTTGGGTATTTACAGTCAGTCGACTCGGTCAACCGGGCGGTCGACCGCTCTTTGACCCTGTGCATGTTGTGCACATCGGTCGACCGATCTTCTGATACTGTGGACGGTCGACTGGGCCGGTCGACCGCCACGTCTGTTTCTACTGCTGCTATTTTTTGCGGCATGTTCCTTCGTCTGTCCGTTATCGACTTCCTTGGTGATCACTCGACGACCCCTTGACGATCCATGTCTTCATCCTTGACAATAATCGCTCTCTCCAACAATTCTCCTGTTGGCCCAAGGTTACAATCACCCGTTTTAGTGTGTTTGATTATTACAAAACATATGTAGTTATTTGTACTAATTATATTTGTTGTTTTAGTGTGTTTCAGGGTTCTAATGATTCTAAAAGTTTTCTTCCCTAAAGGAAGATGTCTTGACTCAAGTCACCTCATTTCGGACTCAAGTATCAAGCTTGCAAGAATTTATGAAGAAGCCAACTTGAAGAACTTGTAGTCCTTTAGAACCAATGTAAGAAATAGTTTGTTAAAGTTTGAGTTTTGGAAAATTGGCTCTAGGACACACAAACACATATTTGTATACAAGTTTTCGTGTTTTGCATTTGTTTCTAAGTTTCATGTCTTGACAAATATACATTACTCTAATTTTTACAAAGATATATATCATGTTTGAATCATGTATGTTTACCCTTTCCAGCATGATACTTGCTATCTATACATCAAGAAATATTTTACAAAATTTTCAAATCCTATTTCCTGGCTGTTTTTCTGTTTCAGGCAGGACCGGCCGATCGGACCGATCGACCGGAGCATATATCCAGGACGTGCATGCTTGTGCATGTCTGTCGGCCGACCGACCGGTCGACCGACTGAAAGCAGTTTGCTCTCGGATTTTCTCGGCTGACCGGACCGGTCGACCGCCTTCAGAAAACTGTGTTTCCTTCTTGAGGCCGGTCGACCGGGCGGTCGACCCGAGCCCAACAGCTATATGCCAGCAGGGCGGACGGCCGACCGGACCGGTCGACCGCCAAGCCTGCAAAGCCCCAACGGCTCTTTCCTCTTTTGTGTAAATCTGTTTTTGGTCTGTTTTTTGGCAGATTTTCTCTGAGTTTTAGGGATTATTTTCTGATCAAATAAGCTCTATTTTAATGTTTTTTAAACCTTTCTCTCCCTATAAATAGAGGAGAATAGTCTCTTGCTATGACTAAGAAAAATATCTAAGTTTTCAAAGTTTTTAAAAGAGAAGAAAAGTTTTTAAGCTCTCCATTTTTCATTCATTCTTGGCTTTGTTTTTCAGTTATTTTGCAAGATTTTCCATTCACAACTGAGCTTAGTTTTCTCATTACACTTCTAAAGCCAAAAATTCCCTACTCAATCTATAAGGAAGTTGTAAAAGAGAGTTTTTAAGAAGTTTGTGATCTTGTTGTGATCACTTGGATACTTGTAGCTTCTTCTTCTTGTTCTTGTGGAGTTACCTCTTCGGTAGAGGTTCTTGTAAGTGGTGGAGTTCGGTGCTCCGGTCTTCGGTAGACTATTGTAAAGTGCTCAAGGATAGTGGAAACCCTTCACGGCGGTGAAGGCAGGGAGTAGAGCGGTGGCTCCACCTCGAAACAAATATCTTGTGTTTGCGATTGCTTTGTGTTCTTGTCTTTCATTTCTATTGCTCATTATTACTTGCTTGTGTTATACTTTTCTCTCCTTGTGATATACATTGTGTGCACTTCACCATTGCATTCATACTTTGCCATTATCGATCAAATCTCATACAACAAGGTTGCATTGTGCACCTCCAACTCATATTCAAGAGGAATCACGAGGAAGGAGTTCAGAGCCCTTCACCGGGTATACGGCTCCTAGTCTTATTTTGAGAGATCGTTCCATCATTCATCCATCTTTATTTAAAAAGTTATTAGATTAGCAATTACACCTATTCACCCCTTCTAGGTGTTTTTCATCTCCACCTCGGCGAAGTTTTTTTTTTTCAAAATCTGAGCCGATCTCCAACGAATCCCAGTCTATCACCTGACGAAATCGACACACGATCTTGGCGAAATCGACACACGATCTCGTCTTGCGCGCACCGGATGAAATCGACACACGATCTCGGCGAAATTGACACACGATCTCGGCTTGGAATCTTTAGCTCAACTGTTCATTGAAAACATCGCACATGCCTTCCCTGCACTTCACCTCAGGAGAACTTGCATACATGCTGATCACCATACTGTGGCTCCTTTTCCGCAACTTCACGACCTCATGAAGACTTCCTCACGAGCCAACACTGACTCTCCTACTGACTAGCTCTATCTATTCTACCTGTCTTCCACTGACGATCCAACCAAGTCTACGTAGAATACACCAAACATCATCTGCTTTAACTGGATGCACACCTCTCCTTATGCAAGCTCAGCATCTTCTCACCGGAAGATTAACCTGTTCATCGAGATTACACCACCTCACCTCTACGTGAAGTCCAACTGGCCACAACACTTCACCTCTACGTGAAACCACTCCACCTCTACGTGAAGCTCCATCGGCCACCACTCTTCACCTCTACGTGAAGATCCAAAATAGCTTCTCGAGATCCTAAATAGCTTCATAAGAGTTGCATCACCAAATGGCTGCGCCTTTACGGCTGCCTATGTACCTTTGTCCAAAAGAATCAAGCCAACTGTAGTTTATTAAAATTGAGCTTCATCAAGCTCAAGCACTGGTACCTGTATGTGCAGTAGCGAACCCATCAGACTGAGACATATGAATCTCTTCCCGACCATCATGGAGAGCAACGGCCTTCAACTTTAGCTCGTCGAGATCACAAGCTTGAGATTCATGCTTCTTAAACCACACACGTGATTTTATTTCGGTTCCAATGGCTGCAAATAACTCGACATCCTCAGGAATGTCTTCAATCTGTTCAGCATCAATCTTGGTTTCATAATCTCCACCTGCTGTCACCTCCGATGAAGTCTCCTCTAATGCCAAACCAACTGGAGATGATGCAGTAGCATCAACCTCCACCCGGTGCAATCTATCCTTGGTCTTTGTCCTCTCCACCTGCTGAGAGACGGTGGACTTCAACCCTGAAGTCTCTTCAAATGTGACATTCCTGCTCATCACGATCTTCTTATTTTCAGGGTCTCACAACCTGTAGCTGTTCCCTTTGACGCCCAAATAGACAAACCTCTTTGCTCGCGGATTCATCTTGCTATTCTTGGTACTGAAGTAGGCCGGATTTTTAAACTCCCGCAGCACACCATGATCTTGAGCAGCTTTCTCAGACCGAATATCTAATGAAGCTTTACCTCCTATCGTAGTCGATCTATTCATGAGATGGCTAGCATACTCAATCGCCTCAGCCCAAAACGACTTGTCCAATCCTGCATTAGACAATAACTTTCGAACCTCCTCCAGCAAGGAACGGACTACATCTTTAGCTAACCCATCTGTACATGTTGTGAAGTGAGTAGCAATACCTGTGTTCTGGCCAAATCGTAGGAATTGGTTCATGTCCTTTCCAACATTACCAATAAGAAGCTCCTTTATCTTCCTACATATCTGCCTCTCCATTTTTCTTCTCCACTTCACCAACACATCTAGGGCTTCACCCCTTTGTCTCATGGGATATATCCAAAACTGCCTAGATGAACAATTAACAAAAGAGACAAACTACCTGTGATCTCCAAGCGATGCCGTCTTAGTAGGTCCCCATACGCTCATGTGAACACAATCAAGAAGAGCTTCATTGTGGTGAGTACTGGTGCTGAATCTCACCTTCTTTTTGTTCAGAACGCTATGTTCACCTTCCAACTTGCAGGTAGCAGCACCTTCCAGCGATTCCATCTTTGCAGGAGCTCGCAAATATTTTTCTTCTTTCTGTCTGACCTTTCCCCGCCAGACCTCCAAGCCACTATCATATGAGGAACTCAAAGTCTCCACCTGATCTGTAATCGTACTACCCTTCAAGTAGTATAGATTGCCTCGGTGGACGCCCTTCATCACCACCATCGAGCCCTTGATCATCCTGAGATCGCCATCTCGAACAGATATCACCATGCCCGATGTTTCCAAAATTTCCACGAAGATTAGATTTCTCTTCACTCCCGTCAACTCCCTTACTATCCCATCAAACATTCTGATAGGGATTGTACCAACACCCTCCATGCTACATGAGTGATCATCACCCATAACAACCGAATATCCTTCCAGCTTCTCAAAGCTGGAAAACCAGCCCCGATTAGGGCATGCATGATATATTGTACCTGAATCTAGAATCCACTCATCTTTACATGAGTTACCAATAATGGGAGAACTGAGTGAAAACGAGAAACCTGACGAGTCTGAATCTGCTCCATCTCCCTGTGAAGTACTCCTCTGAGTATTTGTCACCTTTGATAGATTTGCTTCAGCCTTCGTCTCCTTCTTCTACCCCATGAACTTCGGACAGTCCACTTTTCAGTGTCCTATCTCTCTACAGAAGGCACACTGATTTCTTTTAAGATCCCTGAAGCCCGGCCTGAACTTTGATCTTTCTTTAACCTCCCTGCCCTTCCTCGATGAACCTCTGCCTCTTACCTCCAGTGCCTCCGCCGATGAGCTTGATTGAGAAGGATGTCTCTCCTTCTTCCTCGTCTCATAACTTGTCAGTGCAGACGATACCTCATCGTAATCCAAGGTCTGCCTTCCATTTATGAAGGTCAGAGTGAATGTCTCATACTCCTCCACCGGGAGGGAGTTCAGGAAGATGATCGCCTTATCTTCCTCATCTATCGTGACATCCACGTTTACCAAGTCTGTAAGAAGCTTCGTATATCGGTTGATGTGCTCATTCATTGTGCTACCTTTCTTCATTTGAAAACTACACCGCTTACTCTTAAGTTGCAACCTGGACTCAACACTCTTCGTCAGGTATTTCTTCGTAAGGGTTTCCTACAGTTTCTTTGCCGACGTCTCATGTTGCGCAAGATATTTTATGTCTTGCGACAAACATGAACGTATCAAGCCATATGCTGACTTGTTCATCTTTGCCCACTCTTCATCAGTGGTCATGCTCTTCTTCTTCTCCAATAGGAGAGTGTCCTCGAGGTTCGATGCATTTAGTGCATCCATAACCTCACATCTCTACATCCCGATGTTATTTGTACCGTGGAATTTGAAAACTTCAATCCTTGGGTGAGAATTCATAGTCTTAACCGAAGTAATTTCTTCTGCCATTGAGATTTCTTGATCGTCTATCTATGCGGAAGAACAACCAACTGGAAATAGATCACTTCTTAGATAAAAATTAGATTTTTTTACCTTTCTCTTGAAACCCTAGATCGAGTTCTCTCTGGATCTACTCCACCACAGATTCCACGAGCCCTCCTTGTGTCCTTCTGAGATCGACACACGATCTCACGAACCCCAATACCTCTGATCTGAGATCGACACACGATCTCCACCGAATCAGATCTTGAGCCTTCCGAATCTTTAGAAATCCCAAGCGAAACCTGGAAGCTCTGATACCAATTGAAGGACTTGGGGCTCCATCCCAAAAGCCTAGCCTGTTAGGTGGAGTTGCCCAAATTCTTATAAACTCAAGACCATCCCCATGTCTAGCCGACGTGTGACTATTTGTTCGACCTAAATCCCAACAATCTCCCCCTCCAATAAAGAGTCTCCCTGCAAGCTCAACTATCTTCGCACCGGAAGATCAAATGCTCCATCGAGATTCAATTCTTCACTACATGGGGTGACGTCACGCCTTATGTGAAGTACCAACTGCAGTCGGTCAGTCCTCTACACCGCGTGGGATGCAGCACACCTATTGCAAAGGAGCACCACTGTCAAATTTCTCGAGAGTCCAACATTAGCTTTACAGGGGCCTATTGTGCCTTTTGCGCCAGTAGGGTGGGCAGGCCCATTGCACCTTTATGCCATTGGGGGATCTACATCGTCAAGCATCACCCACACACACGACTAAGTTCGGGACATGGCTCTAATACCACTTGTTGTGCCTACGATAATAACCTGATGAGGATCCCCCGAATCTCCTAAACACGAAGAACAAGCCCAAACAGTACAAAACAATCACCAGAAGAAAGCAAACGCGCAAACAATCAATTAACGAGGTTCAGTCACAATGCCTACGTCCTCGGGATAATCAAAAAAGAGATTAATTTACTTGGAAGATGATTACAATTGCTAGCAGCCTCTTTGAATGCAAGAGAGCTCTAGCAAAACCTAGCTTTCAGATACCTTCAAAACCCTAGGCCAAAAACCCGTATTTATACCAACCGGTTTTCAAAACAGAAAAGCAGCCCGCCCCGCTTGTCGGTCGACTGGACGGTCGACCGACCCCTTCCACGGGTCGACCGATCGGTCGACCGGGTACCCAACAGAGAGTTGGGTACTTACAATCAGTCGACTCGATCGACCGGGCGGTCGACTGCTCTCTGACCCTTGCATGTTGTGCACATCGGTCGACCGGGCCGGTCGACCGATCTTCTGATACTGTGGACGGTCGACCGGGCCGATCGACCGCCACCTCTGTTTCTGCTGCTGCTATTTTCTGCGGCCTGTTCCTTCGTCTGTCTGTTATCGACTTCCTTGGCAATCACTCGACGACCCCTTGACGATCCATGTCTTCATCCTTGACAATAATCGCTCTCTCCAACATGCTCCTCCAAGGTTTGTAAACAGCTTAACATCGTTCAGTTTTTGTTATCATATGTAGTCTTTTGGTTTTACCAGAACATATGAAAGCTTCTGTGGCTGCCTTTTTATCAAAGGCTTCTGCAGGTAACTATTCATCTGTTTCTTAGAAACAGTTGGGGAGAAAAGAGTACCGTAACTCTGTTATTAATATGTTCCATATATAATCACATTAGAAACATATTGGTTAAATTAACCCCTAAAAGATTTTGATTTATGTTGGAATATGAAGAACATATATGTGAATCTTTAAATTGAATTACGGCGAGATCCGTTGATCGAATCAATTGGATGATGGTTGGAGTGTGTTCTCCTTTCATTGGGGATGAACTTGGTATATTCAAATGTTCAATTCCGACTTCGAATGAATGAGATATTCTTAAGGAGATCCGCTTTAAGCGTACCTCACTCCAAGTACTGTATAAGTGAATTAATTTCTTTATATAGGGGATATACTGATATTCAGTATATTGAGACTGATTTATACCAGTCTAATTGGTATTTAACTAAGGAAGAAAATTGAAAGGTGGTTCTTAAATTAAGGAACGTTCTATTGAACGAAAAACCTCCCACCTGATATTAACCGACCTGGCCAATTAGATTGTTGATATTTCAGTGATATTGATTAGTTGTCAGATTGATTCCAGAAACTAACAATCTTAATACAATTACATATTGAAGTTTCTTACTTCTGTTCTACTTGAACTTATAGAAAATATCTGAGACTATTCAAGATAGCTCTAGCAAGGCACTAAACATGCATCTACAAACTTTGATGCCTACTCCACTTCCTAACCTGAAGCTGGAGAAGCCAGAAAAATTTGACGGCATAGAATTCAAGAGGTGGCAATTGGCCATGCTCTTCTACTTGACCACTCTTCATCTGGCCAAATTCCTGTAAGAAGATCCACCAGAAATCGAAACTGATCGGGACTCAGTCCTTGCAATCGATGCATGGACTCAAGGTGACTTCCTTTGCTGAAACTATATTTTAAATGGAATGGATGACTCTCTTTACAATGTCTACAGTCCCATCATAACGGCAAAGAAGTTCTGAGCCAGTCTTGACAAGAAGTATAAGATTGAGGATGCTGGTATCAAGAAGTTCGTCGTAGGACGATTTCTGGAGTACAAAATGGTGGACAGCAAGACTGTAATCAGTCAGGTGCAAGAGTTTCAACTTATCTTGCATGAAATAGAAGTCGAAGGTATGATTCTACCTGAAACTTTTCAGGTTGCTACTATCGTGGAGAAACTCCCACCTGCGTGGGGAGATTTCAAGAACTACCTAAAGCACAAGCGCAAGGAGCTGAAGTTGGAAGATCTCATTGTGAGACTTCAAATCGAGGAGGACAACAGAAAGTCCGAGAAAAGGAGCAGTAAGAACTCCTATGAAGCCAAAGCCAATGTGATCGAAAAAGCGTCTACTTTCAAAGGCTTAAAGCGGAAGAAGATTTCTCAGGGGTATAAAGGCAAGGTCCAAGAAGGCAAAAACATGCGCTTCAAGGGAACCTGCTACATCTGAAATAAAGAAGGGCATAAGGTGAATGAATATCGTAGCCGTCTCAAAAAGAATAAGAAGAACCATCCACAGGCAAACTTGATCGACCATGTGTCGCCAAGCCTTTCAGCTGTGGTATCAGAAGTGAGCCTGACAACCAATAATAAGGATTGGTTGGTAGACATTGAGTCTACTCGGCACATCTGCTCTGAGAAATTATTATTCTCTGAATATTAAAAACTAGAGTAAGATGAGCAACTATTCATGAAAAACTCAGCCGTCTCAAAGGTTAAAGGAAAAGGCAAGGTCATCCTGAAGTGAACATCTGAGAAAGAGCTTACTCTGAACGATGTGCTATATGTTCTAGATATCCGAAGAATCTGATCTCTGGATCAATACTTAGTAAGAAAGAATTTAGAATGATTTTTGAATCAGACAAATTTGTACTTACTAAGGGAGGAATGTATGTGGAAAAGAGTTATCTTATTGATGGACTTTTTAAAATCAATGTTGCAGTGGTAGATAAAAAGTCTGTGTATTTGTACCCGAAGCTTATAAATAAAATAAAATCTTCTATTTATTTGCTTGAGTCTCCTACTTTATGGCATTCTAGATTAGGACATATGAATTATAAGTCTTTAAAGAACTTATCTAATCTAGGATATATTCCTAAACTCAACTTAGAAGAAATTCGTAAGTGTGAGATTTGTGTTGAAGCTAAGTTGACGAAAAATTCATTTCACTCAATTGATCGAAATACAGAACATTTAGGGTTAATTCATAGCGATCTGTGTGACTTGAAGTTTATGCCAACTAGAGGCGGTAAAAATTATTTTATTACTTTTATTGATGACTGTACAAGATACTGTTATGTGTATCTTCTAAACAGTAAGGATGAGGCAATGAATATGTTTATAATACATAAAACCGAAGTTAAGAAGCAACTCAATAAGAATATCAAGATTCTAAAATCTGATAGAGACGAAGAATATGAATCAAATGATTTTAGTGAGTTATGTGCTACATTTAAAGAGGCTATGTCAACCCCAGAAGTACAAATGTGAAAAGAAGATATAAATAGCGAAATAGAATCCATAATAAGTAATCATACTTGAGAATTGGCAAACTTGCCTCCTGACAGTAAACCAATTGGGTGTAAGTGAATATTCAAAAGAAAATTAAAACCTGATGGATCTATCAATAAGTACAAGGCTAAATTAGTAGCCAAGGGTTATCGATAAAAGGATGGACTTGACTACTTCGATACTTATTCACCAGTAATAAGAATAACCTCCATTCGAATGTTGATTGCAATTGCAGTATTGCATAACTTAGATATCCATCAAATGGATGTCAAGATTGCATTCTTAAATGGTAAATTATATGAAGAAATATATATGGAGCAACCTGAAGGATTTATAGTCAAGGACCAAGAGCACAAAGTGTGTAAATTGGTAAAATCCTTATACGATCTAAAGTAGGCTCCAAAATAATGGCATGAGAAATTTGATAGTATCATGATCAAAGATGGATTCATTATCAATGAATGCGATAAGTGTGTTTACACTAAAACAGTTAGAAATGCATGTATCATTATTTGTCTTTATGTAGACGACATGTTGATACTTGGGACTAATATTGAAATTATTAAGTCCACTAAAAGAATGTTATCCAACGGTTTTGACATGAAGGATCTGGGGATTGCTGATATAATTTTAGGAATAAAAATCACCAGAACACCAGATAGAATCAGTCTATCTCAATCTCACTACGTGGATAAGATGATAGAAAGATTCAAGGATCATGGGATAAAAGAGAATACTAATCCTTTTCTCCCACACATCCACCTTCATAAGAATATAGGAACTAGAATACGCCAGTTGGAGTATTCTCAGATTATCAGAAGTCTAATGTATTTGATAAATTACACTAGACCCGATATTGCTTACGTTGTAAGTAAGTTAAGCAGATACACTAGCAATCCTACTGATCACATTGGACTGCTCTACTATGAGTATTGGGTTACGTATCACATACCAAGGAATATGCCCTGAGATATGGACAGTATCCACCTGTACTTGAAGAATACAGTGATGCTAATTGGATTACAAATTCTGAGGAATCAAAATCAACTAACAGATACATATTTACTCTAGGAGGAGCAGCGGTATCCTGGAAATCTTTCAAGCAAACATGTATTGGCCGTTCAACTATGAAATCGGAATTCATAGCCTTAGATAAGGCCGGAGAAGAAGCAAAATGGTTTCGATAATTTTTGAAAGATATACCATTATGGCAAAAGTCAGTGCCCGCTATATGCATACATTGCGATAATCAAGCAGCTATATCTAGGGCACAAATATACAACGGTAAGTCTAGACATATTCGTCGTAGACATAATATTGTGAAGCAATTGCTCTCAAATGGAATTATCTCTATTGATTTTGTCTCGTCAAAAGATAATTTAGTAGATCTGCTTACTAAAGGTTTAAGTGGAGAGCGTATAAACTGCGCATCGAGGGGAATGAGTCTAAAAGCCTAACCTTACCGAGTCAGCTTAATGGAAACCTCACTTAGCGACTGGAGATCCCACAGACTAAGTTCAAGAGGAAAAACTAGTTATGATTGACTTAGCAAGTAAGCACTTGGGAGCTTGACTCCAATCCATTCCTAAGGTGCACATAAGTGCTTTATATAAGTGGATTAAGGATAAGCTTAACGCTTTTAATGATGCCTATATTTTGTTACTAAACAAGTGGAGCAGAGTAGACTATTCTTAATAGGACGATCACTTATGTGAGTATAGAGTTGGGTCAGCTATTTGAGAATTTCTATGGAGGCTGTTATTCCTTAAAGATACTCTCTGAAATGAAGAATGTCCAGGGTCAAAACGGACACAATCGAGAACTAAAGTTGATTTGGAAAGTCACCGTGTGAAACTTGTTGACTTGGCTTACACTAATGGCTAACAGTTCAAGACTCAGTTTACTAATTAGCCAGTAAGTCCGATAAAGCTTTCGCTATGGAAGATTCAAGACCTAGTTCACCTATCCTGATGCAGTTTCTTTTCTAAAGTACCTTTCACAATAGAGTCAGTCTCTTTATGTGTCAATTCCTTGAATCTCCATTCATTATGGGGATTGTTGGAATATGAAGAATATATATGTGAATCTTTGAATTGAATTACGGCGAGATCCGTTGATCGAATCAATTGGATGATGGTTGGAGTGTGTTCTCCTTCCATTGGGGATGAACGTGGTATATTCACATGTTCAATTCCGACTTCGAATAGATATTCAAGTCTAAAGATTGCCTAATTTAAAGTCAAATATGGGACTAAAGGTAGCTAACAGCATTTAGTCCCACATTGGCAATGGGATGGAAGTTTAAATAGAGAAAATTGAGAACAAAGGGCGTGCCCTTTGGGTACTTGTAGTTTTCGCGCGCGGTTGGGAGGAAACCATGCCCGCGCACGCCGCAGGCGGCGGCCGGCCGGCGCAGTCGCCGGGGCCGGGGCCGGGATCTGGCTCGGGTCTGGGTCTGGGTTCGGGTTCCCTACCCAGCCTGGTTCTTTTTGAATCGGGTACGGGTTGAGCGGATCATACCCGCCCCGCCATCCGGATCCGAACCGCCCCGCCAACGACTGTCTGTAAACCGTCGCGGCGGTTGCGGCGGTTGAACCGAACCGTTGCAACTGTTGGATGAGTTCGGACCATATTGCCCCTCCCGGAGCGCTATAAATAGCGCTCCATTTTCTCAATTAAGACACACCAACAACAAAAAAACTCTCTCTCTCTGCGTTCTGAACTGAGGCTCTCTTTGCGTTCTGAATTGGGAAGTGAAGTTCTGTCTTGAAGTAACTTCTAACGGGAAGTGGGAAATTCAGTTTTCGAAGCGACTTCTAAAAGAGATTCTGCAAAATTCGTTATGAAAGAGGGCTCAAAAAATTCAACAAATTATTGTCTGAATCTGGGAGTTCTGAAGAAGAATATTCTTTAATCTTCCTTCTTTCTCTACATGGGTGCTCCTCCAAAGTAAAGGCAAATATTCTCTCAAAATTTATCTTTGTCCCGCTGCTTCAATAATCCTATGAAGGTACTGGTTAACTACGGTTCGACCGTACGGTAATTTGGCAGTGCTATCCAAATACCGTGAATGAGTGTTGTATCTTGGGAGACCAGCATTCAGTAACCCATTAGCACCGGTGCAGGGGACGTAATTGTCTTAAGGAGATTCGCTTTAAGCGTACCTCACTCCAATTACTGTATAAGTGAATTAATTTCTTTATACAGGGGATATATTGATATTCAGTATATTGAGACTGATTTATACCAGTCTAATTGGTGTTTAACCAAGGAAGGAAATTGAAAGGTGGTTCTTAAATTAAGGAACGTTTTATTGAACGAAAAACCTCCCACCTGATATTAACCGACCTGGCCAATTAGATTGTTGATATTTCAGTGATATTGATTAGTTGTCAGATTGATTCCAGAAACCAACAATTTATACACTCTCTCACATACATATCCAAACTTGTACTTGGCAACTAAGCATAACTCAAGGGACAACTGATTTAACCTACAGCTGGGTCACAATCTCTCTAACAATGCATAACTAATTTAACTAAGTTAACCGGTAGCTGGGTCACAATCTCTCTAACAATGGATTGGGTTCGAACCTCTTCATTCGCAATGGACAAGAGATTTTCTGATTAAAATTTTAAGACACACTAAGAGACATATAATATGTCAAATCGACTTTGAATTCGCGGTTCATGGAAACTCACTTACAGCATTTGGAACTGCATGTATATGACTAACCCCCCCCCAGAGGGAGATTAACACCTAAACGAAATAACTTTTTCCAAAATCAGAGTTAAAGCATGGAGCAAAACCGATTTACACAAAATAATAATAGTAACAAATTGGGAAAAAAAATTATATAAATCTATAAACAATGTCATCTCCTCGCTATTATCTCCGTACGAACAGTTAAACTGTGACATTTAATATATCTAAATCCTGATCCTATTCGTTCAAAAGCATTATAAAGTTTATAAAACTTCAGCGAGCTCTTTTCATCATGGAACGACTCCCATTATTCTAAATCAAGAACATCAGCTCACAATATAATGCAACGTGTACGGTGATGATCCGCCAAGAAGCCCAATAATTTCACTCTGGTCTATAAATAAGACTACTGAGGACTCGGATTCGACTCTCAATTAGATTTATCAAGAACCATTTGAAACTTAGCCTGAGTCCATCCAAATATCAATTTAACTGCCGAAGGAGGGAAATTTTCTTCCACCATCACCTTCATCATAACAAGACAAGAAGGAGAATAAGAGACAGTGAAAGGAAGGAAAAATGGCGAATCAGCCCGGTTCACTCAGGTTTGTTCATTGGATCCATCTCTCTTTTCTTGTTGGTTAATGAGGAGTTCTTGACTTCTTGTTATTGATGAGCATTCTGCGTTGTGCGCAAAAAATGTCTTGATTTAGTGTAAATGTTTGAGTTCGAGTTGTTCATAGGAATAATTTCTTTTCTACACAAATGGGTTTTCATTGCAATCTCTGTGACCTAAAAAATGGTGGAAATGGTTTATTTTCTCTGTTCCTTTCTTGATTTAATCTTGTTAGAACATTAAAAAGGTAGTAACAAAATAAAAGAAAGATGCTCTTTCCATGCATGTTCAAGGGGCATTGCGAGAATCAAACTCGCAAGCTATCGAGTCTGAAGCGAGAATCATTAATCAGCCTAAGCTTATGGAGCATTCCTTGATGGTGAATGTACTTCTTTGTTTCTTGGTATTGGTAAATTATGCATTTTTGTCTTTTATTTCTTGACATTTAACGCGTTAGATGCAGTGTTATTCTTAAACCTAGTTGCAAATTATCACAGTTTTATTTTTTGAGCAAGAAACTATTATAGTTTCAAGTAATAATTGTATTGTCTTTGTAATTACTGTTTAACTAGTTGATATTCTTGAATGCTTCGGATTCTGGAATGCTTTGCACTCTTAATTACTTTGAAAACTGATAAAATTATCTTAATTTAAAGCTAAATGCAAAATGTTTGCATATTTTCCAATTCAAAAAAGAAAAAGAAAGAAAGAAAAATGGTCAGCTCTTGTAACAAACGGATAGGCTCTTGTACATTACCATTTAAATTGACTTCTAAAGATGTCTTCCATTTATACTTTAAGATTGTTTAATGTTCTTTTTGCTTTGACTATCAGTGAAATGACAAGTTCTTATTCTTTTCTTTCTTTGCTCTTCGGTTGAATTTCTTTCAGACTAAAAAACCTTGAACGTCAGCTTATCTTCTATTAATTCACGAGTATTGCAGTTTAAGTAATTACTTCGATATACACGGTTTCTTATTCTGTTCACAATCTTTGTATTCTGCAGCATGGGGCTTCTCATATTGTATCTGGTATTATTCCCAAGAAAAAAAGGTGAGCATGTTGCCTTGAAAACCAACACAATAACTGATCATCCTGAAGAAATTTTTGTTGCAGATTGTACTCATCTCCTCTCCAGTATCAGATTTTTGGAATTATATGTGCGAGTTTCTTTATCTTATTTAAGACTTGTAAACGAAGAGGGTACTAACAAATGCCACTAGATTAGCCTGCATAAATCATTTTGCTTAAAAGTTCAAAATTGCTAGCTACAACAGGATTTCAATCTCAATTTGCATATTTCTATGTTTTAACAATAGTAAATTATTTCACTTAAACCTTCGCTTGATTTTTTTCATAACCAGAAGTTTTCTTTAATCGATTGAAACCTTCGAAACTCCAATTGTGTGATTACCATAACAGATTGCTGCCATGGCTGCATGCTTGGTAGTGAACTAGATTACATCAGTCTTTATGGTATTTTGGTAATCTAATTACTCACCAACTTTTTTTTTGATTCTGATGAATTTGGGATGAAGGTCTTTCCCTCCTGTGATTGACTTGGAACCGACTCTAGAGGATGCCAGGTCCTATACGTCAGCTGTTAGAGGAATATTGGGAGAAGAAATCTTAACGGTATTCAAGGAAAATATGAATGAGTTCCGCAATAGGAGGTTGGGCTCTAGATTTTTTTTTTTCTTCCTGCCATTAGTTTTCACTGCAGCAATTTTATAGGTTTATTCAAGAACCATAAAAATTTACCTTTATGTTATTTTTTTTGGTGTCAGTTTCTTCATCATCCTTATCTAAGTCACATTGCCGCAGGATTGGCCATGATTTGATCTGTGACAGGATGGCGCAATTGTTGAATGGGCAACGTGTACTGGCATACGGCTTCAATCAGTTTTTACCTGGAGGGTTTGGTGTTGTTCTTACTGAGGAATCAGATTATGCTCAGAGAGTGAAGGTATGAAAACGCTTAAAATGTCTTTTCTAATTTGTGCTTCATTGATTTTATTCCTAGTTTCTTCATCAGTGACCAACGTTGCCATCCAAGGCTCTTTCTTATCAGTGTTCTCTACGTGCAGGAACGATTTGAAGATGACACAGGGAGATACCTATCCTTTGTACGTGCTATGAGAGATTTCAAAAGAGGTCGAGTTTCAACAGAATACGTCTGCAGAAAGGTATGGTTTTCCATCATAAAAAGAATTTCTCTTCTGTTGCTATGTAAGGTAATAATGAGTCGTGTTTTCACAGTTGATATTTGTTTGGAAGTTAGATGGTAGATCCAATAAAAAATTTTGTTTCGTAGATTCTGTTGCCATTGTCACTAATTCTTTTTATTTTTAAATTATAGCGAAGGTCATGTCTTGAATTATTTTAAACTATAACACTGCCATACAGGTAATAACACTTTTGACGGTCACTATGATTTGATCGAAGAGTTCGGGAAGTTTGTGCCACCAACAGAAACAGAACCTTAAGTAAGTCTAGTCATGCTTTATCCTAAATCCCTTAACCCAAGTATGTCTGCATTGAGAAAAACGCTTTCTTCTTTTTGCAGGTTCTTCTTGAGCCCTCATATTATTTTTTTCATGTCAGAAATTTTTTGTTAGATGCAGGAATCGATTCTAACAACTAAACAATATTATCGATCTAATTGGTTAGATCGGTGAATATCAAGTGGGGGGTTTTTCGTTCAGTAAAAAATTTCTTAATTACAGAACCACCTTTCAATTACCTTCATTAGTTAAACACCAATTAGACTAGTATTAGTCAGTCTCAATATACAGTAATATTTATGAGTATAAATATTTCAGTATAATCCCTGTATAAAGAATGTTAGTTTACTATACAGCAATTGGAGTGAGGTATGCATGTAGCGAATCTCCTTAAGACAATTACGTCACCCGCCTCGGTGCTAAAGGTTACTAGACACTGGTCTCTCAAGATACCAAATCACCGTACGGTCGAACAGTAGTTAATCAGTACCTCCACAGGATTTCAATGCAGCAGGACGAAGACAAATTTCAGGAAGAATATTTGCCTTCACTTTGGAGGATTATCCACTGTAGAGAAAACAGAGAGAGAAGAATTAATGTCTTAGGAAGACAGAGATTCAGACAACAATTCTATTTAAGAATCTGTTAAATTTTCTAAGCCTTCTTTCAGAAAGAATCTTTTCTTCAAGTTTTTCTTTCAAATCTGAATTTTTCATACACTGATTCTTTTCTCAGATCTGTAGGAGAAAGAGAAGAGATTATTGGCTTTCGATGTGTGTTTTAGTCCTCAGAGAGGAGCGCTATAAATGCTCCTGGGAACCCTTTGGAGGGCAGAACCGTCCAGGGACAGTTGTGACGGTTCCTATCTGGACCGTTGTAACTGTTCCAGACAGGAACCGCTGCAGCAGTTCCTTCCAAAGAGCACGCCCTTTGTTCTCATTTTTCTCTATTTATACACTTCAATTGTCCATCACATATTAATGTGGGACTAAATACTTTTAGCTACCTTTAGTCCCTTTAGCTTTTAAATTTGGCAAACTTTAGACTTAAATATCTCATTCATTTTAAACCGGAATTAAACATGTAAATATGTCACGTTCATCCCTAATGGATGGAGAAGACACTCTAACTATTATCCAGTTGATTCTATCAACAGATCTCACCTTAATTCATCTTAAAGATTCATGTTTTAATTCATTTTTCCAACAATCCCTGACAATGAATGAAAATTCAAGAAATTGACACACAAAGAGACCGACTCTATAGTGAAAGGTACTATAAAAAAGAAACAGCATTCGGATAGGTGAACTAGATCTTAAACCTTTCATAGCGAAAGTTTTATCGGACTTACTGGCTAATCGGTGAACTACGTCTTGAACTGTCAGCCGTTATTGTAAGCCAAGTCAACAAGCTTCACACATTAACTTTTCAAAATCAACTTTAATTTTTCGGTTATGTCCATTTTGGCTCTGGACATTCTTAGTTTTTGAGAGTATCTTTAGGGAATAAGAGCCTCCATAGAGATTCTCAAAGAGCTGGCCTAGCTCTATAATCACATAGTTGATAATCATATTAAGAGTAGTCTACTCTACCCCACTTGTTTTAATAACAAGATATAGGCATTATTAAAAACGTTAAGCTTATTTTTAATCCACTTGTAGAAAGCACTTGGGTGCACCGTAAGAATGGATTAGAGTCAAGCTCCTAAGTGCTTACATGCAGAGTCAATCATAACTAGTTTTTTCTCTTGAACTTAGTCTGTGAGATTTTCAGTCGCTAAGTGAGGTTTCTATTAAACTGAGTCAGTAAGGTTAGGCTTTTAGACCCATTCCTCTTGATGCGCAGTTTATGCGCTTTCTACTTAAACCTTTAGTAAACGGATCCGTTAAATTATCTTTTAACGATACAAAATCAATAGAGATAATTTTATTTGAGAGCAACTACTTAACGGTATTATGTCTACAATGAATATGTCTAGACTTACCGTTATATATAAAATTTTGTGCCCTAAATATCGCTGCTTTTATTGCAATGAATACATATGGAGGGTACTGGCTTTGACCATAATAGTATATCTGTAACGCCCCGATCCCGCAGGTACGGGGACGTTATGGCGACGTACATACGCAAGGCGAAAAACCCCACGTACGTACGCTAAGCCTCAGTACAGTAAATAACCCCATATATACCTGAGTTTCAGCATGAAATAAGTACAAGAATACCTGCAGAAAAAGGTGAGTGATCATAACAGATAGGAAAAATAGGGACAAATAAGATAACAACAATAAATTATAAAGATACCTATGAAGTGTCTCGATGAGGAATCTCCTATGTGACTCCAAGGCACTCTCGGATACTACGGTACGCGGATCTCCAATCTGGGCACGCAAACCCAGGGTCGTCAGAAAGCGACCTAGTGAGTGGTAAAATGAAGGAGGCAGTAATATATACTATAATAATACAAGCATGATACGAATATATAATGCATGATGTTGTAGAAGTGATACAATATAATAAGCATATATGAAGCAGTAGAAATATAGTAACATGTCCTCTTTTAATACCATCACTACCTAGCCGGTCATCATCAGGTCAAGTCTATAATCATATCCAGTTGTTATAATATAATAAATAAGATTGTCTAGTGGTGACGTGATAGACATGAACATGGTAGTGGTGACGTGATAGAGGTGAACATGCAGATGGGCATATGTCTGCAACAATAAAATATATGCAATGCAGAACATGCATAGTATGCCCCTACATACAGTGTAACACATACCCGGTAATGTAACAAAGTATACATGAGCATGAGTAGTAGGTCACTACAGAAAGTGTAACAGGAAACAAGTACAGTATCAATGTATACATGTAACATGATAGCAGGTACATAATCAGGAACAGAAACAAGTACAACTAAACATGGATCAGGCAGGTCATGTCATTTATACAATAGCAGCAATCAGTACCACCTGGTATTTTAATCAGTCTCTTCCAGTGTCCCATACCACTGGCAGTTCATACTGGAGCCCGCACTCCAGTCGAACCCATCCGGACATGGCCTACGGGTACCATTATCCAAACGAGAGAGTGACCAAATAACAAGTGTTCCCGACGTCACTATTGTGTATACTGTTTTATTATGTTACTTGGAAACTCATGGTCGAGGAGTTCTTATCGGGTGGGTGTATCCCGTACATACCCGGGACAACGGTCTTATCAGATCCCTGGCTGCTGAGACCAGGGCCAGCCCGCTAGAGCTGTAACATGTAACGGGAATCTCAATGAGCTAAAACAATAACGGGATGCTCATGAGTAACAGATGGTAGCCAGCACTACCCCGTCCCCTGTAGTGGGACGTACAATGGATCTAGACATCCACCCGATATGATCTAATCAACCGTTAAGTCTCCCCCATACCCTAGTTATCTTTATGATCTGATATGTCAAGTATACAATGTCAATAACAGTACATGATATGGGTAACATGATAACTGGACCAGAGCTCTGTTGATAACATAAAACAATATAACGGGAATCGGGAACAATATATCGGGAACAATATAACGGGAACAATATAACGGGATCAATAGATGTGGAAGTCCACATATCGCATATCAACAGCTCTCATGTCCAGTAACGGGAATATCCATATCAGTAACAGAAAATAATCATGTAACATGAATACGGTAACATGAACCAATAATACATGTAATATGCACGGTGATCCATATGACAAGAATAATTAAATCATGTATGTACGTGTAACAGTGATATGCCGAGAATTCATGTAATGATGATAACTGTATAAGATATGACGGTATGCCGTGAAGTGGTGTACATGAATACGAACGTGAGACGTGTCATAATATCTGTGCAATATGTACAAGTAATACCAATGGGCAGTGTCTAATATCATGTACAGTGAACTATCGTATCAGTGTAAGGATGATAACAATAATATGACATGCGGTACTTATCCTTGTACTAGTGGAACATAAATGTGTGGTCATAATCCATGTAACAGTACATGTAATAATGGTAGTCCGTGTATTATATAATATCATGTCCTGTAAATTATAGTAACAGTATCTAGCATGCATATCTAGTGACCGTGTAGTGTCATAGCCTACCATGGATCAATATACATGTGACGATAGTTAGCTAACTGTGAGCTACTACATGAAGTAATAGTATCCACTAATATGGTGACCTAGTGGTCCGTGGGTTAGTGGCGGTACAGGCATGATATCTGTGTCCGAGTTGTCTATGTCTGTATGTCTTGTTACTATGATTACCTCATATTAAATCAGAAAATACCTTACAATCTTCTAGGTTATTCCTAATTCAATGACCGTCCAATCATGACCAGTGAATAATTAATATTTACCGTATTTTATCCATAATCATGATATATCAAGCAATGTCACTAAACATGATAAAATATAATTTATAAAAGGAAAACACTCACAACTAGCTATAGGGAGGTAGCTCTCTTCCCCACGATCGCAACGGATCTAGAATCGTCCAAATCGGAGTCCGGATGCTCCCGATATCGCCCGAATACTAAATCATAACAAAAAGGGTTAATTACGTAAATAAAAATTATTAAATACAAATACTGAAAAATACCAGGGGGTTTTCTGTAAACGTACCTTTATTGGGTTTCGGATGCGGGTTTGGTGAGATAACGGGTCGGGTTTGGATCCGATGACCCGAACCCATAACTTAAGTTAAATGGGTAGTGGGTTTATGGGTTAACGAGTCGGGTTTTTGGGGTTTATTGGATTTTGGGTTTTTATAAACCCAACAAGGCTTATTGGGTAATGGGTTTCCAATCAACTAGTAGAGTTATATTGGGTTCGGGTCTGAACCCGAACCCAACAACACACACACACCCCACACACACACACAGCATACAGTTACACCCACACAACACACAGCACACACACACACACACAACACACACACACAGAGTACCCACACACACACACGGCACACACACAACACACCCACATACACAGAGCACCCACACACACACACCAAACACACAACACACACACACAACTCACACACACAGACAACACACAGCAGCAGCAGCAGGGGCGCTGCTGCTGCTGTGCGCGCCTTGGCCGGCCAGCTTCGCTGGCCGGCGGCGGGGGAGGCCCGCCGGCGGCGGTCCTGGCCGCCGGCGGCTGCTGAGGAGATAGGGAGAGAGAGAGAGGGTGAGTGAGAGAGAACAGGGAGAGTGAGGGAGAGCTTTAACAGAGGAGGGAGAAGGGGCGCACGGTCATGGCGGCCTCGCCGGAGCAGCGGCGCCGGGCCGGGGGCGCGGCGGCCGGAAGGGAGGCGCCGTCCGGGCTGGGGGCAGCCGGCCGCGGGCGTGGGTCAGGCCCACTCCCGACCTGGACCAGAGAGAGAGAGGGGAGTGAAATTGATGGAAGAGAGAGGGAATTTAAAGAGGGAAAATTTAGAGAGAGAGAGAGAGAGTTTAAGATTTTTGAGAGAGGAAGAGAGAGAGAGAGAGGTTTTAAGGGGAGAGAGAGAGAGGCGGTGGGAGTTTGGTCAAAGGCGGTGGGGGAAAGAAATCTCGGGAAGAAGGAAGAAAGGAGAAGAAAAGAAAAAAAAAAAGAAAAAGGAAAATAAAAATGAATATTTAATTATTAAAATATTGGCTTAAAATTCGACTAGCTCCGAACGGTGTCTAAAAATTATAAAAAATAGGAAATATTATCCTGAGACGTAATATGAAAACGGTTTGAAGAAATTCCATCCGATTTGCAAATTAAAAATCCCGGAATGTCTCGCCGATACGGGCGACACCGGTTTGGCCGGATTTTCGATAAATTCAGAAAATTCTCTAAAAATACCCGAACGTAGATAATACGATTCTAAGACATACGGTGAAGGCCGATTCTCAAAATTCTACTCCGTTTGTGAGATAAAAATCGTAAAGAAGATTATCGATATCGGTCGACACCGACTACGGAGATTTTCTAAAATATTCCAGAAAATTTTCAGAAAATCCTGAAAAATCTCAAATATTAAAAATAATTTTTGAAACTGAAATCGGCTCAATCGGACTACTACGGAGGTCAAATCAATTTTTGTACGTCGTATCGCGTACCGATGCTGTGATACGTACACCGGGGATCAGGGTGTTACAATATCTTTCAAAATTATCAAATCCGAGTGGCCCAGTTCAAAAAAGAACCAGGTCAGGTTGGATCCGAGAGGGCTGGCTCGGGCCGGCCCAGGCAGGCGGCGTGCGCGTTCGGGCATGGTTTTCTCCCAATCGCGCGTAAAAACTCCAAGTAGCTAAAGGGTATGCCATTTGTTCTCATTTTCCTCTATTTATATACTTCAACTGTTCATCCCATATCCGACGTGAGATAAATACTTGTAACTACTTTTAGTCTCCTTTAGTTTTTAAATTATTCAAACTTTAGATTGAATACCTCATTCATTTTAAAATGGAATTAGATATGTAAATATACCATATTCATTCTTAATAGACAGAGAACACACTCCAATCATTATCCGATTGATTCTATCAACGGATCTCGCCTTAATTCAGCTAAAAGATTCATGTTTTAATTCATTTTCCCAACAATTTTTATACGATAAAAACTTCCGAATCAGCCATGAAGGTTATAGTGAAGGGTTTTAATACAGAAGTTTGGCTTTAGTCTCTAAAACTGAAGTTTATGTAGAAAATATATGTCACTTAGTGTATGATACATAAACTTGGGAATCAGAATGCAGCTAATATTAAATGGCCTAACTGTGATCTGGGTACTCTCTCTGAAGATTGAAGTTTATGTAGAAAATGTACGTGGTTTAATGTACGATACATACGATTGAGAATCAGTGTGCAGATGAAAAAGGGCTTAACTGCGATGCATGTACTCTCTGAAACTGAAGTTTATATATACCCTGTACCCAGATGTGGCATCAAATTTGGTCCTTAATGAATTGCAGAATGTAAGCTTGGCTTGAAAAGGACCTGTAGGCAGTCAGTTAATGTTGACCTGCTGTGGAATTTAATGGTTAAAATGTTGCAGCAATTTCTCAGAAGCACTCTATGTAATGAAAGAGGAACAATCTAGAGGCCATATAGTACGTTTCCCTTAAAGGCCGATAACCATAACTCAAAAGTTTCCTCGATTGTTTAATATCATAACTATTTTCTTCTCATGTATAATACCTTACAGTTTTTTTATTTTCACAGATTAATAGCTTGTAGTTTTATTAGACAATTTTGTCCTGCAATTAAAACTGTACAAATTTTTGCGCAGGTTCTGACAGGGATTGCTCATTTTCTAGATTTTGAATATGTCATGAGAGAATAAGAATCCTCTGAAAAATACAAAAAAGAAGAAAGCGGTGTGCTGACTCCTCGCCACATTAAGGTCGCATCTGATAGCTCCATGGTACTGGAAAAGATCAGTGTACCTCTTCATCTAGAAAAACATTTCAACCTTCATCTCTTCTTATCATACTGGAAGCCTTTGTTCATGACAAACTGAGCACAAATCCTTTTGTTTCAAACACAGTGACAATAGAATCTACAGGTCTAATTTTTAAGGAAAAGAAAGTCTGAGAATCCATGTATCACATTGTGCAATTTAATTTTTCCCGATTCTTGTTCTCAGTTATCATTTTTTTTTAATAATTAAGAAGCAGCCTCAGGCACTGCAGCGCCTGTGATTTGTGACTGTTATGGAACAAAAGTTCTTTTACATTATTATAAGTGAGAAGATGAAAGTTGAAGTTTTCTAATTCATTGGTGATGGCCAAGACAGAGAGGAGTATTGGAAGCGATCTGCACAGATGAGTGGTGC
Source organism: Agave tequilana (assembly GCA_038442645.1). Classification (NCBI taxonomy): domain Eukaryota; kingdom Viridiplantae; phylum Streptophyta; class Magnoliopsida; order Asparagales; family Asparagaceae; genus Agave; species Agave tequilana. The sequence goes on from JAVJIF010002335.1 coordinate 165,517, forward strand.
AGCAATGAGAAGCAGCAGCATGGAGCTGAAAAATACACCTTTGGGGCGGGGGGGGGGGGGGGGGGGTAGACGTATGGCTAATTTAATGATAAATGATACAGAATTAAAAACTAATTATAACATACTTAGTGTAACAAAAGAGTGTAGCCGAATTCCCGGTGAGGAACCAGAACTAAATCCTCTAAATTCCTCTAAATAAGAGTTGAGGTGTTATTTGAAGCTCTCTTGTCTCAACACAAGTATGGGTACACACAAACAATATCAAGCATATATGTATGATATGAACAATATGAAACAATGCAAGGTAAAAGAGAGAGAGTTTAGCGATAGTGGATCAATCACAAACACCAAGATATGTTTCGAGATTCGAGCCACTGATCTACGTCCCTGTCTTCACACAGAAGGATTTTCACTATGCGTCCACATAGGACTTCCCACACAGGGAATCTCCACTGAGGATTTGACAAATACAAATTAGGAGTACACAACTCATCTCTCCAACAAATAACCTCTACATAAGAGGTAAGGCACAACAACTATCACCTCACACAAGAGGGATAAAGCACTAAGCCAAACAACAATCACCTCTACACTAAGCGGGACAAGGCACAAAGTCAAACTAATCACAATCACCTCTACACTCAGAGGGATACCAACAAACTCAAACTCCTTCACAATCACCTATACACAAGAGGGTTGAACACAACTCAAAGTAAAGAAAGATTATAACTCTTGGTGATCTCAATAGACTACAAACAACTCTAGGTGATTACTATAGATCACAAACCAATTTTCTCACTAAAAGAAAATCTATAGGTAGGATAGATATGATAGCTCATATGTGAGAAAACAAAGTGTTTGGAATGAAAATAACAAAAAAAATGCTTGGGAAAATCTCAAGATAGATGTTGAAATAAAGATCAAAACCAATTCCCAAAAGACTCTCTTTTCATTGAATTTTTCAACACTTTAAAACAAATAAAAAGATAAATCTTTTAGCCCAGAAATTCTTTAAAAACTTTTTGCTAAACCACTGAAATAGATAGAAATTTCAGTTCTCAAAAACCACAAAGAAACTAGCTCAAGAGATGGGTATTTATACCCTCTCAAAAAATATAGCTGTTGCAGTTTGGGAATGCTTAGATTGCTTCTCCGGTCGACCGACTAACGATCACTTTTCTGACCGTTGAGCCTACGGTCGATCGCCCGATCGATCAGGCCAAAGCCATCGGTCGACCGCCCGGTCGACCGGCCAGCACCCGAGAGTGGGGTGCTTTTAATCGGTCGACTGCGCGATCCACCAGCCGTTGTGGTTGGCCTTTGTGCACGTCTTATGCACATCGGTCGACCGTTCCAGTCGACCGACCACTGGTCTGGTCGACCGGCTCGGTCGGCCGCCAGCTGATCTGGTTGAAGGTTTTAGGCCTTAAAAACTTGTCTTTCTAACTTCCATAAAATCCCATAAATCACATAAATTTCACAAAAATAACTTCTTATAAGATCTTTGAATATCAAATACGTGTGACTAAAAAACAACACATATTACAAACTATTTGAACCATTTTTTTGATATTGAAATTAGGCTTTACATAAAAATCGGTATTTTCTAAAACTTAGATTTTTGAAATGGAAAACCGTTTTCTCCAAAACTCATATGGATACAAAAACATGACATTGAAACAAATTTGAAGCATATTGTATATGGATAGAATTCAATATACATATAAGATATATATTTATATTTTTGATATGAAATCCAAAGCCGGTTAAGCTGAAAACCAATAAATTTAAACTTTTGTGTGTGAACTTGAGCATATTAACACTAGCTATCTTTACACAAGATCTAAATATAAACTAAACTAAACAAACCGAGGTCTTCTTGTCTCCAAGCCGACTCGATGAACTTGACTCCAACCTAGTGCTAGATGCGATTTTGACGCGCGAGCTATTGAATCAACACGTGTTGCCTCAAAACTCCTTTGTTAAAGATAAACACCTACTAATATCTTAATCAAATATCTGAGACTAATTAAATACCAGATCATTTGTAAACTATAACTAATGAGTTAATCATCATTAAAGCTAGAGTGATGGGCCTTTGGACCAACAATCTCTCTCTTTTTGATGATAACAAAACTCGTAGAGTTATATATACATGGATTAAAGATAAGCTTCATGGAAGCTCCCCTTAACTTATGCATCACAATAAACAAATGGATATAAAATGAAATGCGTAAACCAAACAACCACATATATGCATAAATAAGGAAATAAACATGCATAAGCTCACCAAATTCTTTCCCCCTTTTGTATAAATGAGGAAATAAAATAAACATGCATATATAAATTCTCCAAATACTTAATCATGCATATAAAACTCTTCAAATACTTCTCCCCATTTTTCTCAATTCATTAACAAAGGGGCGAAAACAAATCAAACAATAAAGATATAAATGCGATATACATTCATGAAGAGGAGAGACGTAAAGTTAACTCCCCTACATACATGCATTACATGAAAAAGAGATGAGTAAACCCTAATCATATAACGCATAATAAACAATGTATAAGTGGAGATGTTAAGCTCCCCTTACACACGTGTAAGATATAGAAAAGAGAGGTCAAGCCTGTAACACCCCGCTCCCGGAATACGTACTTAGTTGCGTATTCAGATTTTTCGATCATATTTTTTAATTTACTTCCTGTATTTATTATTTATATGATCGTTTTGTTTTGGATCCGGATTCGTGGACTCAGAGTCTGCCCTTCTCTGAACCGGGGACCCGATCATAGTGTATTACTCAATTGGTCTTTTCGGTAATCAGATTTGACCAATTTCAGTTTCAAACATTATTTTCTAATATTTTAGATTTTCTATGAATTTCTGGAATTTTCTGAATTAAATGGAAAATCTTCAAAACCGGTGTCGACTAGCACCGCTGACCGACTTCTGGATTTTTAATTTACAAATGAAGTCAAATTTTGAGAAACCGCTTTCATATATTTTCTTAGAATAATATTTACTATCTTAATTCATTTTTGGGCATTTTCAGAATTTATCGGATTTCTGCCAGAATTGGTGCCGACCGATATTGGCGGCAGATTCCAAGATTTTTAATTTAAAAACTATAAAGAATTTCTTAAAACGGATTTCACCATGATTCTTAGAATAATATTCTTAATTTTTGAGAATTTTTGCGGGTCGTTCCGAGATACTTGATTTCGGGACGATTTCGATATTTTTCCGAAAGTTTTCCGCATCCGCAACTGAATCCCGGGAATCCGCCACTCTAATTATTTTCACTTTTACTTCCAAGAGAATATCTTCTATTTTCATTTTCTTTTCCTTTTTCCTTTTCTCTCCTTCCTTTTTCTTTCCACCAAATTCTCCAACCTTCTCCATTCTTCCATTTTCTTCCACCAAAAATATCTTCTCCTCCAAAAATATCTCCTCCAAAATATCCAACCTCTCTCCATCTCCATGGCCGGCCAAGATTGGCCAAGAGAAACACCTTACCCTCTCCATTTTACAAATAACCCCCTCTCTTTTATTTATTTACATCACCTTCACAAATCCAAATCCTATATAAACCTTTCCTTCTTCATTTCACTTCATTTTTCTCTTCACCAACACCTTAACCACCACCAACTCCTCCTTCATCTCCACCACAACAACCACCACTACAACTTCTCCAACTCCTTACCTTCATCTTCTTCCTCCTCCATCTCCATGTAAACCACCACAACTCCAACAACTCCACCAAAGCTTCCACCTTTCCTTTACCTTCTCCAAACATACCACCACCATCAAAACCCTCCACAAAATCACCATCCCACCACCATCTTGAAGGCCGGCCACCTTCTTTGGATTGGGGGCCGCGCTCTTCTTCGTCAGGCAGTGCTTTAGAGCCGGTACCCTCCTTTTGGATTGGGGGCCGAGCTCTTCTTCGTCGGCAATATCGCCGTAGATTATTCCGGTAATCATTCGCGATTATTCCGGTAATCTTTTTGGTGACAATTGCAACGACAATACCACCATCTTTTCCATCACCATCTTCACTTCCACCATTTACTGGTTTGGATTTGGAGTTGGGCCATCCTTACGTCTCCATCTTTTCCTGTTGGTTAAAACGCGGAGTTTACCTCCTGCGTCTAGGCCATTCCTTAAACGCGGCCTTCGCGTTATTGTAGCGATGCAACGCGGAGCCATACCTGCGTCTGCTTCCTTCTCATGTCAACACGACGCGAAGCTAATACTCGCGTCTGTGTTCTATTCATATTGGCGTGACGCGGAGTTTATACTCGCGTCCGCGTTCCCTTCATGGACACGGGACTTGAACCCCGCGTTTATGGCACCTTCGCGACGTGATCCCCACGTCGGTGATTCCCGCGTCTGGTACTTTCCGCGACGCGATTCCCGCATCTGTGATTCCCGTGTCTGTTATTCTCGCGACGCTAACTCCCGCGTCTGCGAACCCCGCGTCTCACTTTCAAAACCCGCGTCCCCCTATACATATTCTTTCTTTCTCTCTTCTCTTCACTTTCTCTCTCTACATATTTATATCATATTTATGGCGCGTCCCGAGTTCCATGGATTGCGGACTTTCGGCATTTCTGGTGATTTAGGCGAGTGTTCTCGCTATCCTCTTGCCTTCCTATTTCATTGATTATGCGAGTGATCTCGCTTTCCTCTTGATTTCCTATTTCATTGGTTATGCGAGTGTTCTCGCTATCCTCTTGCCTTCCTATTTCATCGATTATGCGATGAATGCTTGTATTATGGTAATTTGATGCTCGTTCATGTGGTACTAACATTGCAGGTACTCTTGTATCGACTCTGGGTTACGCCCACTCCTAGGCTGGCTACCCAATGGTTTAAAGCCGTACCCTTATTGGTTTCGTGGTAGCTACTAAGAGAGCTTAAACCCCGAGCGTACTTTAGCCTCCGGGCTTCTGCCCACTTCCTCGAAAGAGAAGTGCGCTTAGACCATCAGGTCTTTTAGCTCCGCCTGGAAGGCATGCTTAGCGCTCAGCGCTTTACCACTAGATTCGTCTAGGCGAGATGCTGCCGGATTTTCTACTCGCACTTTAAGCCGAGTTGTCCCGGTAATCTTGTCAGACGCTCCAGTGTTAAATACTGCTTGCTGTCTGTGCCTCCAGCTTGCTCAGCTCCGCTTGGTTGTACTTAGCTACTACTTTAGCACATGCCATGTACTCACCTGATATGTTAACACTTGTCATGTCATTACTTCACACATGTTACAGTCATGCTACTATTTAACTCCTGTTTATATCACCTGACAACTGATGTGTTATCACCTGACACCCGACATGCTACTACTTGATCCTGACTCATGTTATACCACCTGTCCCCAGTTATGGCTTGACTTATCACCTGACCCCTGTATTCTTGTATTCCTGTATCTCGTATCTCCTGTATTATGCTAGCATTCGGCGGATCCTAATCTTGAATGGAACTAAGTGCCACACGGACCAAAGTGCCACACCATACACGGTGGGGGCCACCTCTTGAATCTGTGGGGGCCACCTCTAGAATCCATTTCCCTCAGAACAAAGTGCCACATGGAACAAAGTGCCACACATTGCACCTAGTGGAGGCCACCTCTTGAATCTGTGGGGGCCACCTCTTGAATCTGAAGGGCTACTTTTCTCCTGCCTGTGCCGCCGGATGATAGCATGATGAGTCATGATACAGTCACACCTGTTATGAATGACTCTTGTTATGCCTGTTATGTACTCCTGTTATGCCTGTTATGTGTTCCTGTTACTCCGTTGTATGCACTTGGATTACGGTGACATGAGATAAAGGTATATAGATGAGGGTTTTCTTGTTTGGATTATTCCTTCGAGGTACTAGTCTCATGAGGCCGTGACCTAAGCTTGTACGATCGGTTTTGCTTGTAATCGGCTTTATTCGGTTTTATCGGTTTTATCGGTTTTATGTTAGTTTAGGAGATATCTAGTGTTGCCCTATTTACTCTACTTCGCATCTCTTTACCTGCTCCTATCTTATCATACCATGAGTACTTCCTGCTGGATATCACTTGTTATATATCTACTTGCCTATACATGCTTATGCTCACGACACAGTTTTCAATGCATAATTATGATTCGGTTTTATCGATACACATGTGCTTATCCTTGCACGCCATCTGGCTTTTGCCTCACCACTCGCCTGGGGAGTTTCATCTGACTCCCCTGGATCCTCATGTCCAGGTCATGGAGCTTGGAGCGTGTGGATTCTCCCAGTTGCTGATCAGAGTGGCGCAGCGGTAGCATGGATCTCCAGCAGACCGTCCAGAGCCACATCCTTCCAGGCCCCCTTGTTCGGCTCTAGAGTTTTCCTGTTATGACTCTGAGCCTGTCTTTGTACTATTCATACTTGTATATTTTCTTATATTCCGCAATTGCGCATATTCATGTAATATTGGATCACCTCTGGTGATAACTTTGTAATTGTACTCATGTGTTGGAATGTATAATGCACCACTTGCTTCCGTACTCTGATTCTTGCCTGTACTGATGCTTAGCGTATATACGTGAGGGTATTTCTGACCTGCGTATATACGTTGCAGTAACGTCTCCGTACCCGCAGGATCGGGGCGTTACAGGATGGTATCAGAGCTTAGGCTCTCACTTCCTCAGTACGTCCAGATGGCAAATTAATGGTAAAGAAATTTGCAACTGGAATGCATGAGTCCTGATTATACATTCCAACTACAAGTACAGAGTTATCTATTCTATCTTGATCATCCTTCCTTTGATTCTTAATCTCTTCCATCTTTTCACTGTTTTGGTTTTTCGAAGCCTTTATTCCCATCCATGTCCCCTTTGTGTCCATTTTACTCCTTATCGAAATTGCGAGGACGCAATTTTTTGTAAGGTGGATGGATTGTAACACCCCGCTCCCGGAATACGTACTTAGTTGCGTATTCAGATTTTTCGATCGTATTTTTTTAATTACTTCCTGTATTTATTATTTATATGATCGTTTTGTTTTGGATCCGGATTCGTGGACTCAGAGTCTGCCCTTCTCTGAACCGGGGACCCGATCATAGTGTATTACTCAATTTGGTCTTTTCGGTAATCAGATTTGATCAATTTCAGTTTCAAACATTATTTTCTAATATTTTAGATTTTCTATGAATTTCTGGAATTTTCCTGAATTAAATGGAAAATCTTCAAAACCGGTGTCGACCAGCACCGCTGACCGACTTCTAGATTTTTAATTTACAAATGAAGTCAAATTTTGAGAAACCGCTTTCATATATTTTCTTAGAATAATATTTACTATCTTAATTTATTTTTTGGGCATTTTCAGAATTTATCGGATTTCTGCCAGAATTGGTGCCGACCGATATTAGCGACAGATTCCAAGATTTTTAATTTAAAAACTATAAAGAATTTCTTAAAACGGATTTCACCATGATTCTTAGAATAATATTCTTGATTTTTGAGAATTTTTTGCGGGTCGTTCCGAGATACTTGATTTCGGGACGATTTGGTATTTTTCCGAAAGTTTTCCGCATCCGCAACCGAATCCCGGGAATCCGCCACTCTAATTATTTTCACTTTTACTTCCAAGAGAATATCTTCTCTTTTCATTTTCTTTTCCTTTTTCTTTTTCTTTCCTTCCTTTTTCTTTCCACCAAATTCTCCAACCTTCTCCATTCTTCCATTTTCTTCCACAAAAAATATCTTCTCCTTCAAAAATATCTCCTCCAAAATATCCAACCTCTCTCCATCTCCATGGCCGGCTAAGATTGGCCAAGAGAAACACCTTACCCTCTCCATTTTACAAATAACCCCCTCTCTTTTATTTATTTACATCACCTTCACAAATCCAAATCCTATATAAACCTTTCCTTCTTCATTTCACTTCATTTTTCTCTTCACCAACACCTTAACCACCACCAACTCCTCCTTCATCTCCACCACAACAACCACCACTACAACTTCTCCAACTCCTTACCTTCATCTTCTTCCTCCTCCATCTCCATGTAAACCACCACAACTCCAACAACTCCACCAAAGCTTCCACCTTTCCTTTACCTTCTCCAAACATACCACCACCATCAAAACCCTCCACAAAATCACCATCCCACCACCATCTTGAAGGCCGGCCACCTCCTTTGGATTGGGGGCCGCGCTCTTCTTCGTCAGGCAGTGCTTTAGAGCCGGTACCCTCCTTTTGGATTGGGGGCCGAGCTCTTCTTCGTCGGCAATATCGCCGTAGATTATTCCGGTAATCGTTCGCGATTATTCCGTTAATCTTTTTGGTGACAATTGCAACGACAATACCACCACCATCTTTTCCATCACCATCTTCACTTCCACCATTTACTGGTTTGGATTTGGAGTTGGGCCATCCTTACGTCTCCATCTTTTCCTGTTGGTTAAAACGCGGAGTTACCTCCTGCGTCTAGGCCATTCCTTAAACGCGGCCTTCGCGTTATTGTAGCGATGCAACGCGGAGCCATACCTGCGTCTGCTTCCTTCTCATATCAACACGACGCGAAGCTAATACTCGCGTCTGTGTTCTATTCATATTGGCGTGACGCGGAGTTTATACTCGCGTCCGCGTTCCCTTCATGGACACGGGACTTGAACCCCGCGTTTATGGCACCTTCACGACGTGATCCCCGCGTCGGTGATTCCCGCGTCTGGTACTTTCCGCGACGCGATTCCCGCATCTGTGATTCCCGTGTCTGTTATTCTCGCGACGCTAACTCCCGCGTCTGCGAACCCCGCGTCTCACTTTCAAAACCCGCGTCCCCCTATACATATTCTTTCTTTCTCTCTTCTCTTCACTTTCTCTCTCTACATATTTATATCATATTTATGGCGCGTCCCGAGTTCCATGGATTGCGGACTTTCGGCATTTCTGGTGATTTAGGCGAGTGTTCTCGCTATCCTCTTGCCTTCCTATTCATTGATTATGCGAGTGATCTCGCTTTCCTCTTGATTTCCTATTTCATTGGTTATGCGAGTGTTCTCGCTATCCTCTTGCCTTCCTATTTCATCGATTATGCGATGAATGCTTGTATTATGGTAATTTGATGCTCGTTCATGTGGTACTAACATTGCAGGTACTCTTGTATCAACTCTGGGTTACGCCCACTCCTAGGCTGGCTACCCAATGGTTTAAAGCCGTACCCTTATTGGTTTCGTGGTAGCTACTAAGAGAGCTTAAACCCCGAGCGTACTTTAGCCTCCGGGCTTCTGCCCACTTCCTCGAAAGAGAAGTGCGCTTAGACCATCAGGTCTTTTAGCTCCGCCTGGAAGGCATGCTTAGCGCTCAGCGCTTTACCACTAGATTCGTCTAGGCGAGATGCTGCCGGATTTTCTACTCGCACTTTAAGCCGAGTTGTCCCGGTAATCTTGTCAGACGCTCCAGTGTTAAATACTGCTTGCTGTCTGTGCCTCCAGCTTGCTCAGCTCCGCTTGGTTGTGCTTAGCTACTACTTTAGCACATGCCATGTACTCACCTGATATGTTAACACTTGTCATGTCATTACTTCACACATGTTATAGTCATGCTACTATTTAACTCCTGTTTATATCACCTGACAACTGATGTGTTATCACCTGACACCCGACATGCTACTACTTGATCCTGACTCATGTTATACCACCTGTCCCCAGTTATGGCTTGACTTATCACCTGACCCCTGTATTCTTGTATTCCTGTATCTCGTATCTCCTGTATTATGCTAGCATTCGGCGGATCCTAATCTTGAATGGAACTAAGTGCCACACGGAACAAAGTGCCACACCATACACGGTGGGGGCCACCTCTTGAATCTGTGGGGGCCACCTCTAGAATCCAATTCCCTCAGAACAAAGTGCCACATGGAACAAAGTGCCACACATTGCACCTAGTGGGGGCCACCTCTTGAATCTGTGGGGGTCACCTCTTGAATCTGAAGGGCTACTTTTCTCCTGCCTGTGCCGCCGGATGATAGCATGATGAGCCATGATACAGTCACACCTGTTATGAATGACTCCTGTTATGCCTGTTATGTACTCCTGTTATGCCTGTTATGTGTTCCTGTTACTCCGTTGTATGCACTTGGATTACGGTGACATGAGATAAAGGTATATAGATGAGGGTTTCCTTGTTTGGATTATTCCTTCGAGGTACTAGTCTCATGAGGCCGTGACCTAAGCTTGTACGATCGGTTTTGCTTGTAATCGGCTTTATTCGGTTTTATCGGTTTTATCGGTTTTATGTTAGTTTAGGAGATATCTAGTGTTGCCCTATTTACTCTACTTCGCATCTCTTTACCTGCTCCATCTTATCATACCATGAGTACTTCCTGCTGGATATCACTTGTTATATATCTACTGCCTATACATGCTTATGCTCACGACACAGTTTTCAATGCATAATTATGATTCGGTTTTATCGATACACATGTGCTTATCCTTGCACGCCATCTGGCTTTTGCCTCACCACTCGCCTGGGGAGTTTCATCTGACTCCCCTAGATCCTCATGTCCAGGTCATGGAGCTTGGAGCGTGTGGATTCTCCCAGTTGCTGATCAGAGTGGCGCAGTGGTAGCATGGATCTCCAGCAGACCGTCCAGAGCCACATCCTTCCAGGCCCCCTTGTTCGGCTCTAGAGTTTTCCTGTTATGACCTGAGCCTGTCTTTGTACTATTCATACTTGTATATTTTCTTGTATTCCCGCAATTGCGCATATTAGTGATATAATATTCATGTAATATTGGATCACCTCTGGTGATAACTTTGTAATTGTACTCATGTGTTGGAATGTATAATACACCACTTGCTTCCGTACTCTGATTCTTGCCTGTACTGATGCTTAGCGTATATACGTGAGGGTATTTATGACCTGCGTATATACGTTGCAGTAACGTCTCCGTACCCGCAGGATCGGGGCGTTACAGGACCTCAATTGAGATACTATGACGCCCCGATCCCACAGGTACGGAGACGTCAATGCGACGTATATACGCGGGTCAGAAATACCCTCACATATATACGCTAAGTATTAGTACATGTAAGAATCAGAGTACGAAAGCACAGTTGTATATACATTCCAACAGAAATAACACAAGTATATGGTTATCACAAAGAGTGATACAATATTACAGGAATATTACATTATCAGAAATACAAAAGAACATTATATGAAGAGATATACAAAAGCTGAGAGGTGCTCACGGGCAGTAAGAGGGGTCTCGAAACCAAACAGGAGAGGAACTGGGAGGTAGAGCTGCGGCAATGAACCTGTTGGCCCATAAGGTTACACTCTCCAATTGTTTTGAGTTTTGATGATGACAAACCAAATAAGTGCTATTTGGTACTAATGAATTTGTTCAAGATAAGTTTCAGGTTTGTACCATGTTTGGAAGCCATTGCTTAGCTATTGCAACAACTTCTAGGTCTATGAAGCAGAGAAGGCATATAGCACATCAAGGAAGGAACATAGAAGAGAAGGCTCTAGCAAAGCATAACATGGTTCAAGATTTGAAGATTGCTCAAGAAGTCTTCATTAGTTTTTGTTTTTAGTTTATAGTTTGTTAAAGAATAGTGAATAGGTTTGAAGCTCCAACACACACGTTTTTGCGCACATGTTATTTCTAAGATTATTTCCTATAAAATATACAAAAATATTTTAATACAAAATCCTCTGCCTACAAATCCATCTAAATGCTTTATACTTATTCCTATTTAAAATATTTTGATAAAAATATTTATCACCTCAAAATTCTATTTTAAATTGGATTTTTGACCTGAGCCGGTCGACCGGTCGGTCGACCGACCTTGTGTCAGGTCAAGTCAGTCGACCGGCCGAGTCGACCGAAGTTCTGGCTGGTGCACGTATCAGTGTGCACGTTTTACGGTCGACCGCGCGGTCGACCGACTGTAACTCAGTTTGCTCTCGGGTTGTTTGGGTCGACCGGGCGGTCGACCGCTGGCCTACAACGGTCATATTTTTGAACGTGCGGTCGACCGGCCTGTCGACCGACAGATCCGTTTGAACAGTAAACGGCTATTTTTCTGAGCTGTTTTATTTTGTCCTTTTGTGTTTAAAATTTATTTAAATGATATGTTTTGAATTTAATGCAACCTAATTAGCCTTAAGTTTGTTTTATCTTTAAACCCTAGCCCTCTCCTATAAATAGGGGTGTTTGGGGAGAGGTTCAAAAAAAGAAAAATTTGCAAAAGTTTGAAAAGTTTAAGGCATTCAAAAGAGCTTTGTTTCTTGGTTTTTGTGCTAAAATTCTTTCTCATTTTCTGAAGTGTTTTTGAAATACTCTCTGATTTCTTTTTCATTCTTCACTTACAAACAAGAGCTTCATTCCTACTGATTGTTCTCTAAGGACCTTTGTAAGGGAAGAGAATTTTTTGAAAGAGAGAGTTTGTGGTCTTTTGACTACCAAGAAATTACTTGTACTAGAGATTGTGGAGTTGGGTACTCCGGTGTAATTGTGATTCTTTGTGATAGTGGAAGTAGCTTGAATCCTTCTGGGGAAGGCGGGGAAGTAGAGCTGGGTGCTCGAACCTCGATAACAAATCTCGGTGTTTGCGTTTGGTTTACTTTCCCTTGCTCTTGCACTGCTTTCATTGCTCTTATTTCTTGCTCTCAATTATCATTGCTATATTCACTTGTTTTCATTCATATTGTCAATCAAAGTCTCATACAACAAGATTGCATTGCGCACCTCCAACTCATTTTAAGAGGAATCACGAGGAAGAAGTTCAGAACCCTTCATAAGGCATCCGGCTTCTAGTCTTATTTTGAGCGATTGTTGCATCATTTTTAAAATTGTGCATTGATTAGCATTATCACCTATTCACCCCCCTCTAGGTGATTTTCAATTGGTATCAGAGCTTGGACTCTAGGTTTTGGCTTAACATCCATAGAGAGATCCTTTAAAATTTGCTAATCAACATTTTCATTCCATCATTCATACACTAGTAAACATGGTCGATAACATTAAATCCCCTCCCAAATTTGATGAACTAAATTTCCCTACTTGGAAGGTTAGGATGACTATCTTCTTGCAATCCTTAGGTAGTTTGGTAGCTAAATCCTTGACCAAACCCTATGTAGCACCCGATAGTGATGAGAGCACTTGGACCGACTTCAACTTTAGAGAATTTGAGGCCAACTCCAAGGCCCAAAACTCCCTATTAACTGCCTTGAAAGAGGATGACCTTACACGGTAATTCATTGCCAATCCGCCTATGAGATATGGCAACACTTATTGGTCACACACGAAGGGACATCACAAGTCAAGAGAGCTAAGATAGATCTCTTGAGATCTCAATATGAATCCTTTAAAATGCTTGATGATGAATCTATTGATTGTATGATTACTAGATTTACTAAAATCACCAATGCTCTTTCTTCTTTAGGTGACGATATCTCCAACGACCAAAAGGCGCGCAAAGTGATTCGGGCTCTTCCTACATCATGGGAGATAAAGGCCACCACCTTGAAGGAGTTGAATGACAAGGATGAGATGGACCTCATAAGTCTCATTGGGAACTTAAAGACCCATGAGATGGAAAAGAAAGCAAGAGAAGAGGCCGCTCCACTAAAGAAGAAATCCATGGCTTTCAAGTCTTCATCTACTCTTGAAGACGATGAAGAACATGAAGAAGAAGATGATGAGCTCTCCCTCCTTGTACGAAATGTAAAAAGATTGTACTGGAAGAACAAGCTCAACCTCCGGAGAAAATTTGAAGGCAAAGAGGAGAGAAGAATTATATGCTACAATTGCTGAAAGCCCGGACACATCATGGCCGATTGTCCGGAATTCAAGAAGAAGATGACTTCCTCCTTCAAGCCAAAGCAGCCGGAAGAAAAGAAAGCATACAAGGCCACTTGGGATTCGGAAAGCGAGTCCGAAGAAGAAGAAGCGGATATCGCAAACATGTGTTTCATGGCAAACACACCTAAGGTAACCCCTCAAGCTCTTAATGATGAAGATGATGAATTAAGTAAGGAAGTTCTTGTTCATGCTTTTGTTGAACTTTCCGAAACTTATGACAATAAGAAGATTGAATGCTTTAAATTACAAAAGGAAATTGCTTTTCTTAAAAATCAACTTGCTATGGTTTCCAAAGAAAAAGATGATATTTCTTCAAATCTCATTTCTATTCAAAATAAATTTAGTGCCTACAAGGTTTCTTGCAAGGCAAAATCTCCTATGATTGATGAAAAAGAAATTTCTTCTTTAAAATCTAAAATGGTTGATTTTGAAAAGGTTTTGAAAGATTGTGCTTTTGACACTAAGAAACTTGAAGAAAAGTTTTCCAAAAAGCACACCTCTCATGTTAAGATTCCTCATGCTCACACTACACACAACACTTCTCATGCTAAATCTTTTCATGCTCACAATTCTCATGCTTACAAATCACACACTCACTATACTTTTAAATATGGTAGAGTGTATAGATGTACATATTGTGGTAAGAATGAACATTTGGCTAAATTTTGTTATGATCAAGTAAATAGAACCAAAAATCTTGTTTGAATTAATGAAACTAACTCTTTAGGACCCAAGAAAATGTGGGTACCAAAATCAAGTCCTAAATTATTTGATGTAGGTACACACCAAGGCTCCAAGACGTAGGGAGCGGTGGTACCTTGATAGTGGTTGTTCAAGACACATGACATGGGACATCAATAACTTTACAACCCTATCAAGGTACATGGAAGGTGGCTCCGTCACCTTCGGGGATGACTCTAAAGGTACTATCATTGGTATAGGTAACATTCAAGTTGGTGCATCTCCTATTATAGAAAATATTGTTTTAGTTGAAGGTTTGAAGCATAATTTGCTTAGCATTAGTCAATTTTGTGATCGTGGACTTAAAGTTGTTTTTGATGATTCTTCTTGCAAGATTTTTGATATTAAAACCAATGATTGTATTCTCACCGGTTTTTGTGATGATAATGTTTATATCATTGACATGCTTAATGTTGAGTGTTCTACTAAATGTTTAAATGCTTTTGATGAAAATTCTTGGCTTTGGCATAGAAGATTAGGACATGCATCTTTTGAACATCTTTCTAGGATTAATTCTAAGGAATTGGTGAAGGGTATACCTTACTTGAAGTTTGAGAAAGACCGCATTTGTGGTGCGTGCCAACTTGGGAAACAAACCAAGTCTTCCTTCAAACCAATCAAGGATATCATGTCAACTAGGCCATTAGAATTAATTCATATGGATTTATTTGGACCAACTAAAACTAAGAGTTTAAATGGTAGTAGATTTGTATTTGTTTTAGTTGATGATTTTTCCCGGTTCACTTGGGTTTTCTTTTTGGAACACAAAGATCAAACTTTTTCCCATTTCAAAGTTTTTCGAAAAAGGGTTAAAAAAGAAAAAAGGTTTTCCAATTTTGAAAATAAGGAGTGATAGAGGTGGTGAGTTTGTGAACCAACTCTTCATGACTTATTGTGATGAAAAGGAAATTAAGCATGAAATGTCTTGTCCTAGGACTCCACAACAAAATGGAGTTGTAGAAAGGAAAAATAGAACACTTCAAGAGATGGCTAGGACAATGATAAGTGAATATGACCTCCCTCAATATCTATGGGCCGAGGCCGTAAACACCGCATGCTATATATCGAATCGTATTTATTTGTGTAAAAATTCTTCTAAAATATCTTTTGAAATGTATCATTCTAGAAAACCAAATGTTGCATAGTTCAAAGTTTTTGGATGCAAATGTTTTGTTTTGAACACAAAAGAAAATTTGGGTAAATTTGATGCTAAGGCTTATGAAGCAATCTTTGTTGGATATTCTACAACTAGTAAAGCTTATAGAGTATTCAATAGATCTTCACTTACCATTGAAGAAACCATGCATGTTAAATTTGAATAATCTAATGTGTTTGTTGAGAATGTTGTAGAGATTGAACCATTAGGTGAAAGCATGGAGAAACTATCCTTGAAGGACTCACCCGCTCAAGAAGATAAGCAAGAATCTATTGGTGATGTTCAAGAGGATAAAGAGGAAAGCTCTCAACCGCTTCCCAAAGCTTGGAGATACGCTTCAAATCATCCTAAGGAGCTCATCTTGGGTGACGCATCTCAAGGAGTCACAACACGCTCCAAACTCCATGACCTATGTGGTAACTTTGCTTTCATTTCTCATTTTGAACCCAAAAGCATTCTCGAAGCCAAGACAGATTCATATTGGTTGCTAGCCATGCAAGAGGAACTCAATCAATTTGAGCGCAACCAAGTTTGGCACCTTGTTCCAAAGCCCCACGATAGACCAATAATTGGTACTAAGTGGATCTTTAGGAACAAGATAGATGAGTCCGGAAATGTGATTAGGAATAAAGCTAGGTTAGTGGCCCAAGGTTACACTCAAGTTGAGGGAATTGACTTTGAGGAGACCTTTACACCCGTAGCACGACTTGAAGCCATACGGATGACACTAGCTTTTGCATCTTTCAAAAATTTCAAACTTTTTCAAATGGATGTGAAAAGTGCATTTTTAATTGGTTTTATTAATGAAGAAGTTTATGTTGCTCAACCTCCCGGTTTTGTTGATCATGTTCATCCCGATTTTGTTTTTAAACTTGATAAAGCTTTGTATGGATTGAAACAAGCTCCAAGAGCTTGGTATGAAAGGCTTTCAAATTTTCTCATTTCAAATGATTTTTGTAAAGGCAAAGTAGATACAACATTATTCACTAAGCATGTTGATAATGATATTTTAATTGTGCAAATTTATGTTGATGATATAATCTTTGGTTCTACTAATGAGTTCTTATGCAAGGAATTTGAAAAGGTCATGCAAAGTGAATTTGAAATGTCCTCAATGGGTGAGCTTAATTTCTTTCTTGGACTCCAAATCAAGCAATTGCAAGATGGGAACTTTATATGTCAAGCCAAATATGCAAAGGAACTTGTGAAGAGATTTGGACTTGAAGACTCAAAAGCGTGCAACACTCCCATGGCAACTACAACCAAGCTTGATAAGGATGACCAAGGTAAAAATGTTGATATTAAATTGTTTAGAAGCATGATAGGAAGTATTTTGTATTTAACGGCAAGTAGGCCGGACATCATGTTTCGTGTGTGTTTTTGTGCTAGATTTCAATCGTGTCCCAAAGAGTCTCATCTTATTGCGGTAAAACGCATTATTCGTTATATTAAGGGGACAATTGGAATGGGTCTATGGTATCCGAAAACCGGAGATTTCTCAATGACGAGTTATTCGGATGCCGACTATGCAGGTTGTAGAGTAGATAGAAAGAGTACTAGTGGGACATGTCAATTTCTTGGTAATTGTCTTGTTTCATGGTCCTCTAGGAAACAAAATTCCGTAGCTCTCTCAACCGCCGAGGCGGAGTATGTTGCCGCGGGGGCTTATTGTGCACAAGTCCTTTGGATGAAACATACTCTCCTTGATTATGATTTACATTATAAGAATATTAAAATATTTTGTGATAATACTAGTACTATACATTTGACCAAAAATGCAAATCAACATAGTAAGACCAAGCACATTGAGATTAGATATCACTTTCTTAGAGATCATTTTGAGAAAGGTGATATAGATATTGATTATGTTTCCACCGATTTACAACTAGCCGATATTTTCACTAAACCACTTGATTTTGCTAGATTGTCGTTTATTTGTGGAGAACTTAATGTTTGTATTATTGATTAAACATGTGTTTCTTAACCCTTTTTGATGTATGACAAAAAGGAGGAGAATAAGTTTAACATGACAAAAATAAGTTCATATGGTCTTGGTTCCATATGAGGTTATATATTTTTTTGTGTTTATATGCTTTTGAGTTTTGATTTGAGTTTTTATGAATTCTTGTGTTTTGAGTTAAGTGTTTTGATTTACATGGTTTGAATTCTTGTTTCATATAGCATAATTTGAGGGGAGTTTTCTCCTCCCCTATATTTTTATTTATAGCCTATTTGTTTTGTCATCATCAAAAAGGGGGAGATTGTTGGCCCATAAGGTTACACTCTCCAATTGTTTTGAGTTTTGATGATGACAAACCAAATAAGTACTATTTGGTACTAATGAATTTGTTCAAGATAAGTTTCAGGTTTGTACCATGTTTGGAAGCCATTGCTTAGCTATTGCAACAACTTCTAGGTCTATGAAGCAGAGAAGGCATATAGCACATCAAGGAAGGAACATAGAAGAGAAGGCTCTAGCAAAGCATAACATGGTTCAAGATTTGAAGATTGCTCAAGAAGTCTTCATTAGTTTTTGTTTTTAGTTTATAGTTTGTTAAAGAATAGTGAATAGGTTTGAAGCTCCAACACACACGTTTTTGCGCACATGTTATTTCTAAGTTTATTTCCTATAAAATATACAAAAATATTTTAATACAAAATCCTCTGCCTACAAATCCATTTAAATGCTTTATACTTATTCCTATTTAAAATATTTTTGATAAAAATATTTATCTCCTCAAAATTCTGTTTTAAATTGGATTTTTGACCTGAGCCGGTCGACCGGTCGGTCGACCGACCTTGTGTCAGGTCAAGTCAGTCGACCGGCCGAGTCGACCGAAGTTTTGGCTGGTGCACGTATCAGTGTGCACGTTTCACGGTCGACCGCGCGGTCGACCGACTGTAACTCAGTTTGCTCTCGGGTTGTTTGGGTCGACCGGGCGGTCGACCGTTGGCCTGCAACGATCATATTTTTGAACGTGCGGTCGACCGGCCTGTCGATCGACAGATCCGTTTGAACAGTAAACGGCTATTTTTCTGAGCTGTTTTATTTTGTCCTTTTGTGTTTAAAATTTATTTAAATGATATGTTTTGAATTTAATGCAACCTAATTAGCCTTAAGTTTGTTTTATCTTTAAACCCTAGCCCTCTCCTATAAATAGGGGTGTTTGGGGAGAGGTTCAAAAAAAGAAAAATTTGCAAAAGTTTGAAAAGTTTAAGGCATTCAAAAGAGCTTTGTTTCTTGGTTTTTGTGCTAAAATTCTTTCTCATTTTCTGAAGTATTTTTGAAATACTCTCTGATTTCTTTTTCATTCTTCACTTACAAACAAGAGCTTCATTCCTACTCATTGTTCTCTAAGGACCTTTGTAAGGGAAGAGAATTTTTTGAAAGAGAGAGTTTGTGGTCTTTTGACTACCAAGAAATTACTTGTACTAGAGATTGTGGAGTTGGGTATTCCGGTGTAATTGTGATTCTTTGTGATAGTGGAAGTAGCTAGAATCCTTCTGGGGAAGGCGGGGAAGTAGAGCTGGGTGCTCGAACCTCGATAACAAATCTCAGTGTTTGCGTTTGGTTTACTTTCCCTTGCTCTTGCACTACTTTCATTGCTCTTATTTCTTGCTCTCAATTATCATTGCTATATTCACTTGTTTTCATTCATATTGTCAATCAAAGTCTCATACAACAAGATTGCATTGCGCACCTCCAACTCATTTTAAGAGGAATCACGAGGAAGAAGTTCAGAACCCTTCATAGGGCATCCGGCTTCTAGTCTTGTTTTGAGCGATTGTTGCATCATTTTTAAAATTGTGCATTGATTAGCATTATCACCTATTCACCCCCCCTCTAGGTGATTTTCAGAACCAAGTTTCTGCTGTGCTCCGATCGTTACGGAAGGATCCGCTGCGTGCTCTGATCAGCTATAATAAGGCCACCAACGTTCGGTCTCTAGGATTTGGACATGAGAATTCAGTGTTGTCAGACATAACCCTGCGAGTACATATAATAAAGTCAAATTACGTGCATAACAGGTACACGTGTACATGATCAAGTGATGTGGTCCAAGTATGCAGGTATAAGTAATAACAAATAACATAAGGAAAATTAAAGGAACGATAGTAAATCATATATATCGATGAATCTGAAATTGAAAACTTGCATAGAAGACAGTATAAAGAGATTAGGTACATGCGATTAATAAGTTAAACATGTGATAAATATAAGTATAGATAAAATTAATTGTACAAGATTAGATTATAGATTCACGGGACAGATACGTTAAGGGGATAATCCCAACAAGAAAACCCTCATCTATATATCACATATCTCATGTCGCCATCGTCTGAGTTTATACAACTTGAGTTGTCTTATGAATAACAGAACTATAGTGTGTCTGAAGTAATCATCATGTATCATAAAATAAGGTGTCAATTCAGGAAATAACATTATAACTAGAATATAAAAGTGTTGCATTTTAATTTATCCAATAATAATCAGTATCATTTGATATTTCAATCACCTCCCTACCAGCGCCTCACATCACCGATAGTCTATACTAGAGTTCATACTCTATAGAACTTACCCGGACTGATATGTGAGTACCCGGACCTGAATAAAGGAGGGACCAAATATCACACGTTCCTATTATTACTGTTTGATTGTTTTATGTTATTCATCTGATCCATATGCTTTTGATGTGCTACCGGCACACATACATCCACTTATGAATAAGACGAGTTATTATTTGAAAACTGATAAATCTGATAGCTCATATTTATAGTGGGTCCCGTCTCTGCCCGGGACTAGCTGAGGAGTACAGGCTACTGCTTCCGGGGACTTATCATTACACACCCTACACGACACTTCAGATTCAGGCTACTGCTTCCAGGGACTTATCATTACGCGCCCCACACGACACTTTAGAAATATCACCATTATAAA
Source organism: Agave tequilana (assembly GCA_038442645.1). Lineage (NCBI taxonomy): Eukaryota > Viridiplantae > Streptophyta > Magnoliopsida > Asparagales > Asparagaceae > Agave > Agave tequilana. The sequence goes on from JAVJIF010002335.1 coordinate 186,185, forward strand.
TATGACATCATACCGGTTTCCATCAGTTTCTCCCACCCCAGTGTAAATTGAGTATTTTTATTATACATATATGAATTGTCTAAAGATAATATCCACAAGTGTATACAGTATAACCATGATTATCTAACTATGGGAATTAACAATATCAGGAGTATAATATCAGGAGTCACCCTTTTTAGGGATCCAGGGATACAGGAGTACAGGAGTTCAGGAGTACCAAATATCTGGTAACAGTATAATAATCATGCCAAGTCCCCGTAAAATTAATAGTCATGAATGTGTAATATAATACAGGTACAAAAATATCAGGTCAAGTGTAAAGCGTTATTATATCAGGTGTCAGATATCAGGTAATAAGTATAGCATGGCAAGTACCGGTGTCAGATATCAAGTAATAAGTATAGCATGGCAAGTACCGGTATCAGATATCAAATAATAAGTATAGCATGGCAAGTACTGGCGTCGATATCAAATAATAAGCATGGCAAGTACCGGTGTCAGATATCAAATATCAAGTATAGCATGGCAAGTACCGATGTTAGGGATCAACTGATAGGTATAGCATGGCAAGTATCGATGCATATATATCAGGGACAGGTAACTAATATGTCGGTGAGAGTCACAACATCAATTATCATGTATCAACCGATCACATAACAAGGTACATGATGTTATCCCAAAGGCCCATCACTCTAGTTTTGATAATGATTAACTCATGTAGTTATAGTACTAATAATCTTGTGTTTAATTAGTCTCAGATTTGTGATCAAGATTTTAGCAGGTGTTTAGCTTCAATAAAGGATTTCAAGTCGAGTTTTAGAGCTAGCATGTATTGATTCAAGAGCTTATGCATCAAAATCACATCATGTACTCAAGAGGAGTCTAACTCATTGGATCAAGGTTTGGAACAAGTCAAGAAGGAGAAAAAGATTTCAAGTGAAACCCTTCAAGAGAAGACTTATGTCTAGGTTTGTTTTGTTAAGATTTTGTTTTTAGATATAATGTAAACGATAGAATAGTTGATGGATTGCTCAAGTATTATATACACACACACTCAAGATTTATTTGTGTTTTCGTAAAAGAGTTTTCATTTTGGAAAAATGTCGGTTTGATTTTTGAACTTCAAGTATACGTGTTTTAACCAAAACCATTTTAGTACTTATTGTCAAAAATATAGATATTTCATCATATATGTGTAGTGAATCATATCCATACACACTAAGCTTTAAAAGTGTTTAGAATATCTTGTTTTTTTTATTTGGAAGAGTTTTGCAAAAATCGATTTTTAATTTGGAAAAATCATTTTGAAAAAATACAGATTTTTATTTAAGGCAAAAATTTTAAGCTACAAAAATAATTCAAAATATCTATAGCATGTTTTAATTTTTACTCAAATATGTTTGTATATCAAAGTATAATACTGAACTTATTTTTGTAGATTTTTAGAAATTTTATGGGATTTTATTGAAGGAAAAATACCAAGTTTTTAATCTCTAAAAGAGACTGTTTTGGCTTCTGCCGGTCGACCGCACGGTCAATCGAGCCAGGAGTCGGTCGATTGACGTGCACAAACGTGCACGGCTGTTTGGCTGTAGGGCCAGTCGACTGACCCGGTCGACTGCCAGAGAGCTCTGCTCTCTTGGAATGGCCCCGGTCGACCGGCAGAGAGCTCTGCTCTCTGTATCCAGGCAACGGTCGACCGGGCCGGTCGGCCGCTGGCCCAATGGTTAGAAATATGGTTGTTGGCCCGTCAACCAGGCAGTCAACCGACAGCAGTCTGGACTGCTGATTTGGACCCTAATGGCTAGTTTTTCTTAGCCTATAAAAGGGGGCTCCCAGGGACTATTTTAGACAAGATTTTTAGAGAGTTTCAAAGCCAATTTTTTCTATCTATTATAGAGATTTTCTCTACTTGTTTTAGAGCCAAATACTTCCATTCAAAAAGAGAGTTTATCAAGAGTTTTCAAAAGTGATTTCTTGTGTTTTTCACACATATTCAATCCTTATTTTTCTCACACATACTTGAGCTTTCCATTGATATATCTATCTTATAGGAGAGTTGTTGTGAGAGTTATTTTTAGATGATCAAGTATTTAGATCACCAAGAGTTCTATTTTGTATTTGAGGAGGCGGACTTGCGGGTTCGTGTGGTTTTGAGTTCTAGGGAGAGCTCGTTATAGAGATGCGGCCTCAGCAAGCTAGTGTGCTTATGGTTTGTAGTTCTTGCAGGAACGAGTGAAGGGACTAGAGAGTCTAAAGGAGTTCTAGTGTGAACTCGCTTGTAGGTGTTACAGCACCGAGTGATCCGGTGGGATCAATTCTAGTGAAAATCCTTCATAGTGTTGAAGGCGGGGACGTAGAGCAAGTGTGCTCAAACCTCGAAATAATTCTCCCGTGTTTGCGATTGCTCTCTCTATCTCTCACTTGTGTTTATATCTTGCATGCTCATATTGCTTTCATCTTTATATGCTTGATTTTCATTGTGCTTTATTGTTATATACTTGGGGATTGTTTGCTCACACTTGTATTCAACCAAAAGAGCCATAGCGGCACCTCAACTCTTATCCAGAGGAATCTTGAGGAGTTAGTCTAGAGCCCTTCCAGGGAATCCGGCTACACTCTCAGATTATACTTGGTGTGTCGTGCATAAGAAGTTTTAGTTTGCATAAATAGTTTTAATTCTACATTAATTCATCATTAAATTAGCCAGTCACCTATTTGCCTCCCTCTAGGTGATTTTAATTGATATCAGAACGAAGTGCTCTTAATTTGGGTCTAACAATCTTGAGTTAAAAATCCTCATTTATAGCTAATCACAATATTTGTTTACACACACATGGACTTCATGTCCTCTCCCACCTTTGACATTCTTAACATTCAAACTTGAAAGGTTAAGATGTCTTTGTACCTCAAAGCCCTAGGCATTCATGTTTACTTTGCCACTATTAAAAATTCATATTGTTTAAATGACAAACATTTAGAGGCTAATGCAAAAGCCATCCATGCTTTGAAGAGTACCCTAAATGATGATTATTTACGTAAGGTTGCTAATCTTGACTCAGTTTTTATAGTTTGGAACACCTTAGTCTCCCTTGGAGAACAAGAACAATACTATGCGAGGAGCGACTCGAATGTTGAAAGTGAGGCTTCCAACGTATGCTACATGGTCCAAGGGGATAACTCTCTTGACGTAAACTCTGAATCCGAGTTAGAAGAGGATATTGATATGCTATATGATGAACTTGCGTCTTTATGTCAACAACTTCTTGAAAAATATGAGTTGCTTAAAAAGGAAAATAAGAAAATGAAAAATAAATTTGATGCCATGTTAAAAGAAAAGATTCTTTTCAAAAGAAATTAGAATGCATTTCAAAAGAAAATGAAAGTTTGAAAAATAAAAATATTTCCTTGCTTTCTAAATTGAATGATCTTTGTGAAGGAAACACTTCCTTAAAAATAAAATTGTTTTAGTGAAAAAATAAAAAGAGATTGCTTCAATTGAAAATAACTCCTTGAAAAGAAAAATTGTTGAAAAAGAGAAAGATAATATTTTTAAAAAGAAAAAGATTGTTGATCATGCTTTTCATACCACAACCATTGATAAAAAAGAAGTTAAATTTTTGAAAAATAAAATAGATTGTTTGAGCTCAAGTTTGAGTAAATGTGCATTTAACCATAATAGATTGGAATCCTTGTTTCAAAAGAAATAAACTCCACGTATTCATGTACATCACCCATATCATGCATATGCATACTTGGTACGTCATGATCACACCTATATACATATGCATGCTAGAGTGTATAAGTGTACACAATGCGGTCGCAAATGCCATTTAGCAAAATTTTATTAAAATAGAGTAAATTCTTTAAATTTTGCTAACAAGAAAAATGTTTGGGTTCTATTAGATGCTAACCCCCGTGGACTCAAAAGAAAATGGGTACCAAAGTCCCCACCTCTTGTGTTTAATGTAGGTGTGGGCTCTCACATGATGTGAGAGATTTGGTGCCTTGGTGGTGGATGCATGGGCTTGATGGACATACATTTGATGCAGCTATCAAGGAGATTTGGTGGGAAGACCACCACGTTTTGGAGACTTAGAGTATAGTTCTTATAATTTAGTAACTATCTCTAAACTCTTTTAATTTACATGCTTTGATATATATACATATATGATTTTAGCATGTTTTCATGATTATGTTTTGTTTTTGTGCTCTATGTGGTAAATACTTATTTAGATGTAGTTTTTATCAAAACTTAGATATATACTTGTACAAGTAGTGAGCAACATTTGATTCATATACGTTTGCACTTCATTACTCATTTGTACTCATTACATGCACATGTATAATCTAGTTTTGATGATCCTTCATTTATACTTATTTTGCCTATTTTTGTGCATGTTTTACTTCATGTATATGTAACTTTTGTTTCATCTTGACCCGGACAAAGTCAAAGCCATTCAGAATATGCATCTACCTAAGAATCTCAAAGAACTTAGAGGCCTGCAAGGTAGACTGGCTTATATCAGAAGATTCATTATAAATCTCTCATGCCGCTGTCAACCATTCACCCAACTCATGAAAAAGGGTGTCTCTTTTGTATGAGATCAATCTTGTCAAGATGCTTATGAGGATATCAAAAGTTACCTCACTAAACCTCTGGTCTTGGTGGCTCCCACATCAGAAAAACCTTTCCTGCTTTATGTGAAAGTTATGGACCATTCTCTCGGTGCTCTGCTTGCTCAAAAAGATAATAATGATCGCGAACAAGCTATTTATTATCTGAGCAGGACTCTGATAGGGATGGAATCTCTCTATAACCCTATTGAGAAAGAATGCCTAGCTCTCGTCTTTGCTATTCAGAAGACACGATATTATTTAGTCGGTCAAATCATACATGTCATTTTCAGTGTAAATCCTTTGTGTCTCCTCATGACGAAACCAAGATCACTGAATTCTAGATTAGCTAAATGAGCCCTCCTTTTATCTCAGAATGACATGCTATTTGTCCCTTAAAAGGCGATTAAGGTCAGGCACTTGCAGAGTTCTTGGCTGTTCAAAAGATATTCCGAATGAAGTCTTCGAATCTAATATAACTTCAAAGGATAAAGTTTGACAGATGTTCTTTAATAGAGTATCATGAATAGGCTCTAAAGGTAAGATCATTGCCAGTGTGGGGTTGTGTTTATCTCACCACAAAACCATATCCTTCCTAGGGTATTTTCTCTAACGAAATCATGCTCTAACAATGTGGCAGAATACAATGCTCTACTCATTAGTCTTCAACTCGCTCACGAAATGGGGGTATGCTACTTTGAGGCTTATGGCGATTCAAAACTGATTGTCAATAAGGTTAAAGGCGAATATGAGGTCCGTCACGAAGATTTGGTACCATATTATCATACAGTCATCAAAATGGCTAATTTATTTGATCGCTTCTACATCGGTTACGTGTCTCGATCCCAGAACACTAGGGCTAATGCTCTAACTGCATTAGCAACAACTCTTGCCTTATCAGACGACACCAAGTATCACCTTACAGTGGCAACTCGACACCTTATTTGCTCTAAATATATGTTGAGAACCAAAGGGGCCTATAACATCTCGACGAATTTTGAACTGAAAGATCGGCAGTTTTCTCTCATCGACTATGCTTTACATGGTTTGCTATCGGATGACCTTAAAGAAGCGGCATCTATCAGACGAAGGCCTCTCCATTTTTTTACTATGACCCAACACTGAGGACACTGTACCGTCGTTCATATGACGGTATCCTCCTGCGTTGCCTTTCTAATTTAGAAGCACAAGAAGTGCTCAAAGAAGCGCATGATGACATATGCGAAGCTCATCAGTCAGGTCCAAAATTTAAAGACCGATTGTACAGGTTTGGGTATTATTGGCCAACCATGATAGCCGATGCCATCCAATATGCACGAAGGTGTAAGGTCTGCCAAATCCATGCGGACTTTATACATCAGCCTCCAGAGTTACTCCATCTAACTGTTGCTTCATAGCCATTTGAAGCATGGAGAATTGATGTCATAGGGCCAATCAGTCCCTCTTCAACAAAAGGTTGCCTGTTTATCTTAGCAATAACCGATTATTTTTCAAAGTGGGCAGAAGCTATACCACTGGTGGAAGTTAAAACTTCTAACGTGATTAATTTTATCAAACACCATGTCATCCATCGATTTGGTGTCCCTAGGCGGATCATCCATGATAACGGTCCCCAATTTGCAAGCCAGGTATTGTGATAGATACCGGATTCAGAATATAGCATCAACTGCTTATAACCCTGCCGCTAATGGCTTGGCGGAGGTATTCAACAAGATAATTATTAAGCTACTCAAAAAATTCGTTTCATCAAATAAACGAGACTGGAATGAGAAGCTTAGTGAATGTCTTTGGGCCTACCGAATCACAGTTCGGACCCTGACAGGTAATACACCTTTTTTCCTGGTATACTAGTGCAAAGCAGTCATACCATTAGAAATCTAGATGTCATCATTACGAGCCGCTTTGATGACTAAGATGACAACAGAGGACAATGATCGGCTGCGACTCTAAGATCTCGAAGCCCTAGATGAGAAGCGGTTACAAGCTCAGCAACACATTGAGTTGTATCAAGCTCGGATCTTAAAAGCCTTCAATAAGAAGGTTAAGCAACGAGTATTCCAGAAAGGAGATTTGATTTTAGCCGTCAGACGACCAATGATCATGATGCACAAAAGTAAAGGCAAATTTCAGCCCAAATGGGTAGGACTATTTGTGATAGAAACAATCTATTCAAACGGGACATATCGCCTTATGACTTCAAATGGTGACTTAATTATGATGCCGATCAACGGTAGATTTTTAAAGAAGTATTATCCTTAATAGGATCCTTCTCATGATCAAGTTAACATGGAACCTCTGATCAAGACCTTCGGACCAAGATCCCGTGGAAGTCATGTATATTTCTTTAATTCCCAACTCACCTACAGAGTGAAAACCCAGGGGAAGCATTGCATTACCCAAAGTAACAAGATAATCCAACCCCCCTAGAGGTTAAGGATAGAGGAAAATATTGGCATTTAAGCTCAATGTAAGTCCTTGACAACTCATCATGCTGAGGGGAATAGCATGGCTAGCCTGACTCAAACAGTAGTTGGTAAAGGCATATCAAATCTGTTGATACCTGAGGATTTGCTAAAAATCTTAAGGGACCTGTTCCCATTTGATTCTCTCTTCAAAATCACTTACCAATTCCCATCTATGGAATGATAAGACCACATATAAAGGTATTCATATCCCTTGTGAAATGACGAGTCTAAACCTATCATGTTAACATTAAACCTCTGATAGTAAAACTCTAATTTACTCCCCAATGGATAAAACCAACATCCCCAATGAATAGACTCCGCTTGTCTTTCTCTTCAACAGAACGACTTGTCCACTCAAATTACTGTTGTGTTCAAGCACCCCTAACAGTAAATGAATCCTTGTCAAGTTAACGTCACACCTCTGGTAAGTTACTTTACAAATCCTCACGAAGTTCTCTGACATGTGATCTTCTACGAGACTTGTTTCCTAACTCCCCAACGAGTTTTTGATAGATTCCCCTCAAAGTCTATCAGTCCTCAGTTGATTTTCTAGTTGTCACGTTAATAATATATCTCTGATAATTTCTTCCAAATAACATCTGAAGGAGATATCAAAATCCCTATGGAGTTAATAATCAAGTCTTATTTTCCCCAGTGGAATGATTTCTTTGTCATCATGTCCAGTTTGTCACCTCTGAATGACAAAATTTCGAGTTTAGTGGCTTCTTAATCGGTTATGTCCATGTTACCTCTGAACCGACAGATAGCCAAGTCTCATCTTTCAGTCCAGTAGGGACTATTTCTTTGTCATCATGTCCAGTTTATCGCCTCTGAATAACAAAATATCGAGCTTAGTGTCTTCTCAATCTGTTATGTCCTTATCACATCTGAACTGACAGATAGTCAAGTCTCATCTTTCAGTCCAGTAGGGACTATTTCTTTGTCATCATGTCTAGTTCGTCACTTTTAAATGACAAAATTTCGAGCTTAATGGCTTCTCAATCGGTTATATCCTTGTTACCTCTGAACTGATAGATAGCCGAGTCTCATCTTTCAGTCCAGTAGGAACTATTTTTTTGTCATCATGTCCAGTTTGTCACCTCTAAATGACAAAATTTCAAGCTTGGTGGCTTCTCAATCGGTTATGTCCATGTCACCTCTGAACGGACAGATAACCAAGTCTCATCTTTTTGTCCAGTAAGGACTATTTCTTTGTTATCATGTCCAGTTCGTCACCTCTGAATGACAAAATTTCGAGCTTAGTGGCTTCTCAATCGGTTATGTCCATGTTACCTTTGAATGGACAGATAGCCAAGTCTCATCTTTCAGTAAGTAGGGACTATTTCTTTATCATCATGTCCAGTTTATCACCTCAGAATGACAAAATTTCGAGCTTGATGACTTCTCAATCGGTTATGTCCTTATTACTTATGAACTAACAGATAGTTAAATCTCATCTTTCAGTTCAGTAAGGACTATTTCTTTGTCATCATGTCCAGTTCGTCACCTCTGAATGACAAAATTTCGAGCTTGGTGGCTTCTCAATCGGTTATGTCCTGGTTACCTCTAAACCGACAGATAGCCAAGTCTCCCTTTTTGCTTATTGCTATGTCCATTTCGTCACCTCTGAACAATAAACACCTCAAATTTGGTAAGCCCTAATCGGTTGTCACCACTGGTTAGATTATTTATACCGTTATTCCATTTCCTTTTGAGGATTATAATACAACTTGAAACTAAGAATTGAAAATTCAAAAGATAAAACAAGTTGAAAATGCAACAGGGGAGTCAAATAAAATTACTTTTTATTGATTCTAAAAGAGGGATACAAGGATGCACAGATTACAAGGTACGAGGGTGCTTCGTAGGACTTGATCCGCTCTTCAAGAGTAGCTAGCCTATTCTTCCTCTCCTCAATAGCCCCGATAAGTGCCTGCTACCTCAATGCGGCCTCATTAAAACTCGCTATCTGGGATAGGTGAGCCTCAATTTCAACCAAGGTTGCCCTCTTTGCTAGCTCTTGTTGCAGGACTTCGTCATTATGAGCCTTAAGCCCATCTAGCCGAGCAATCTCCTCAAGACGCACAAGTTCGGCCTTGGATAAAAGAAGATTGGCTTTCTTGATCATTTCCTTGGCCTTTTCAATCTTATTCTCAGCGTCGAGAAAATCACTATTAGAAGCATCTATAGTATCTTCAAGTTTCACTTTCCTTCTCTTCAAGGATTTCAAGTCGGAAGAAATTACCTTAGCTGCTTCTTGAGCGGCAAGATTAGCTTCATGCATCTGAGCAGCGAGGTGTACAAGTTGTTCATTAACTGAGGACTCTAAATCTGAATGGCTGGGACGGCGCCATTCGTCCACATCCCTCTGAAGCCTGTCCACTAGAAGTTCCAATGTGGCGGCCTAATCATCCCCTCCAAAGTCTCGAATACTATCAATATTTTGAGAAAGGACCACCTTCAAAGTAGAAAATGAGGTAGTCGAGCCCTTCAAGACCAAAGCAATGGATCACTTCAAGCTCTTATAAAAGCTGTCGACTAGCTCAGCCACAAATTCATTCTCGGCTTCAACTACTCCCGGTGAACGAGTGGCCCCTGAAGGCTAAGTTTTTCACCAGTTTCACTGATATAATTATAGAGGGAATAGTTGACTGGAGAAATATGAGAGGTCGTCGGTGATTTCGGAGGAGTCCTCATTGAGACCAGTATACTAGCCACAATTGACGTAGGACTGGTGACTACTTCCGGGAGAGCTGGCTCAATAACAAGTGTTGGAAAAGTAGGACTGGCAATCACCTTCAGCTCCACAATTGACAGGATAGGCGGCGCTAGCGAAACCACTGGCAGCTCACTTACCGATGTAGTTGGAAGTGAGATTGGTTTCGTAACCACTGTCCCCTCGGTCTCTTTAAGGCCACTTGTCGGTTCAGGTTGATAAGAGGGCAGGCCGTGATACAAGACATCTAACTCAGCAGCGTCCGCCGCGGTCGAAGTACTTGCTTCACCCCTGATTTCTTCAGGAAGATTGGTTGGCTCTCTTGAAGTCGATGCACCCAAATGTGGAACACCTGTAGCAAGACTCTGTTTAAGCAAGGTATAATCAACATCAGGAGAGAATTACTCAGAAAAGGTCAAAGTGAAAAACACCTAGAGGGGGGTGAATAGGTGTTAATGCTAATCGAGAAACTAAATGCGCTAAATGCGGAAGGTTAAAACAAATATTGCACAAACTTAATACAATACACAAGTGTAGCCGAATTTCCCGTGAAGGACTCTGGACTAACTCCTTTTGATTCCCCTAGATATGGGTTGAGGTGCTATGTGAAGCTCTTGTGGTTAAGTATAAGTTAGGCACACACAAACAACCAAGCAGCCACAAGATATAGCAATATAAAATATGCAAGGTACAATGCAAGCAATGAATGATATGAAATGATTGAAGATGCTTTGCACAAATAAAAGAGAGAGAGAGTTGAGAGACAATGGATCAAACGCAAAGGCCAAGTATGTTTCGAGGTTCGAGCCCCTAGCTCTACATCCCCGCCTTCACCACCGTGAAGGATTTTCAATCCACTATCTCCCACCAAGGGAACCTCTACCTAGGAGGATTTGTTACAACACTAGGAGTACCAAACTCCTCTCTCAATACAAACACCACCTCACACAAGAGGGGAAGGCCCTTAGCCAAACAACAACCAATCCACATCACACTTGAGGGATACAAACCAACAACCAACTCCACCTCACCAAGAGGGAGTAAACACCAATCTCTACCTCTACCAAAGAGGGAGAAAACCAATCACCTCAAATCCACAACCTCAACCTCTACCAAAGAGGGAGCAACCAAATAATGAGGGTTTACAATAGGTGGTCTCTTTCAACCACAAAAAATCTCACTTTTTTACAAAACAAAGATCCTAAATAGATTATGATAGAAGATGAGCATCTCAAGTGTGGAAAACAAGTGTTTTGATCAAAGAAATACTCTTGGTAAAACACCAAAAATGATATAGAAATTTTAGCTCAAAAACAATTCCCAAAACCTAATTTCTTTGAAATAAACAAAACACTTAAAAACAAAATAAACGAAGCTTTTTGGCACTTTAAACTCTTTTGAAAACTTGTTTTTAAAACCAGAAAATGGGAAAAAATCAGCTCTTAAAATCTTTTTTAAAACTATAAAGAAATGGGGTATTTATAGTCCTAATAGAAAACTAGCCGTTAGGCTGATCTGTCAGTCTGACAGACCTCCGGTCGACCGTCCCGGTCGACCGGCAACAATCAAAAATCCGACCGGTGGAGCAACCGGTCGACCGCCCAGTCGACCGCCCAGATCCAGAGAGCACAACTCTCTGGTCCGGTCGACCGCCCAGATACAGAGAGCAAAGCTCTCTGGTCCGGTCGACCGGTCGGTTGGCCGGCCCACTGAGTTGCCAGACGTGCACAGGTCTGTGCACATCGGTCGACCGCACGGTCGACCGGCCCATGGTTCGATCGACCGCCCGGTCGACCGACCTGGCTTGTCAGCCACAGTCTGGGTCAGAAACTGGGAGAAAAACAGTTATACAAATATTTTAATAAATCTTTTTAAAACTTGTAAAAATTCCCAAAAATGTTTTTACCATATTGCATTGATATATAAACATGTGATAAACATTTTAGCTCAAATATCAAGCATATGAAACCATTTTTGTATTTTAATATTTTTACCAAAAATCAAAACTTGTATTTTATCGAACTTGGATTTTTCAATACATGAATAGAAAAGTCAAAATAATTTTGTTTAAAAGTTAAGCATGCATGTATAGAATGAAATAACTATACATAAACCAATTAAACTTGTTTTGATCAACTATTCATGAAAACCAAAAACCAAACATAAAACGTGTGTGTTGTGCACTTGAGCATATCAACTATAATAAGCTTTACAAATGGATCTAAAACACACTATCTAAATTAGGATACCTAAGTCTTCTTGACGATCTCCATCTTCAAGTAGACCCGATCCAAAACTCCATCCATGAGCTAGGCAAAGTGTGATCTTGATGCTTGAGCCCTGGAAACACCATGTGAAAGCTTCTAAAACACCTCTTTTGGAAGCAATCACCTACTAATATCTTGATAAGAGATCTGAGACTAAAAACACAAGATTATTAGTAAACATAACTACATGAGTTAATCATCATCAAAACTAGAGTGGAAGGCCTCTGGGCCAACAATCTCCCCCTTTTTGATGATGACAAAACTCATGGAGTTATATATGCATGGATTAAAGTTAAGCTTCAAAGAAGCTCCCCCTTAACTCATGCATAGACAAATAAACAATAGATATGCAATGAATGACAATGCATATAAACAAGATGCTCTAGATACTAATGAAATATTCAAAACAAAGCATGCTCTAGAGACCAATTAAAATTAAACAATTAAACTTACTATATGCAAAACACAAACATGCATATATAAAACTATATGAAACTCAAAATCTTTCTCCCCCTTTTTGTCAATCATCAATAAATGGGTAAATATAAAACAAAAGAAGCTCCCCCTTTTTGTTCGAAACCAAGAGACAACAAAGGGGTTAATACCAATAAAAATGTTCTCCCCCTTTTTGTCTAAAACAAAGAAACATATCAATAAGGGGTCATAATTAATTATGATACCAATTGGAAAAGATATGTCAAAGTAGCATCTTGATATCATGAAAACAATAAATGATATATGCGGTATACATTCATGAAGAGGAAGACGGTAAAGTAACTTTCCTACATATATACATTATATGAAAGAGGGGTGACAAACCCTAATTCACATAAGTACATTATGTAATGCATAAGAGGAGATGTGAAGCTCCCCCTACACACGTGTACCACATAAAGAAGAGTTGTCAAGCTCTTCAATACAAGATACACTTATCATGAATCTATATGTAGAAGAGATGTTAAGCTCTCCTTGCATATAGGCAATATAAATCCAAAACATTTTGAATATTTTCTTTAAACAAAATTTTGAGATACCAATTTAAAACATTCAAATAAACATCTTGATATCAAAAGTGAGTAATTTTCTTTTTAAGCATATGATATCAATTGAAATTATTATTTTCTATCATAAAGCAAGGGAGTGGGATTACAAATACCAAATGAAATATGAAAATTGAATTTTCTCCCCCTTTATGAAATACCAATAAAACACATGCATAAGCTTGTTTAAAGATACCAATTGAAAACTAAATCAATTGAAATAAGGTTGAAACTCAAGCTTTAGCATAAACAAAATTTTGTGAAATCTTATATCTTGAGCACAAATAAAACATATATGTATGAAAAAATAGATACCAATAGAAATTGATACCATTGAAATGAAAGCATACATACATAAACACATATGAGTATACGAGAAGATCAAAATTAATACCAATTGAAAGAGTTCAATGATATCAATTGAAACAACAATAATAGCATGGTATAACTCATATCAAAACGAAGAATACGAACTAGTTAAAATAGAAAAACTTGTTAACTAGTACGAAATCCTTCAAGCAAGGAATAAAACAAAATTATTTTTCATGAAACTATGAAATCCACATGATATCAAATACTCAAGTCAATGAAGCATATAAATGACTCATGAAAACAAAACATGAGCAAACAAGAAGGGTGAGTGCATAAATACAATGTGAAGAACATGATCATGAAAGATATTCAATTTAGCTCAATTATTCCTTAAAATGAAAAACATCAAAACTATTTAATCTTCAAGACATATGTATGTCTTATACAAACTAAAGCATACATACATATCCAAAACACAACGAGTCCACAAAATATATGCATTAAGGCACGTGGCTCAAAAAGGATGTATATGTATAATCAATAGTTTGGTCAAGATGGACATATACATGAAGTTAAACAAAAACATACGAAACTAAATTTTCATCAAAATAAGTTTCATTTCAAGGAATATGTATGATTTGTCAATACAAGAAGTATACATACATATCCCTAAATACAATTGAGTCTATATATATAGATTTGCATGAAGGGCAAATGACTCAAGGGGTATACATGTATATCTTAAAGTTTGGCAAAATAAACATATACATGAAATGAAAATATATAAAATAAAACAAATTCAAAAATAGGAATACAAGTTTAAAATTCATGAATCATCAAAACTAGACTATACTAGCACATCTAATGGGTATAAATAAGCATTCAAGTACAAACATATATAGATTTATTTGTGGCCCACTATATGTACAAGTATAAATCCTAGTTTTAATGAAAATTAACATTTAAACAAATATTCAAAACACGAAGCATCAAAAATAAGATAAAAATCAACATGATAAACCTAAACATGATTATTATGTAAATCCTTATGTTATTAGAACTATGATATACACAATAGCAAACAAATAGTGAGAACACAAAAGAATTTATCCATATGAACATGGGTGATCTGAAATACTAACATGTATATCACTAATCTAATTAACATGACATTTACATAATAGTCAATAAACATCAAATCATGCTATAAACAATGAATATGAAAGCATGTAAACAATAAATAAGGAGTTAGAGATTTATACCAAAACCGATGAGGGCACCTCTCTAGTCTCCAAAACAAGGTGGTCCTCCCACCAAACTTCCCTTGAAAGTGATACATCCAATTGATTTCCATGAAGCTCGGAAAGCATCCAGTCCAAGGTACGGCTGCTCTCACGTCATGTGAGAGCCCACATCTATATCAAATAAAGGAGGGGTGGTCTTTGGTACCCATATCTTCTTGGGTCCAAGGGGGTTAGTACCTTCCCTTGAAAATCACCTAGAGGGGGGTGAATAGGTGATGATGCTAATCAATGGGCAATTTACAAATTAAACAATGAGATGAATGCAACAATCTCCCAAAACAAGACTCAGAGCTGAATTCCCTATTAAGGGCTCTGAACTCCTTCCTCCGGCTTCCTCGTAAAATGAGTTAGAGGTGCGCAATGCAACCTTGTTGTATGGGATAATGATTGACAAGATGAATGAAGATGAAAATGGCAATGATAATCAAAAGCAAGAAGTAATTGCAAAGGAAAGTAAACCAATCGCAAACACAAAGATATGTTATCGAGGTTCGAGCACGCAGCTCTACTTCCCCGCCTTCCCCAGAAGGATTCTAGCTACTTCCACTATCACAAAGATCTCAATTACAATGGAGTACCCAACTCCACAATCTCAAGTACAATAAATTTTCTTGGTAGTCAAAAGACCACAAACTCTCTCTTTCAAATATCTCTTCCCTTACAAAGGTCCTTAGAGAATATTGAGTAGGAATGAAGCTCTTGTGTAAGTGAAGAAAGAAAATCAAATCAGAGAGTATCACAAAAACACTTCAGAAATTAAGTGAGAATTTCAGCACAAAAACCAAGAAACAAAGCTCTTTTGAATGCTTCAAACTTTTGAATTTTCTAGCAATAATTGTTGTAATGAATCTCTCCCCAAACACCCCTATTTATAGGAGAGGGCTAGGTTAAGAGATAAAACAAACTTAAGGTTAATTAAGTAATATTAGATTTGAAATAAATCTTAATTTCAAATTTTAAACACAAAAAGACAAAAGAAAACAGCTCAGAAAATCTGCCCGTTACTGTTCAAACGGATCTGTCGGTCGACCGGCCGGTCGACCGTAAGTTCAAAATAATGACCGTTGCAGGCCAGCGGTCGACCGCCCGGTCGACCCAACCCTAACCGAGAGCAAAGTGCTTACAGTCGGTCGACTGCACGGTCGACCGGCAGACATGCACACGGATACGTGCACCTGCCAGTTCCCCGGTCGACTGGGACGGTCGACCGACCAAACCTGTCATAGGTCCGGTCGACTGTCCGGTCGACTGGTCCAGGTCAAAAATCAGGTTTTAAAGAGAAAATGAAAGGGATTTTATTTTTGACAAAAATACTTTTGAATGTAGATCAGTATAAAACATAAAGATATAAATGTAGGCAGAAACTTGTATACAAAATATTTTTGTATAATTTATATGGAATAATCTTAGAAATAGTATGTGCACAAAAACGTGTGTGATAGAGCTTCAAACCTATCCACTATTCTTTAACATACTATAAACTGAAAAACAAAATAATTAAAGACTTGTTGAGCAATTCTTCAAGTCTTTGAGCCATCCAAGCCTTTGCTAGAGCCTTCTCTTCTATGATCCTTCCTTGTTGTGCAATATGCCTTCCTTACTTCATTGATCCTAGAAGTTCTTGCAATAGCTAAGCGAATGGTCTCCAAAACATGGTACAAAGCCTGAAACTTATCTTGAACAAATTCATTAGTACCAAATAGCACTTATTTGGTTTGTCATCATCAAAACACAAAACAATTGGAGAGTGTAACCTCTTGGGCCAACAATCTCCCCCTTTTTGATGATGACAAAACAAATAGGCTATAAACAAAAATATAGGGGAGGAGAAAACTCCCCCTCAAATTATGCTATTATAAAACACAAGATACCAATTGAAAAACTATATAAAACACAAAAAATTAAAATGATCTTGATACCAATTTAAACTAAAACACAAGAATTCATTGAAAACACAAAAACATGCTCTTGATACTAATTGAAACAAAAACAATTACAAAGAATTTATAAAACTTATAAAACACAAAAACTCATAAAGCCAAAACATATAAATTCATATGGAACCAAGACCAAATGAACTTATTTTTGTCCATGTAAACTTATTCTCCCCTTTTTGTCATACATCAAAAAGGGTTATGAAAGACATGTTCAATCAATAATACACATATTAAGTTCTCCACAAATAAACGAAAATCTAGCAAAATCAAGAGGTTTAGTGAAAATATCGGCTAGTTGAAAATCCGTGGAAACATAATCAATATCTATATCACCTTTCTCAAAATGATCTCTAAGAAAGTGATATCTAATCTCAATGTGCTTGGTCTTACTATGTTGATTTGCATTTTGGTTAAATGAATAGTACTAGTATTATCACAAAATATTTTAATATTTTTATAATGCAAATCATAATCAAGGAGAGTATGTTTCATCCAAAGGACTTGTGCACAACAAGCCCCCGCGGCAACATACTCCGCCTCGGCGGTTGAGAGAGCTACGGAATTTTGTTTCCTAGAGGACCATGAAACAAGACAATTACCAAGAAATTGACATGTCCCACTAGTACTCTTTCTATCTACTCTACAACCCGCATAGTCGGCATCCGAATAACTCGTCATTGAGAAATCTCCGGTTTTCGGATACCATAGACCCATTCCAATCGTTCCCTTAATATAACGAATAATGCGTTTTACGGCAATTAAATGAGACTCTTTGGGACACGATTGAAATCTAGCACAAAGACACACACTAAACATGATATCCGGCCTACTTGCCGTTAAATACAAAAGACTACCTATCATGCTTCTAAACAATTTAATATCAACATTTTTACCTTGGTCATCCTTATCAAGCTTGGTTGTTGTTGCCATGGGAGTGTTGCACACTTTTGAATCTTCAAGTCCAAACCTCTTCACGAGTTCCTTTGCGTATTTGGCTTGACAAATGAAGTTCCCATCTTGCAATTGCTTGACTTGGAGTCCAAGAAAGAAGTTGAGCTCACCCATTGAGGACATTTCAAATTCTTGTTGCATTACCTTTTCAAAATCCTTGCATAAAACACATAGGTCATGGAGTTTGGAGCGCGTTGTGACTCCTTTAGATGCATCACCCAAGATGAGCTCCTTAGGATGATTTGTAGCGTATCTCCAAGCTTTGGGAAGCGGTTGAGTGCTTTCCTCTTTATCCTCTTGAACATTACCAATAAGTTCTTGCTTATCTTCTTGAGCGGGTGAGTCCTTCAAGGATAGCTTCTCTATGCTTTCACCTAATGGTTCAATCTCTACAACATTCTCAACAAACACATTAGACTCTTCAAACTTAACATGCATGGTTTCTTCAATGATAAGTGAAAATCTATTGAATACTCTATAAGCTTTACTAGTTGCAGAATATCCAACAAAGATTGCTTCATAAGCCTTAGCATCAAATTTACCCAAATTCTCTTTAGTATTTAAAACAAAACACTTGCATCCAAAAACTTTGAAATATGCAACATTTGGTTTTCTAGAATGATACATTTCAAAAGAAGTTTTAGAAGAATTTTTGCATAAATAAATACGATTCGATATATAGCATGCGGTGTTTACGGCCTCGGCCCATAAATATTAAGGGAGGTCATATTCACTTATCATTGTCCTAACCATCTCTTGAAGTGTTCTATTTTTCCTTTCTACAACTCCATTTTGTTATGGAGTCCTAGGACAAGACATTTCATGCTTAATTCCCTTTTCATCACAATAAGTCATGAAGAGTTGGTTCACAAATTCACCACCTCTATCACTTCTTATTCTCAAAATCGAAAATCCTTTTTCTTTTTCAACTCTTTTTCGAAAAATCTTAAAGTGAGAAAAAGTTTGATCTTTATTTTGCAAAAAGAAAACCCAAGTGAAACGGGAAAAATCATCAACCAAAACAAATGCAAATCTACTACCATTTAAGCTTTTAGTTTTAGTGGGGCCAAAAAGATCCATATGAATTAATTCTAAAGGCCTAGTTGACATGATATCCTTGATTGGTTTGAAGGAAGACTTGGTTTGTTTCCCAAGTTGGCACGCACCACAAATGCGGTCTTTCTCAAACTTCAAGCAAGGAATACCCTTCACCAATTCCTTTGAATTAATCCTAGAAAGATGTTCAAAAGATGCATGTCCTAATCTTCTATGCCAAAGCCAAGAATTTTCATCAAAAGCATTTAAGCATTTAGTAGAACACTCTACATTAAGCATGTCAATGATATAAACATTATCATCACGAAAACCGGTAAGAATACAATCATGCGATTTAACATCAAAAATCTTACAAGAAGAATCATCAAAAACAACTTTAAGACCACGATCACAAAATTGACTAATACTAAGCAAATTATGTTTTAAACCATCAACAAGAACTACATTTTCTATAATAGGAGATGAACCAATTTGAATATTACCAATACCAATGATGGTGCCTTTGGAATCATCCCCGAAGGTGACGGAGCCACCTTCCATGTACCTTGATAGGGTTGTGAAGTTATTGATGTCCCATGTCATGTGTCTTGAACAACCACTATCAAGGTACCACCGCTCCCTACGTCTTGGAGCCTTGGTGTGTACCTACATCAAACAATTTAGGACTTGATTTTGGTACCCACATTTTCTTGGGTCCTAGAGGGTTAGTGCCATGAACCCAAACAAGATTATTGGATCTATTTAATTGATCATAACAAAACTTAGCTAAATGTCCATTTTTACCACAATATGTGCATCTATACACTCTACCATATTTAAATGCATAATGAGTGTGTGATTTGTGAGCATGAGCATTGTGAGCATGAGTATGAGAAGTGTTAGGTGTAGTGTGAGCATGAGGAATCTTAGCATGAGATGTGTGCTTTTTGGAAAACTTTTCTTCAAGTTTCTTAGTGTTAAAAGCACAATCTTTCAAAACCTTTTCAAAATCAACCATTTTAGATTTTAAAGAGGAAATTTCTTTATTATCAACAATAGGAAATTTAGCCTTACAAGAAACCTTGTAGGCATCAAATTCATTTTGAATAGAAGTGAGATTTGAAGAAATATCATCTTTTTCTTTTGAAACCAAAGCTAGTTGATTCTTAAGAAAAGCAACTTCCTTTTGTAATTTAAAGCATTCAATTTTCTTGTTATCATAAGTTTCGGAAAGTTCAACAAAAGCATGAACAAGAACTTCCTTACTTAAATCATCATCATTATCATCAAGAGATTGAGGGTTTACCTTGGGTGTGTTTGCCATGAAACACATGTTCGCGGTATCCACTCCTTCTTCTTCTTCGGATTCGCTTTCCGAATCCCAAGTGGCCTTGTAAGCTTTCTTTTCTTCTTGCTTCTTTGGCTTGAAGGAGGAAGTCATCTTCTTCTTGAACGCCGGACAATCGGCCATGATGTGTCCGGGCTTTCGACAATTGTAGCAAATGATCCTCCTCTCCTCTTTGCCTTCAAATTTTCTCCGGAAGTTGAGCTTGTTCTTCTGGTACATCCTTTTGATGTTGCGCACAAGGAGGGAGAGCTCCTCATCTTCTTCTTCATCTTCTTCATCGTCTTCAAGGGTGGATGAAGACTTGAAAGCTATGGACTTCTTCTTTGTTGGAGCGGCCTCTTCTCTTGCCTTCTTCTCCATCTCATGGGTCTTTAGGTTCCCAATGAGACTAATGATGTCCATCTCATCTTTGTCATTCAATTCCTTCAAGGTGGTGGCCTTTATCTCCCAAGATGGAGGAAGAGCCCGAATCACTTTGCGCACCTTTTGATCGTTGGAGATGACGTCACCTAAGGAAGAAAGACCATTTGTAATTTTAGTAAAACGAGTAATCATACAATCAATGGATTCATCATCAAGCATTTTAAATGATTCATATTGAGACCTCAAGAGATCTATTTTAGCTCTCTTGACTTGTGAAGTCCCTTCATGTGTGACCAATAAGTGTTGCCAAATCTCATAGGCGGATTGGCAATGAATTACCCGTGTAAGGTCATCCTCATTCAAGGCGGTTAAAAGGGAGTTTTGGGCCTTGGAGTTGGCCTCATATTCTCTAAAGGTGAAGTCGGTCCAAGTGCTCTCATCACTATCGGGTGCTATGTAGGGTTTGGTCAAGGATTTAGCTACCAAGCTACCTAGTGATTGCAAGAAAATAGTCATCCTAACCTTCCAAATGGGAAAATTGAGTCCATCAAATTTAGGAGGGGATTTAATATTATCGGCCATGTTTACTAGTGTATGAATGATGGAATGAAAATGTTGATTAGCAAGTTTTAAGGATCTCTCTATGGATGTTAAGCCAAAACCTAGAGTCCAAGCTCTGATACCAATTGAAAATCACCTAGAGGGGGGGTGAATAGGTGATGATGCTAATCAATGGGCAATTTACAAATTAAACAATGAGATGAATGCAACAATCTCCCAAAACAAGACTAAGAGCCGAATTCCCTATTAAGGGCTCTGAACTCCTTCCTCCGGCTTCCTCGTAAAATGAGTTAAAGGTGCGCAATGCAACCTTGTTGTATGGGATAATGATTGACAAGATGAATGAAGATGAAAATGGCAATGATAATCAAAAGCAAGAAGTAATTGCAAAGGAAAGTAAACCAATCGCAAACACAAAGATATGTTATCGAGATTCGAGCACCCAGCTCTACTTCCCCGCCTTCCCCAGAAGGATTCTAGCTACTTCCACTATCACAAAGATCTCAATTACAATGGAGTACCCAACTCCACAATCTCAAGTACAATAAATTTCCTTGGTAGTCAAAAGACCACAAACTCTCTCTTTCAAATATCTCTTCCCTTACAAAGGTCCTTAGAGAATATTGAGTAGGAATGAAGCTCTTGTGTAAGTGAAGAAAGAAAATCAAATCAGAGAGTATCACAAAAACACTTCAGAAATTAAGTGAGAATTTCAGCACAAAAACCAAGAAACAAAGCTCTTTTGAATGCTTCAAACTTTTGAATTTTCTAGCAATAATTGTTGTGATGAATCTCTCCCCAGACACCCCTATGTATAGGAGAGGGCTAGGTTAAGAGATAAAACAAACTTAAGGTTAATTAAGTAATATTAGATTTGAAATAAATCCTAATTTCAAATTTTAAACACAAAAAGACAAAAGAAAACAGCTCAGAAAATCTGCCCATTACTATTCAAACGGATCTGTCGGTCGACCGGCCGGTCGACCGTAAGTTCAAAATAATGACCGTTGCAGGCCAGCGGTCGACCGCCCGGTCGACCCAACCCTAACCGAGAGCAAAGTGCTTACAGTCGGTCGACTGCACGGTCGACCGGCAGACATGCACACGGATACGTGCACCTGCCAGTTCCCCGGTCGACTGGGACGGTCGACCGACCAAACCTGTCATAGGTCCGGTCGACTGGTCCAGGTCAAAAATCAGGTTTTAAAGAGAAAATGAAAGGGATTTTATTTTTGACAAAAATACTTTTGAATGTAGATCAGTATAAAACATAAAGATATAAATGTAGGCAGAAACTTGTATACAAAATATTTTTGTATAATTTATATGGAATAATCTTAGAAATAGTATGTGCACAAAAACGTGTGTGATAGAGCTTCAAACCTATCCACTATTCTTTAACATACTATAAACTGAAAAATAAAATAATTAAAGACTTGTTGAGCAATTCTTCAAGTCTTTGAGCCATCCAAGCCTTTGCTAGAGCCTTCTCTTCTATGATCCTTTCTTGTTGTGCAATATGCCTTCCTTGCTTCATTGATCCTAGAAGTTCTTGCAATAGCTAAGCGAATGGTCTCCAAAACATGGTACAAAGCCTGAAACTTATCTTGAAGAAATTCATTAGTACCAAATAGCACTTATTTGGTTTGTCATCATCAAAACACAAAACAATTGGAGAGTATAACCTCTTGGGCCAACATCCCTAACCCAAATAAATTTATTTGCTAAATTTGAAACATGTAATCTATCATAACAAAATTTAGTAAGGTGGCCCATACGTCCACAATGTGTACAAGTGTACACATGAGCATACATGTGATGATGGTGTCCGTGAGGAGCATGTGTATGCCGTGTATGGTGTGCATGAAAAGATGGAACTTGTTTCTTTCGAAACAAAGTTTCCAAACGTGTATGATTCATGGCACATTGGCTCATAGTGGAGCCCAAACAATCTATTTTCTTCTTTAAATTATTTATATCATTATTAATCAAAGAAGAAGTGGAGCATGCAAGGGGTGATCTAGGTGAAGCTACCCTAGCATGGCAAACATGTGCAACAATCTTATTTTGAAAAACTTCATTTTTCTCTAAACAAACATTTAAATCATTTGAAATATAAATTATTTTATTTTTCAAATCAATATTCTCTTTTAAAACAAAATTAACTCTTGAAGACAAATTTTCATTTTTTTCAAAAGAGTTTCACAATCATTTTTATTTTTCAAAAATTAATTTTTTTTAGAACAAGGTCTAGTTGAGATCTCAATGAATCCCTTTCATTATAGAACTCAACCTTCTCTTGCAAAATAATGTTAAGTTTAGAAGACAATTTTTCTTTTTCTTTATTTAAGGCACAAGTCTTCTTTTTCAAAATGTTATATTTTTTTAATCAATTTTTCACAAACAATTGATAGTTCTTCATTTAAAGCATGGGCATCAATATGATC
This sequence comes from Agave tequilana, assembly GCA_038442645.1. NCBI lineage: Eukaryota > Viridiplantae > Streptophyta > Magnoliopsida > Asparagales > Asparagaceae > Agave > Agave tequilana. The sequence continues at coordinate 209,548 of JAVJIF010002335.1, forward strand.
ATCACATGAAGAACTAGAATCAAAACTATCTAGTTGAGATTCCGATTGTACCTGAAGGGAGTCATTTCCTTGGATCATGAAGCATTGTGAATCGGATTCTCCACTAGACTCCTCCGGTTGAATTGGCATTTGAAGCTTAGAGGCGGATGTGGTTGTCAATTTGTTCTACACTACAAAAGCGGAATCAATATTAGAAACACGCATAAGATAATCTTTTGAAAGTGTGCTTCTAATAGCCTCAAGGGCTTGTGCATTGGCTCCTATATGAATGCAATTACCATGATATCATTTCTTGGTAGCCGCAAGGAAAACATGCAAGCCTAGGGTTTGTAAATAGATGGACATCCTAGTTTTCCAAACAAGAATGTTGGAAGGGTCATACAAAGGTGGGGTCATGAAGTCCATGGTAAACTATATGTGTGCAAACAAGTAAATGCAAATATAGATCAGCAAACAAATTGATCTCACTCCTAGATGTTAAGCCTAAGTATCAGGAGCGTTGGCTCTGATACCAATTGAAAAACACCTAGAGGGGGGTGAATAGGTGTTAATGCTAATCTAGAAACTAAATGCGCTAAATGCGGAAGCTTAAAACAAATATTACACAAACTTAATACAACACACAAGTATAGCCGAATTCCCCGTGAAGGGCTCTGGACTAACTCCTCTTGATTCCCCTAGATATGGGTTGAGATGCTATGTGAAGCTCTTGTGGTTAAGTATAAGATAGGCACACACAAACAATCAAGCATATACAAGATATAGCAATATGAAATATGCAAGGTACAATGCAAGTAATGAATGATATGAAATGATTGAAGATGCTTTGCACAAATAAAAGAGAGAGTTGAGAGACAATGGATCAAATGCAAAGGCCAAGATACGTTTCGAGGTTCGAGCCCCTAGCTCTACATCCCCGCCTTCACCACCGTGAAGGATTTCCAATCCACTATCTCCCACCAAGGGAACCTCCACCTAGGAGGATTTGTTATAACACTAGGAGTACCAAACTCCTCTCTCAATACAAACACCACCTCACACAAGAGGGGTAGGCCCTTTGCCAAACAACAACCAATCCACCTCACACTTGAGGGATACACACCAACAACCAACTCCACCTCACCAAGAGGGAGTAAACACCAATCTCTACCTCTACCAAAGAGGGAGCAAACCAATCACCTCAAATCCACAACCTCAACCTCTACCAAAGAGGGAGCAACCAAATAATGAGGGTTTACAATAGGTGGTCTCTTTCAACCACAAACAATCTCACTTTTCCACAAAACAAAGATCATAAATAGATTAGGATAGAAGATAGCTCAAGTGTGGAAAACAAGTGTTTTGATCAAAGAAATACTCTTGGGAAAACACCAAAAATGATATAGAAATTTTAGCTCAAAAATAATTCCCAAAACCTAATTTCTTTGAAATAAACAAAACACTTAAAAACAAAATAAACGAAGCTTTTTGGCACTTTAAACTCTTTTGAAAATTTGTTTTTAAAACCAGAGAATGGGAAAAAATTAGCTCTTAAAATCTTTTTTAAAACTATGAAGAAATGGGGTATTTACAGCCCCAATAGAAAACTAGCCGTTAGGCTGATCTGTCAGTCTCACAGACCTCCGGTCGACCGTCCCGGTCGACCTCCAACGGTCAAAAATTCGACCGGTGGAGCAACCGGTCGACCACCCGGTCCAGAGAGCACAGCTCTCTGGTCCGGTCGACTGCCCGGTCGATCGCCCAGATACAGAGAGCAAAGCTCTCTAGTCCGGTCGACCGGTCGGTCGGCCGGCCCATTGAGCTGCCAGGCGTGCACAAGTCTGTGCAAGTCGGTCGACGCACGGTCGACCGGCCCATGGTTCGGTCGACCGCCCGGTCGACCGACCTGGCCTGTTAGCCACAGTCTGGGTCAGAAACTGGGAGAAAAACAGTTATACAAATATTTTAATAAATCTTTTTAAAACTTGTAAAACTCCCCAAAAATGTTTTTACCATATTGCACTGATATATAAACATGTGATAAATATTTTAGCTCAAATATCAAGCATATGAAACCATTTTTGTATTTTAACATTTTTACCAAAAACCAAAACTTGTATTTTATCAAACTTGGATTTTTCAATACATGAATAGAAAAGTCAAAATAAGTTTTTTTAAAAGTTAAGCATGCATGTATAGAATGAAATAACTATACATAAACCAATTAAACTTATTTTGATCAGCTATTCATGAAAACCAAAAACCAAACATAAAACGTGTTAGTGCACTTGAGCATATCAACTATACTAAGCTTTACAAATGGATCTAAAACACACTATCTAAAATAGGATACCTAAGTCTTTTTGACGATCTCCATCTTCAAGTAGACCCGATCCAAAACTCCATCCATGAGCTAGACAAAGTGTGATCTTGATGCTTGAGCCCTGAAAACACCATGTGAAAACTTCTAAAACACCTCTTTTGGAAGCAATCACCTACAAATATCTTGATAAGAGATCTGAGAATAAAAACACAAGATTATTAGTAAACATAACTACATGAGTTAATCATCATCAAAACTAGAGTGGAAGGCCTCTGGGCCAACACGAAGTATTATCAAAAGATGATTTCGCCTCAATCGCCTTGGCCGCAGTTTCTCTCCGAACTTCCTCGATAGCGGCATTAGTCTCCTCAGGCTCCATAAGAAAATCTTTGGCAGAGTCAACACGGACGGCCGGCCCCCCTTCACTCGCCGAGTCCTCTGTGTCCACCCTAAAGAGCTGGAGGCCACGGGACTTCCTTTTGAGGTTCCACACCCGCAGGACCCACGTCGATCGCATCACCTCCAGAGTCTTTTGAGACGACAAAGTAACTAGCCTCGTCACCTTCCTTATAAGTGAACAGGGAATCATAGTAGTCTCCCTATTCTCCTACAGCCTCGGCTCTAGGGTCTCTTGCCGTCTCAGTTCCTAAATCATAGAATAAACAATGAGCTGTATGAAATATATAAGTATATGTTGCAAGAACAGATTGATCTTACTCAAGTCATGAACAGCTTTACCACCGGTCTGCCTTAGAGCTGACAACTTAATGACTAATGGAACAGGAGAAGGAGGCGCCGCAATTGACTCACCCTCTCCAATAATGGTAGGAGTGTAGCGACGAGGCTTCTTCACTACCCTCTTCATGTAAGATCCACCTTGTTGCTTTCGTTTGAAGAGGATGTTAGGATCTTCTTCCTCCACTTCTTCTATCTCTACATGTTCAATGGAGGTCGTGCCTACCCTACTGGAGCATCAGGTGGAACCTTAGCACCTGCGTCTCCCTAAAAGTTGGGGGTCTCTGCATCCGAAGCCTCACTATCAGTAGTGGCGATGAATTCTCCGAGGCCTGGCACGCGGATCCTCCCGCCCTCACCCCTCTCAGTGACTTTCCGCTTCAGTCACTGAGATATCAATTTCACACCAAATGACTTAATAGAAAACCCGATTGGTGAGGAGTTCGAAGTTCTGCACCACTGAGAGAACTCCAAAGTTGTTTGAAGATTCAGAGTCCTCAGCGGCATGCATAGCCGCGCCTCAGTACAGCCAGTGATGTAGAACTGCCAGGCACGAGCACCATCAATGAGGCTTTCCATAAAGGCCAGGCTGATGTTCGGGTTACTTATGTACAATTGGTCATACCCAAACTGATGAGAAAACTGAGTTGGGATATAGGGTTTCAAGTGGCAGGTATCCTCGCTTCTGTACACCAGATGGGATGGCCAGATGCTAACCAGCCATTCAAAGACTCCACGCTCAGCGATGCCTACCCATATCCTACATCCTTGAATTCTTCGCCATAGCCCGCATCACGAATGTAAGAAAAGCAGCGAAATAGGCTGTAAACATCATACCAGTGCAGCAACTTGCGAACTGTGGCCACATAAGTCAACAACCACGAACCTCCCTCAAATCGACGGAGAAGCACCATTCAGACACCTTATGGAGGCAGTGAAGGGCGAACCATCCCATCAGATAGGTGTATCGCAAACTGATCCTAAGGTTTGGCCCGTCGCAGGGTAGGATAGTGCCTTTGCCCCTCTTCGTCATTAGTGGCCTACAAAAAGCCTTCACCAATTCACGAAGGCCCCGCTGAATACAGCACACCATTGCCGGAAGAAGTCCAAGAGAACGATTGTGGACTAGACGAATGGCCGGCAATAAGACAGTCAGAAGGATGACATCGCTGGAGGGATGGCACCACGCATCTCTTCAGCCAAACTGATAAAAACCCAACTAAAAGTGCCTTATTAGACATCGGTCGACGAGCCTAATGATGGAAACTCCAGAGAATATCACCTTTCTCGTAAGGTCCATCATCCTTTTCCAAAATCATGTCCTCTTAGGAGTATTCCTGCATCCTTCAAAAAATGTCCTTATCTATAACCCCGCAGTGAGCTACTTCAGGAGCATCTTTCAGGTTGGTGAACAAATAATTTTTCCAGCTCTTCGAACTACATGAAGCTCCCTTATGGCTCTCATGCATACTCAAGCAAATGTAGAGGTGGCACATCTACTCCAGGTGAGTCTCAAATAAGGCGGCTCCTGTTTCTTCAGAAGTGCTAATTCCGCCTCGTACAGGAAACATTCTTCGTATGGGAGAGATCCCAAGGGCAAAGCAGAGATTTCCCACATCTCTTGCAAAGCCATGCCCAATTCACCTACAAAGGTGAAGAAAGTCCCCGTAGTTGGACAGTATAACTCAAAGATGGCGTAAAAGTTTGCTACGCTCATCTGAATGCCATAACATGTCGCCCTGACGGCCTCGTAGAGCCCCAGTCTCTCCAGATCCTCCTCAAAATGGGTCAAGATATATAAGGTCAGGTCTCTCCACCAGGCCTTAGGGGGTGAATCCACCAAGGGGTCCTGAAATCAGTAGCTGGATAATTGCCATGAGCCTTAAAGAACTGATTTCTAAAAGTCTGAGCCACCGCGGGATTTTCTCTTACTGGGATGTTCGAAGTACGTTCCCAGGGTGGAGACCCAGTATGCAGCGAGGAGGACCCGGTCTTGTATAACTAGGAGGCGAAGCTATCAATGTTACCACGTGAACGGAGTCGGTAGTTCGAGTCACTGACCACTGCAACTTATGAGCCCTTATCACGCATTGGAAGGAAGATAGTGGAAAATGATGCTTGCTAGACGGGAGATAATATTTCTCATCATCTAGATTGAAGATCTACTGTCCTTCTCTGGCTAGCAGCTGATGATCTGTATCTAGCGCTGTATCCCCAAACATGAAGTCGGACTTCCGATAGATTTTGTGGTCAGAATCCTCAAGGGGAGCAGTAGTTAAGATGCTCCTCATGGTACGTCGATCTCCGGCGTATATAAGGTATTCTGACCGGGAGCACTCCGCTCACTGAATAGTGAAGCCTGCCCTTAAAACTGTAGGCTAACATTATCGTCCAGCCCCCTAGCTATTCCAAAGAGACTGTTCAGAGGACCATGAGTATAGTGCACTGCAAAAAATAAGAAGAAACTATATTATTCATTTGCTGAAGGAAGCTAAGGCGAGAAAAATAATTTTGCTAAGGCATAGCTTCGCTCCCCGAGCGAAGCGAGCCTAACATTAGTTTTGCCTCGAAGCTCAGCTTCGCAACTGCAGCTTGGCTCCGCACTCCCATGAAGGCAGAATGCAGAAAACAACTAAGTGTTAGTTTCGCTCTGGAAGTTTGGCCTCATATAACAGAATGTGAAGAAGCCCCAAGGGCTAACTACTCCAGAAGGGCACTGCAACCTAAAATCATTTTAAGGGCTTTAAAGTCCTTTTTCTGCTGCGTTTTGAAGGCCAGCCTCGCACCCTGTTATTCGACAGAATGTGAGCCACCTAAGGGTCAGCTGCGCACAGAAGCTTGGAGAAGAAACCATTCGGTTCCTAAATTTTCAGTTGAGAAATTAAGGGAATTAAATCCCCTAAAAATTTAGCAAAGAAAATTAAGGGAGTTGAACTACTTGAGATCACTGGATCACAATGAATCGTTCTAGATTCATAAAGAGAAGAAAATCTCTGAGTAATAGGGAAAAATTTCTACCCGCAATGGGGTGTTCAATGACCGGAGAAGGAGGCCCCTCTGTCGCAGAGGTCGTCGCCTCTTTACCTGCTCGTCTTTTGGGGGCCATGGAAGAACTGAAAAGTACTTAAAGTATCAAACGAAGAAGAAAGAGAAAGAAGAGATTTGTGTTCTCTAAAAATTCAAATAGAAGTAATTCCTTCTCGTTTAGCCCAATCGAGCTTTTTATAGGCCTAAGATTGCCTAAATCTTTCCTCTTCAAAAGGACCGCAGGCGGCCGTTTCAAATTAATTTGAAATGACGCCTAAGCATCTTCCTGAGAAATTGGACTGCCAACCCGCCAAGGGCTAAAGCTGTTGTAAGTTCAGCGTTGATCTCGCGCAATGCTTGAGCAACTTCGCTGAGAAACGTGCCTTAGCTCCGCTAACAGCACATCTCCAGCTTAGCAAAAATTTCGTGCTAGCTTCGCCAGAAACTTGTTCCTGACTTACTTGGGAGTCTGTCTCCAACTTCGTTGGAGTTCAGCATTGACCTCGTGCGACGTTTGAGTGACAGATGAACCTTAGCTCCGCTAAAAGCTCGGCTCTAACGTTACAGAAAATCCATGCTAGCTTCGCTAGAAGCTCATTCCTGACTTAGCTAAAAATCTAACTTTAACTTTGCAGGAAGTTTAACTCTGCTAAGAACTTTTCTTTCCTCCGCCGGTCCATTCCAATTGCCTTCAAAATTCAAAAGGAAGAGGAGGGAAATAAAGTAGATAAGCAGAAAGTAAACATTTTTTATTGATTCAAAAGGGAAGATACATTGATACTACTACATCAAGATTGTTTTTCATACAACAGAATTTTTGCTCCAAAAGCATACAAGTTGTCCTACCTACTTCCAAGGTGATAAGCCAAACCAACTGGACACGAAAGGTCTTCCTCTGCACAAGGCCGTAATCCTTCGCTTAATGGCAGATTTTGCAATCGAGAAGCTGGATCTTCTTCGATGAAAATTGGCAAAGGAAGCTGGATCTTCCATAATCAAAATTAGCAAGAGATTAGGAGCTGGATCTTCTTTGATTAAAATTGGTAAAGAATTGGTTGCCACCAGAAAGCTGGATCTTCCTTAAATAAAATTGGCAAAGGAAGGATCCAAAACCTTACAGGTGACGTCCGCTTTCTCGAAGTGGAACATCTCGGATAAGCGACTACCAGCGCTTTCCCGAAGTGGATCATATCGGATAAGCGACCACCAGCCCCTTCCCAGAGTGGATCATCTCGGATAAGCAACTGCCATCCTCTTCTTGGAACACACATCAGCTACTCCAATATGTTCCTCCTGCTTATGGTTAAAGTTTCAACTTGAAGATCAAGAGACAAGTTTCTGGTCTCTTTCATCAAGACAAAAGACTGGCGAGCGTAATTCACTGCAATGCAAACAGGAAGTAAGTTAGCATTAAATCAAAAAAGAAGGTGGAATGCTAAATTAAATTCTTTGAGCGAAGCAATTCATATCCGGTCCAGTTGTGCCTTAAAAATAGGATTTCAGTTAAGCAGAGGATAGCCTCGCTTGTACAATAATGACAGACTAGCTCAGCAAAAGCGAAGTCCTAACCTCGCCTATATGGCTGGTCAGACTTGCCCAGAGAGACACAGTTTTGACCCCACCTATATGACAAGACTGGATCAACCTTAAAAGGACTAAGTCCTAATCCTCGCTTATATGGCAGATTTAATAGGCAGACATATCAAGGCAGTAACTCTACATGAAAAGAGTGAGAATGCTAGCTTCATCGAGAAGCTAAAAAATAGGACTGAAACCCTTTTCTGAAAGTCAGCCAAATGCAAAGATCAAGAGGATTTAATCCCTAAGATGACTGGTAAAGCTAATGGAGATAAACTCTCTGAAAGTCACCAGATGACCAAAACTCACCAGCTCTTGGTCAGTTAGTGACCAGAGTGGGCGCCTCCACTATTCCTAGGCAACGAGAAAATGTCATGAATAGACCTTTCAGAAAGAGAAAGTATGTTTCTCTGAAAAGGACTTCAAGTGTCCTATTTGTAGGCCTCATGGCCTGACCATGCCGCTGACGCTTCAAGCTTAAGAGCACGGGCAAAGTTAAAGCATTTAAATGCTTAGCCTCAAGAAAGAGAATAGCCTCCCTCGTTAAATGCAAGAGAAGTTATTCTAACCTCAAAAAAGAGAGTAATCCCTCTCGTAACTCACAAAAAACGGTTAGCCTTGGGAAAGGAATGTCGTTCCAATCCCGTTTTAAAACGAAGCTACTCCGAGAGGCTTGAATGCGAAGCTATCCAGATGCGAAGCTACCCATATGCGAAGCTACCCAGAATCGCGAATCTACACGTTTCTCCGACGAACTTATTCTAATCTGAAAGCAGGGTTAAAATTGAAGCTGAACTCAACCACTATGGCGACGTTCGCATTTCGCATACCAACAATCAAAGTAGTTCAAAGTATTTCAGAGTCTGAACCATTCCATTGCTGACTTACAAAAACTTTGAAGGGGGTCTTGTTGACACTCTAAAAAAGACAAGATTTCTAACTGGCCTGAACGAGGTCTAACTTGTTGATATCTACAAAAGACAAGTGGTAGACAAGCCGACGACCAGTTCTTCACCCATCTCAAAGTGGACGAATCAACAAGTTGAACTCTACTGGTCCAGTGAAGCAGACAGTAAGCCAAGGTCATCCTTAAAAGCCTGTGAGAAGGCCCAAGTAGGTCCAGGGATACTAAGTTAACTCAACACTTAGTCTCGCATGATCCTACGAGATAAGTCTCGCATGAAAAACCAAAGTTGCTTAGCATCATAGGAAGCTCCTTCACAACCTCGCTGCGAGCTATCTTACAGCTTCGCCCGAAGATGCTCAGTTAACTCCGCAGAAAGTTAACTTCGCTGAAAGCCCCACGCAGCTGCGCAAAAGGTTGACTGGTAGCTTTGTCACAAGTCTTACCCAGCTCCGCTAAAGAGCTCTCTTTTAACTTCGCCAGATGCTTCTCCCAGCTCCGCCATGAGCTCAACGCATCGACTCTGCTGCGAGTCTCTTATGGTCAACTTTGACTAATCAAATCTCTAGATGAGATCAAATCTAATTAAGATCAAATTTGGCAGTTGCTTGCCATTATCTTTTGACTCTCCCAATCAGGTGAGAAGATCAGGGAAAATCTTTCAGTTATTTGAAAAGAATCAAGGGAGTATTCCTCATTTAGCAGAGCAGATTAAGAGATCAGTACTACTTGCTATTCCTAACTTCGCAAAGCTGTCTCTAGCCTCACGGCGAGGCGACTTTTCAGATGTAAAATAGATTGACTCAATCTTTTTTCAGATTTTCAGGATAATTATACCTCAATTCCTCCTTATAAATAGCCTACTAGATGCATATACAGAAGAGGCTGGGAAAAAAAGAGGAGAGACGGCTAAGGATAGAGAGGTGATCAGAAATTTACTCAGTTACTTCTAAGTAATTCAGAGAATTATTTCTCTAATCAGGGTGCTAATACCCGAAGATCTTCCTCCTTTTCAAGGAATCTCCAGAACCAGGCGAGAAGAAATTCTCAAGCAGAGGCAGCTCGAGAAGTAACAAGAGGGCTCTACCGACCTTCTGTTCTCCGATTCCCCAAACCATGCTAGAAGAGAATCCTATTAGGTGACAGTCCGATTGTCTGATCGATCGCATCGTTAAAGTGATAAAGTGATCGCGTGCTGATCAGATTCCTACTAGCACACTTTCTCAGAAATCTCAGAGGAGATCTACCTGTAATCTTCTTACTGTAAAGAATTACTTGTAATTTAACTCCTCGACCCCTTTTTTATAAGTTTTTTCCTTTTACAAAATCAATAGAAAACACTATTTTTGTTAGTAGTTAGGTTAGTCCAGTTCAAGTAGTTCCAAATAAAGGGGGCATTATAGTGGTAAAACATGACAATAATGAGTTAATACCAATTAGGGTTAGTTAATAAAGAAAATTATACCATTCTCTCCCCAGCAACGACGCTAAAATTTTGATTCACAGAGAAAAGAAAGTAAAAGAAAAAAGGTTAAGGTTATGAAGTTTTTCTGCTTTTTCGCAATTAATCCGATGTAGCAAGAGTTAAACGGGTCGATCCGCAGGGAGATATGCAATGGAAGCATTTCGATACGATTTCTCTGTGCAGAGTATGAAAAGAAAGGCGATGGTTACAAAAGAGTTGAATCAATAAAAAGTGATATCATAGCCCACTAATCATTTACCATAACTAAGTACTAGTCTTAGAAGAGTAAACATCATACTGAACCTAGAAAGATTGATCTTAGAATGTTGCTTCAAATTCAAGCAAGATAAGTAAAATAGAAAGCAAATATTAATTAAAATACGCTAGATAAATTTAAACATTAGTTTATCAAAGTTTCTAAGTTAGCATAAGAAAAATCATTTTAGACTTAAGATTAAGCTATCAAAATATCTAAACATAAACCAAGAATAATTATTAAATAGTGTAACTTTAAAACTAATTTAACTTAATTCATCACTAATCTTCAAGAATCTTAACTTAACTCTAGGGTTTCAAATAGGCATAGAACTCAATCAATTCATCTTATAGAACTAGACTTAGATGGTGAGAGATTAACAAACTACAAAGAGAATTAGTTACACATATTTATGATTAAAATAAACATGGTGATTAAAAGATATATATAATAAAGCAAATAAGAATTAAAGAACATAAATTAAAAGAATAAAAGAGATATGGAAAGAAAATAAGAACCTTTATTGAATTGTCACTGGTGCAGTACAAAAGTCCTTCTTCTCTTTATAAATCTTCTTCTTCAAAGTAAAAACTCAAAAATACAATGGAAATTCGGAAAGAAAAAGATCTAAAAAAACTCTAAACTTGATCTTCTGAGATGCCTCCCCTCTATTGCTCTGCTCCTTTATTTATATGAGATTCTAATGGTAGAATCAAGATAGAACACACTCACCCAACCGCCACGCACGCGGCTTAAAGAAAGTCGCATTTCCGCGGCTTTTTAGGAGGAAACACGACAATGTTCTGGAGTCAGGACACGCATTTTGGGCTCTAGTTTCATCTCGTCTTTCCACGTGGAGATATATCTTCAAAATCTTCATTTGATCTTCGAAATTTAAAATAATCTTGTTTCTTTAATAACTTAGGAAACATGTTATCTATAACTCCAAATTTATACTTGAATTCTCCTCCTTTATTTTTGACTTGAAGTTCAAGCAACTTGATTTAAATTGATTGTCTCTTTTATCTCTGAATTAAGATAAAATTATCTCTAAATTTACTTTGGTTTGATGGACTCTTAGGCTTCTTTTAAACTTTTTGGGCCTTTTTAGTCATATTTTCTTTTCTTCCTTAAATTTATGGAGGCATATACAATACTAAGCAAAAAAATATCATTACATAATAATATTATAATAAATAAATATGAAAATTTAACTAAAAATATGTACATTTGATGAACAACCACTAATGTGTGTTTCATGACAAATGAGAACACACCTAAGATAACATCTGAATCTTGTCTTAATTATTGTGAATTATTAATAGATGAATTGGGTGAAGTTTTTGAAGAAGTTTTCAACAACTATGATTTTCTCAAAAAGAAATATTCGAAAAAGAAAAAGAAAAATGAACTTCTTCAAAATAAATTAGTTGTCATTCCAAAAGAAAAGAAATTGTCTTCCGCTCTTGAAAAGGCATAAAAGGATTTTGATGCACACAAAATCTCTTACAAAGTTAAATTTTCTCTTATTGATGAAAATGAGATTTCCAATTTAAAAAATAATCAACAAGTTAAGAAATAATTTGAAAAAAAGTGAATTTGACAACGCTATATTAGAATCCATATTTTCAAAAAGGCAAACTCATAGGAAACTACACACTCATCATGTTTCACACTCTCACAATCATACTCACACACAAACTCAATCACATGCTCAACATGCCACTCATGCAGATGCTTATCATGCCCACACACATCATGCATTTTTATATACCAAGGTGTATACATGCACCTATTGTGGCTCTAAGGTCATTTGGCTAAGTTTTTTTATGATAAATTAAATACATCAAATAGTCATGTTTGGGTTTGAAATACTAACATTCTAGGACCTGAGAAAGTTTGGGTACCAAAATCAACTATTACATTACGTGATATAGGTATGCACCAAGGCACTAAGACATAGAGAGCGGTGGTACCTTGATAGTACTTGTTCAAGGCATATGGCTTGGGATATCAACAACTTTGTAACCCTATCAAGGTATGTGAAAGTGGCACCGTCACCTTTGGGGATGATTCAAAAGGTAAAATCATTGGTATAAATAATATCAAGATTAGCACATCTCTTTTAATTGAAGATATTGTTTTAGTAAATGGACTTAAACATAATTAATCTATTAAGCATTAGTCAATTATGTGACAAAGGCTTAAGGGTTATTTTTTATGACTCTACTTATGATATTTTAGACAAGAAACCTAATACTTATGTTCTTTTCGATTTTTTTGTAAAAATAATGTTTATATGATTAACATGTTAAATTTAAAATGCAATGTCACTGGTTTGAATTGTTTTAGCGAAAATTCTTGGTTATGGCATCGGAGAGTAGGTCATATTTTGTTTAACTATCTATCCCGAATTAATTCTAAGAAATCGGTAAAAGGTATTCCTACTTTGAAATTTAAAAAGGACCGTATTTGTGATGCGTACCAACTTGAAAAATAGACCAAGTCCTCTTTCAAATCAATCAAGGATATCATGACATCTAGACCTCTAAAATTAATACATATGGATTTGTTTGATCCAATAAAACCAAAAGTCTTAGTGGTAATTGTTATATATTTTTTAGTTGATGATTTATAAAGATTTACATGGGTTTTCTTTTTAGAACATAAAGTTGAAGCTTTTCGCATTTTCATATTTTTTTAGAAAAATGATTGAAAAAGATTTTTCAATTTTACGCTTAAGGAGTGATAGAGGTGGTGAGTTCATCAACCATTCTTTTATCACTTATTGTGAAGAAAATAGAATTAAATATGAATTATCTTTTCCTAAAACTCCATAACAAAATAGAGTTATTGAAAAGAAGAATCGTACTCTTTAAGAACTGGCTAGGATAATGACTAGTGTGTTGGCCCCAAAGGCCTTCCACTCTAGTTTTGATGATGATTAACTCATGTAGTTATATGTTTACTAATAATCTTATGATTTTAAGTTTCAGATTATGTAGCAAGATATTAGTTTGGTGATAGCTTAAACAAGATGTTTTGGAAGCTTCACAAGTGATTCCAGTGCCCGAGCATCAAGTTCATTCTTTTGCACTCGATGGATTACGGAGTTTTTGGATCGAGTCGACTTGAAGATGAAGATCGTCAAGAAGACTTAGGTATCCATAGTTTAGAGTGTGTTTTAGAACCATTTGTAAAGCTTAGTATAGTTATATGCTCAAGTGCACAATACACACACGTTTTGGTTTTGATATGTGTTTTCATGAATAGTATATCAAAATAAGTTTAAATAGTTTATATGTATAGTAGATGTTTTCTTTCTATACATGCATGCTTAACTTCTTATACAGACTCAGGTTGACTTACCATTCATGTGTTTTATGGACTTAAGACAAAAACTATGATATATCTTGTTTCATGTATATTGGACCTATGTTCATATGCAATATGCTTAAATGTGTTTAAAATGTCATGTTTTTGTATTAAAACAAGTTTTAGGAAAAATCAGATTTCCTTTTGAAAAATACAAGTTTGATAAAATACAAGTATTGGTTTTGATAAAATTTGCAAGACACAAAAATGATTTAATTTGTTGATATATGTCTTAAAATTTTTATCACAAGTTTGTTTATCAAAGTAAAATGTTAAAACAAGTTTTATGGAATTTTAGAAAAGATAAAAGAATTTTTAATATAACTATTTTACCCAGGTTTTGACCCAGACTGTGGCTGACAGGCCAGGTCGGTCGACCGCATCAAGGGTCGGTCGACCCTGCAGTCGACTGACGTGCACAGCCTTGTGCACGTTTGGCAGCACAGTGGGCCGGTCGACCGGACGGTCGACCGAACTAGAGAGCTTTGCTCTCTGTATCTGGGCGGTCGGCCGTGCGGTCGACCGAACCAGAGAGCTTTGCTCTCTGTATCTGGGCGATCGACCGAACGGTCGACCGAGAGCTCCAACGGTCGGATTTTTGACCGTTGGCGGTCGACCGACCGGTCGATCAGAGGTCTGTCAGACTGACAGATCAGCCTAACGGTTAGTTTTGTCTTGGGGCTATATATACCCCATCTCTTTCAGAATTTTGACAAGACTTTTGACAAGAAAATTTTCAGTATTTCTCTAGTGTTTTTAAAAGATTTTAAAAGTGTTTTTGGGCTTTAAACTTCCTATCTTATTTGTTTTAGGTTTTTGGAAAATTCAAAGAAATTGGGAGATTTATCTTGTTCTTCATTTGTATCATTTACAAAAGATTTTTCCAAGTGTTTTCTTTGAGTTTGTGTTTTCCAAACACCTAGTTTTCCACACTTGAGCTATCATCTATCCTATTCTATAGGATCATTTTATTTGTGGAAAAAGAGATAGAGTTTGTGAACTTTTGGGATCACTTGTTGTAAACCCTCCTTGTATTTGTGAATCCCTCTTTGGTAGAGGTTGATCGGAGTGGTATTGGTTTGTATCCCTCTTCGGTAGAGGTGATTGAGTTTGGTTGTTGGCTATGAGCCTTATCCCTCTTCGGTAGAGGTGGAGTTGTGGTTGTATTGCCTCATTGGAGGTTGTAAGGTTGAGAGAGGAGTTTGGTACTCCTATAGTGGATTGAAAATCCTTCACAGTGGTGAAGGCGGGGATGTAGAGCTAGAAACTCGAACCTCGAAACATATCTTGTCTTAGCGTTTGATCCATTGTCTCTCTAACTCTTTCTCTCTTTATTTTGTGCAAAATATCTTCAATCAGTACATTGCATATCATCTCTATTGCTTGCATTTGTGCCTTGCATATATTCATATTGCTTATTCATATTATATGCTTGGTTGTTTGTGTGCCTCACTTATACTTAACCAACAAGAGCTTCACATAGCACTTAAACCCATTTCAAGGGGAATCAAGAGGAGTTAGTCCAGAGCCCTTCACGGAGAATTCGGCTACACTTGTGTATTGTATTAAGTTTGTGCAAAATTGTTTTAAGCTTTCGCATTTAGTTTCTAGATTAGCATTATCACCTATTCATCCCCCCTCTAGGTGTTTTTCAATTGGTATCAGAGCCTACGCTCCTGATATTTAGGCTTAACATCCTAAGAGTGAGATCCTTTGTTTGCTAATCTATTATTTGCATTTGCTTGCTTGCACACATATAGTTTGTACCCATGGATTGCTTTTAACCTCCCATGTTCGATGTCACCAACATTGACGCATGAAAATATAGGATGTCCATGTATTTAAAGACCCTAGATTTGCATGTCTTTCTTGCGGCTACCAAGAAATGCTATCTTGGTAATTGCATTCATATAGGGGCCAATGCACAAGCCCTTGAGGCTATTAGAAGCACATTAAATAAAGAATATCTTATGCTTGCTTCTAACTTTGATTCCGCCTTTGTAGTGTGGAATTTGTTGACAACCACAATCACCACCTCCGAGCTTCTACTACTAATCCAACCGGAGGAATCTAGTGGAGAATCTGATTCTCAATGCTTCATGGTCTAAGGGAATGACTCCCTTGAGGTACATTTGGAAACTCAACTAGATAGTTTAGATTCTAGTTCTTCATGTGATGATCATATTAATACCCATGTTTTGAATGAAGAACTTTCTATTGTTTGTGAAAAATTAATAGAAAAATATAAAGTTTTGAAAAAGAAAAGTCTAGGCATAAATAATGAAAATAAAAATTTTATTGCTAGACTTGATGTTGTTTTGAAAGAGAAAGAGGAGATTTTTAATGAGAGGGATTCATTGAAATCTCAACTTGATCTTGCACTTAAAGAAAATAACTTTTTAAAATCTAAAAATGATTGTGAAACAATTTTAAAGAAGAATGAAAACTTGTCTTTGAAACTAGATTTTGTTTTAAAGAAGAATGTTGCTTTGAAAAATAAAATAATTTCTATTTCAAATGATTTAAATGTTTGTTTAGAGAAAAATATTATTTTGTAACATAAGATTGATACACATGTTTGTCATGCTAAGGTAGTATCACACACTTCACCCATTGCATGCTCCACTTCTTCTTTGATTAATAATGATATACATGCTTTAAAGAAGAAAATGGATTGTTTGGGCTCCACTATGAGCCAATGTGCCATGAACCATACACGCTTGGAATCCTTGGTTCGAAAGAAGCAAGGTCCATCTATTATGCATGCACACCATACACGGCATACACATGCTCCTCACGGACACCATCACACGTATGCTCATGTGTACACTTGTACACTTTGTGGACGTACGGGCCACCTTACTAAATTTTGCTTTGATAGATTACATGCTTCAAATTTAGCAAATAAACTTGTTTGGGTTAGAGAAGGTACTAACCCTCATGGACCCAAGAAGATATGGGTACCAAAGACCACCCATCTTGTTTATGATGTAGGTGTGGGCTCTCACATGACGTGAGAGTTGCCGTACCATGGAGTGGATGTGTTCCGTGCCTAAAGGAAATCAATTGGATGCATCACTTCAAGGGATGTTTGGTGGGAAGACCACCTTGTTTTGGAGACAAGGAAAGTTGCCTTCTAGGTTTTGATAACGATCCCTAACTCCTATGTATTGTTTACATGCATTTCATATTCATTATATATAGCATGTCATGTTTCATGGTTCATTATGCCTATGCCATGTTAATTAGATGAGTGATATACATGTCTAGTTATTTTGAGACACCCATATTCAATATGGATTTATATTTATGTGTTCTCACTTTAATGGTTGAACTAATATGTATATCCTTGATCTAATGCATATGCATTTATATAATGATCATATGAATGTTTATGATTTGTATTTCATATTTTTGATGTTTATAGATTATTGTGAAAATACCATGACTATTAGATCCTTGACATACATGTATAGCATTTTGAGATACCCATGTTTTATATGGACTATTATTTTGTGTTCTCGTATTTGTTTAGCTATCATGTTTATCATAGGTTTAATAACATGTGAATTGTCTTAATAATCATGTTTAAGATTTATCATGATGATGTTTATCATTTTGAATGCTTCATGATTTGAATATTTGTTTAAATGTTAGTTTTCATTAAGACTAGGTATATACATATACATATAGTGGGTTTCAAATAAATCTATATATGTTTGAGCTTGAATGCTTATTTGTTCCCATTAGATGTGTTAGTATAGTATAGTTTTGATGATTCATGTATTTTAAACTTGTATTCCCATTTTGAATTGTTTTTTAGATCATGTTTTTTTTTAATTTCATGTATATGTTTATTTTGCCAAACTTTAAGATATACATGTATACCCCTTGAGTCACTTGCTTTTCATGCAAATCTATATTAAGGACTCAATTGTGTTTAGGAATATGTATGTATACTTTTTGTGTTGACAAATCATACATATACCTTGAAATGAAATTTTGTTTTAATAAAAATTTAGTTTTTCATGTTTTCATATTTGATGTTTAACTTCATGTATATGTCTATCTTACTCAAACTATTGATTATACATATACATCTTTTTGAGTCACGTGCCATCATGCATTTATCTTTGTGGACTCGTTATGTTTGGATATGTATGTATACCTTAGTTTGCATAAGACATACATATGCCTTGAAGATTAAATAGGTTAATAATTTTCATGTTTTTATGTTTCAAGGAATTTTGAGCTTAATTGCCATTTTCATAATGCCATGTTTCACATAACACTTGTGCACTCACTTCATTTAATGTTTTCTCATGAGTATGTTTTCATGAGTACTATATGGGCTTTATGCATTTAGAGTGTCTTAGTGCCATATGATTTACATGTGTTTTATGAAAAATAATTTGTTTGTATTCCTTACTTGAAGGATTTCGTATTAGTTAACTAAATCTTCCATTTTATCTAGTTCGTATTCTTTGTTGTTATATGAGATATACATTTGAGCTTATAGTTGTTTTCAATTGGTATCATTGAATTCTTTCAATTGGTATCAATATGACTTTTTGTATACTCATATGTGTTTATCTATGAATGTTTTCATTTCTTATGGTATCAATTTCTATTGGTATCTAATTATTCATACATATATGTTTTATTTGTGCCTACTATATTCTTATATATTAGAGCACAAGATATTGTTTATGCTTAGCTTGAAAAATTGATGAATATCCTATGTCAACTGATTTATTTTTCAATTGGTATCTTAAGTCAAGCTTATGCATGTTTTTAGTTGGTATTTCATAAAAGGAGAGAAAACTTGCATTTTAATTGGTATTCAAACCTACGCATTCCCATTCCCACACTTTATGTTTTCAAAAATGAATTTTTGATTTGAGTTTGAATGAAAAATGTTTTCAATTGGTATCATATGCTATTAAAGTAAAATACTTTCAAATTTGATATCAAGATTGTTTATTTACCATTGATATGTTATTTGTTTACTTATTAATTGGTATCAAGTTTTTGTTTTCCACTTTCAATTGGTTTATGATATAAAATTGTTTAAGTGAAATTTGTTTCAATGCCTTGTTTACTTTCAATTGATATAGGCATTTCTTACATATTTTTATGATCATATTTTATTGGTATCAAGATGCACTTCATTGACACTTTTTTAATTGGTATCAATAATTTCTTATTCACCCCCCTTCTTGTTTCTTTGTTTCATACAAAAAGGGGGAAAAGAACTTGTTTTGTTTTATATGTTTTACCCTTTTGTTGATGATTGACAAAAAGGTGGAGAAGAATTTGGTTTTATAGTTTTATATGCATGCATATCTTTGTAAGATGTATTTGTTTCATTTCATTGGTATCTAGAACACTTTTGATATTTATTTTTTAGTATTTCATTGGTATCTAGAGCCTAGAACATGTTTTGTTAATATAAGAGTTTTATTGCATGATATAATGCATTGCCATTCATTGCATATTTATTATTTATTTGCTATGCATGAGTTAAGGGGGAGATTTTTTGAAGCTTAACTTTAATCCATGCATATATAACTCCATGAGTTTTGTCATTATCAAAAAGGGGGAGATTGTTGGCCCAAAGGCCTTCCACTCTAGTTTTGATGATGATTAACTCATGTAGTTATATGTTTACTAATAATCTTGTGATTTTAAGTTTCAGATTATGTAGCAAGATATTAGTTTGGTGATAGCTTCAACAAGATGTTTTGGAAGCTTCACAAGTGATTCCAGTGCCCGAGCATCAAGTTCATTCCTTTGCACTCGATGGATCACGGAGTTTTTGGATCGAGTCGACTTGAAGAGGAAGATCGTCAAGAAGACTTAGGTATCCATAGTTTAGAGTGTGTTTTAGATCATTTATAAAGCTTAGTATAGTTATATGCTAATACACACACGTTTTGATTTTGATATGTGTTTTCATGAATAGTAGATCAAAACAAGTTTAAATAGTTTATATGTATAGTAGATGTTTTCTTTCTATACATGCATGCTTAACTTCTTATACAGACTTAGGTTGACTTATCTATTCATGTGTTTTATGGATTTAAAGACAAAAACTATGATATATCTTGTTTCATGTATATTGGACCTATGTCTATATGCAATATGCTTAAATGTGTTTAAAACATCATGTTTTTGTATTTAAATAAGTTTTAGGAAAAATCAGATTTCCTTTTGAAAAATACAAGTTTGATAAAATACAAGTATTGGTTTTGATAAAATTTGCAAGACACAAAAATGATTTAATTTGTTGATATATGTCTTGAAATTTTTATCACAAGTTTGTTTATCAAAGTAAAATGTTAAAATAAGTTTTATGGAATTTTAGAAAAGATAAAAAAAATTTAATATAACTGTTTTACCCAGGTTCTGACCCAGACTGTGGCTGACAGGCCAGGTCAGTCGACCGTACCAAGGGCCGGTCGACCGACGTGCACAGCCTTGTGCACGTTTGGCAGCACAGTGGGCCGGTCGACCGGATGGTCGACCGGACCAGAGAGCTTTGCTCTCTGTATCTGGGCGGTCGGCTGTGCGGTCGACCGGACCAGAGAGCTTTGCTCTCTGTATCTGGGCGGTCGACCGAACGGTTGACCGAGAGCTCCAACGGTCAGATTTTTGACCGTTGGCGGTCGACCGACCGGTCGACCAGAGGTCTGTCAGACTGACAGATCAGCCTAACGTCTAGTTTTATTTTGGGGCTATATATACCCTATCTCTTTAAGAATTTTGACAAGACTTTTGATAAGAAAATTTTCAGTGTTTCTCTAATGTTTTTAAAAGATTTCAAAAGTGTTTTTGGGCTTTAAACTTCCTATCTTATTTGTTTTAGGTTTTTAGAAAATTCAAAGAAATTGGGAGATTTATCTTTTCTTCATTTCTATCATTTACAAAAGGTTTTCCCAAGTGTTTTCTTTGAGTTTGTGTTTTCCAAACACCTAGTTTTTCACACTTGAGCTATCATCTATCCTATTCTATAGGATCATTTTTATTTGTGAGAAAAGAGATAGAGTTTGTGATCTTTTGTGATCACTTGTTGTAAACCCTCCTTGTATTTGTGAATCCCTCTTTGGTAGAGGTTGATCGGAGTGGTATTGGTTTGTATCCCTCTTCGGTAGTGGTGATTGAGTTTGGTTATTGGCTACGGGCCTTATCCCTCTTCGGTAGAGGTGGAGTTGTGGTTGTATTGCCTCATTGGAGGTTGTAAGGTTGAGAGAGGAGTTTGGTACTCCTATAGTGGATTGGAAATCCTTCACGGTGGTGAAGGCGGGGATGTAAAGCTAGGGGCTCGAACCTCGAAACATATCTTGTTTTAGCGTTTGATCCATTGTCTCTCTAACTCTTTCTCTCTTTATTTTGTGCAAAGTATCTTCAATCAGTACATTGCATATCATCTCTATTGCTTGTATTTGTGCCTTGCATATATTCATATTGCTTATTCATATTATATGCTTGGTTGTTTGTGTGCCTCACTTATACTTAACTAACAAGAGCTTCACATAGCACCTCAACCCATTTCAAGGGGAATCAAGAGGAGTTAGTCCAGAGCCCTTCACGGGGAATTCGGCTACACTTGTGTGTTGTATTAAGTTTGTGCAAAATTGTTTTAAGTTTCCGCATTTAATTTTTAGATTATCACTATCTCCTATTCACCCCCCCTCTAGGTGTTTTTCATAGTGCATACAAACTCCCTAAATATCTATAGACCGAGGTCATAAACACTTCATGTTACATTAAAAATAAAATTTTTTTTGAAAAAATTCAAATAAAACTCCCTTTGAGATTTTCTATTCGAGAAAATCAAATGTTTCCTATTTCAAAGTTTTTAATTTCAAATATTTTGTTTTAAATACCAAAGGTACCCTTATGTAAATTTAACCCAAAATCTTTTGAAGCTCTCTTTGTTGGTTATTCTTGTTGGCCCAAATGCTCATCACTCTAGTTTTAATGATGATTAACTCATGTAGTTATTGTACTAATGATATTTTGTTTTATAAGTTTTAGATATTTGATCAAGATCTTAGTCAGTGTTTAGCTTCAATAAAAGATTCAAAGTCAAGTTTTGAAACTAACTGTAACGCCCCGACCCGGAGGGTACGGAGACGCCACTGCGACGTATATACGCGGGTCGAAAATACCCTCACGTATATACGCTAAGCATTAGTACAGGCAAGAATCAGAGACGGAAGCACAGTGGTAACATACATTCTAACAGAAATAGCGCAAGTACATGGTTATCACAGAGAATGATACAACATTATATGAATGTTACATTACCAAGAAATACAAAAGTACATAATACATGAAGAGATATAAAAAAACGAAAAGGTGCTCACGAGTAGCAAGAGGACCTCGGGAGCCAAGCAGGAGAAAAGCTGGGAGGAAGAACTACGGCATGATCAAGCTTCCGCTGCACTCTGATCTGCTACAGCCAAGCCACCGTGATCCAGACTCTAGAATTTGGACATGGGAATCCAGGGTTGTTAGCAACCCCAGCGAGTACATATAATAAAGCCAGGTGGCGTGCATAACAGATACATGTGTATAGGAAATGTGTATCGTGAATATAAGCATGTATGAACATGAAGTAAGACAGTAAGTAGATAACTATAGGAAATCAGTTATATAAGCTCAAATTACCGATCAGTGAGATTAGTACGTCGAAGGAATAATCCAAATAAGGAAACCCTCATATATATACCCTATATATCACGTCACTGTAATCTGAGTTTATATAATCTGACTTTTCCTTCACAACAATATAATAATGAAACAATATGGAAGCAATCAAATAATCCAACGAGATAGCACAAATATAAGTGGTGGGCAGTATAAACCAAGAGTATACCTAGTCATGTATCAGGAACATGTTATTATTAATTTATTAAGACTCATCTGATTTGTATACATCGGTATGTGTCCCATCCCGCATACCTCAGCATACAGACCGAGGAGTAAGTTATTAGAAACTGATGAAGATCGACGAACCATGTTTAGAATGGGTCCCGTACATGCCCGGGACAACGGTCAAGGAGTATCCGATACTGAGCCGGAACGTACCGCTAGGTACCGGGACTTCTTGTAAGCCCAAACAGGAATAGGATGTCACCACTCCCACAGGAATAGGCCCATGGGCTTATGGTACAACCGGCAGGCAAGGGAGTAGGGGTGCCAGTACACCCCACGGAAATGCCTGGTGGCCTCCAGGTCGACTCCAAGTATATGGCCTCGCGACACTATAAGACCATCATAAACATGGAGACTATATCGGTAATCATCAGTTCCCCCATCCCGGTGTAAGCTGTCTACTTATTATAATTTGTCCAGTGATAATGTCCACAGAGTATTCACAGTAATCTATATTCATGGTTATCCTATTACGGGGTCAACAGGAGTATAGTAT
The DNA here is from genome assembly GCA_038442645.1 of Agave tequilana. NCBI lineage: Eukaryota > Viridiplantae > Streptophyta > Magnoliopsida > Asparagales > Asparagaceae > Agave > Agave tequilana. The sequence goes on from JAVJIF010002335.1 coordinate 232,629, forward strand.
CAGAAGTAATGTCAGGAGCCTCCCTATTTCAGGGGTTCAAGTATACAGGAGTTCAGGAGTACAGAAGTTCAGGAGTACCAAATATCTGATGATAATAATAATATAATAATCAAGTCATGTCCCCGTAATAGTGATAGTCATGAATTTCTCATATAGTCGGGTATCAGGGGTGGTAGTGTCCGGTCAAGAGTCATGATGTCAGGTCCAGGTATTTATACCACATGAAAGCATATCATATACTGAGCGAGCAAGTATCAAGTACGACATATCAAGTATCGGTGTCTAACATCAAGTGATAAGTGTAGCAAGACAAGTATCGGGGTCAGGTATCACATGTCAAATATAGCATGGCAAGTATCAGTATCAGGTGTCACATATCACATATAGCATGGCAAGGATCAGTGTCAGATATAGCAAGACAAATATCAGTGTCAAATACTATGTGCCGGTGTAAATACTAAGTGCCGGTGTAAATGCCAAGTGCCGGTGTCATAAATCACATATCAGGTATAACAGTTCAAGGTCGGGTAAATACCGAGTGCAACATAATATATTAACTCGCATAGCATGATATTATGTCTTAAATTTACAGTAACAAGTGCTAAGCATGCTAACATATCCATATATCAAATCCATGCTTAAAATAAAAGAGTATTTATTTTTAAGTATAATAAAATTACTCGCATAATGATAAAATAGATGCATGTATAAAAGAAACTGTACTCGCCTGAAACCGGGGTAAAATACCGGTTAAAGTCCAAAAATCGGCGAACCGTTTGAGTAAACCTCTAGCCCACAATATATATTAAAATATATATATAATTATAATTATTTACATAAATATTAGAGAGGGAATGAGAGAGGAGAGAGAGAGGAGAGAGAAAGTTGTAGGAAAGAAGGAGAAAAAGAAAGAGAGGGAAAATATGGTATATTTTGAAATGAATTAGAATTTAAAGGGGAGGGGTAGTTGGTGTAAAATTAGGGAAGTAGTTTGAGAGAAAGGTGGGGGGTATTTTAGGAAAGAGGGGATATGATGTTTATTTTAGGGATTTGAAATGAAAGAAAGAAAGAAAAGAAAAGAAAAAAGAAAGAAAGAAAGTAAAAGAAAAAGGAAGGAGGTGGGTGGGGTGGCCGGCCGGCCACTATGGGCACCGGCGGCCTGCCGGTGGCGACGCCGCCGGGGGGTGGAGGGCGACGCGCGCGCGGGTGGAGAGGAGGGAGGAGGTGTTGGGTATTTTTTTTGTTGTTGTGTTAATGGTGATGGTAGATGGTGGTGGTGGTAGCTGTGGTGGTGGTGGTGGTGATTGGTGGTGTTGGAAAGTTAGAGGAGGTGGTGATGAGTTAGTTGGAGTAGGGAATTTGGTGGTGGTGAGGGGAAATTTTGGAGAAGATGAAGGTGGGTGGTGATGGGTTTTGGGTTGAATTGAAGAGGATGAGGTGAAATTTGGGGTTGATGGAAGTGGAGAAGGGTGGTGGGGTGATGGGGGATGCGGCGGCGGCTAGGGCGGCGTCGGAGGTGGCGGTGGTGATGGTGGGGGCGGCGTGCGTGAGTTGGGTTTGGTTTGGTTGAGGGTTGAAGATGAAGGAAGATAGTTGGAATGGAAAGGAAAAGAAAGGGAGGAAGGAAGAGTTTAAAGGAGAATAAAATTGGAAGAAAAATGATGAATTGGGGGGGGGGTTGTACACCTGCTCCCTCTGCTGCCGTTGTTGCCGTTGCTGCGCTAGGAGAGTGGCAGGGTATAGGAGTTGGAGTGAAGGAGAAGAAAAGAAAAGAAGAAAATGAAAAAAAATGAAAAGAAATTAGAAAAATTAAAAAGAGATGAAAAGAAATAGTTTAAAAATTTATAAATAAATATTTTATTAAATAATAAAATTGATAAAGTATTCTGGGAGTAAAAAGTAGAGAAGTTGAGAGGGAAAAATAAGAAAAAGAAAGCGGCAATTTATATTATTATTTTAATAAGGCGAAAATTTGACTGTTTCAAAATCATTCTGAAAAATTCTCAAAAATACCAAATATTATTCTAAGATGTTTGGTGAAATCAGATTTAAAAATATAATGTAGTTTTCAAAATAAAAATCCTGGAATCATCCGGCGATACCGGCCGACACCAGAATCAGTCAAATTTTGATAAATTTTGAAAAATTCCAAAAAAAATATTTTTAGCTAGAAAATGATATTCTAAGATATACTGTGAAAGCCGTTTTTGAAAATTCAATCCCTTTTGAAAACTAAAAATCTAAGAATCAGTCAGCGATGCCGACCGACACCGGTTTTGGAGATTTTGCAGAAAAATTTCAGAAAATCATGAAAAATCTAAAATATTAGAAAACAATTTTTGAAACTAAAATCGGTCAAATCGGACTACCAAAAAGTCAAATCGGGTACTGGCTGGTATTGGGTTCCCAGTCCGAGTCAGGGCTTACTCTCGGTCTGAGAATCTAGATCCGATACACAAAAATATAAGTAATCACAACTCAAAAATACATACATGAAGAAAATTGAGCGATATAGTCAAAAATTTTGGGACACGTACTGGGTACGTATCCCGGGAATGGGGTACTACAATCTACTCACCTAACAAAAATTTCGTCCTCGAAATTTCTATAAGGAGGGAGATGAACATGGAAGAGACTACAATCAACGATGATAATATAATATATTGAAAGGATAAGGGAGATTACAATCTCAGGATACAAAAGGTTGGGGAATAGCAGTCACAGAGACATCATCAAGCTCCTGATCTGGGTATGAGCTCCTTGTCCTTCCGCTACCGCAACTGACGCCTCAGCTTCTCCTGCTGACAAATAGTAAGCCTGGCCTCTCCCACGGTCAGCTCTAACTCTTGCTCCTCGCTGCTGGAGAGGGAGTGGAGCTCTCCTGCCAACTGGCTCGGGGTTCCTTCCTGGCGGTGGTGCTAGAAGTGCTAGAGGTGCTGGTGTAGCATTCCACGTCCTCTTGAACGGACAAACACCTAATGAATGATCACCAGATCCACATGCCAAACACAACCTGTTCGCCCTTCGGCAATTGCTCTGGATGTGTCCGGGCCTTAGGCAATATCCACATATCGTCTGCTGAGAGGGAGGCCGGAATGGTCGCCTGACTATCGGGCCATCGCTGGGTCTGGTCGGGTCTTCTTCATCCATCAATTGAAAGGATCTCTTCACTGGCTTGTTATGCATCTGGTGCTTGTCCTTCTTCTCCAATCCCCGTTCTACCTCACGGGCAATAGAGAGAACCTGAGAGTACGTCTTAAGCTGCTGAGGGATGAGGAATATCTGGATGTCCATCTTCAACCCCTGTTGGAATCTGCTGGCCCGCTTCTCCTCATCGCTCACCATGTAGGATGCAAATCGATTGAGTCTCAGAAATTCAGCAGCGTACTCATTCACAGATCGGTTCAACTACTGCAACCTGATGAATTGCTCCTCCATCTCTTTCTGAGCTGTTGCAGGGAAAAACCTTTCATAGAAACCCTTCGAGAACTGATCCCAAATAATAGGCCTCTCCAATCTTGCTTCTTCTGCCAGCCACCAGGTTCTGCCCACATCCTTCAGCTGGATCTTGATCACTTTCACTTGGTTCTTATCAGGAATCCAGGCTGCCTTCAGAAGATCTGTAGTATCAATCAGACACTGCTCGGTGTCCAACGGCTTCTCTGTACCCGAAAATGTAGCCGGCTGCAGTCTTCTGAAATCAGATACATTACCAGGCCTCTGCTATCTAGGTGCTGTCAATAATGCTTGTCGCAGGAGCTGTCTGCTGATGCTGACTCTCCATCATGCCATGCAGTACCCTCATCATATTATCGCCATCTCCATTAGAACTGTTGCGAGAAGTGCCAGCACCGTTACGGGTCCTCCGTCCTTCCATATCTGAGTTGGTTGAAGAGATGATAGGAAGAAGCTAAAAGAAAAAGATAGAAGGGTCTCAAAATCCAAGGAAAGGATTGCAAGGAAGGAATAGATAACATCATACTTGCAATTGGAATGTGTATTCAAGACTCATGCTTTCCAGCTGCAGATTAATACATCATTAATCTACCAACTGGTTGTACTGAGTATGTCAGAATCTAGGCTCTGATACCAACCTGTGACGCCCCGACCCGGAGGGTACGGAGACGCCACTGCGACGTATATACGCAGGTCAAAAATACCCTCACGTATATATGCTAAATATTAGTACAGGCAAGAATCAGAAATGGAAGCACAGTGGTAACATATATTCCAACAGAAATAGCGCAAGTACATGGTTATCACAGAGAATGATACAACATTACATGAATGTTACATTACCAAGAAATATAAAAGTACATAATACATGAAGAGATATACAAAAAAAACAGAAAGGTGCTCACGAGTAGCAAGAGGGCCTCGGGAGCCAAGCAGGAGAGAAGCTGGGAGGAAGAACTACAGCATGATCAAGCTTCCACTGTACTTTAATCTGCTACAGCCAAGCCACCGTGATCCAGACTCAAGAATCTGGACATGAGAATCTAGGGTTGTTAGCAACCCCAGCGAGTACATATAATAAAGCCAGGTGGCGTGCATAACAGATTCATATGTACAGGAAATGTGTATCGTGAATATAAGCATGTATGAACATAAAGTAAGACAGTAAGTAGATAACTATAGAAAATCAGTTATATAAGCTCACATTACCGATCAGTGAGATTAGTACGTCGAAGGAATAATTCAAATAAGGAAACCCTCATATATATACGCTATACATCACGTCACTGTAATCTGAGTTTATATAATCTGACTTTTCCTTCACAACAATATAATAATGAAACAATATGGAAGCAATCAAATAATCCAACGAGATAGCACAAGTATAAGTGGTGGGCAATATAAACCAAGAGTATACATAGTCATGTATCAGGAACATATTATTAATTTATTAAGACTCATCTGATTTGTATACATCAGTATGTGTCCCATCCCACATACCTCAGCATACAGACCGAGGAGTAAGTTATTGAAAACTGATGAAGATCGACGAACATGCTTAGAATGGGTCCCGTACATGCTCGGGACAACGGTCAAGGAGTATCCGGTACTGAGCCGGAACGTACCGCTAGGTACCGGGACTTATTGTACGCCCGAACAGGAATAGGATGTCACCGCTCCCACAGGAATAGGCCCAGGGGCTTATGGTACAACCGGCAGGCAAGGGAGTAGGGGCGCCAGTACACCCCACAGAAACGCCTGGTGGCCTCCAGGTCGAATCCTAGTATATGGCCGCGCGACACTATAAGACCATCATAAACATGGAGACTATATCGGTAATCATCAGTTCCCCCATCCCGGTGTAAGTTGTTTACTTATTATAATTTGTCCAGTGATAATGTCCACAGAGTATTCACAGTAATCTATATTCATGGTTATCCTATTACGGGGTCAACAGGAGTATAGTATCAGGAGTAATGTCAGGAGCCTCCCTATTTCAGGGGTTCAAGTATACAGGAGTTCAGGAGTATAAGAGTTTAGGAGTACCAAATATCTGATAATAATAATATAATAATCAAGTCATGTCCCCGTAACAGTGATAGTCATGAATATGTCATATAGTCGGGTATCAGGGGTGGTAGTGTCCGGTCAAGAGTCATGATGTCAGGTCTAGGTATTTATACCACATGAAAGCATATCATATACTGGGTGTCAGGAGAAAGTATCAAGTACGACATATCAAGTATCGGTGTCTAACATCAAGTGATAAGTGTAGCAAGACAAGTATCGGCGTCAGGTATCAAATGTCAAATATAGCATGGCAAGTATCAGTATCAGGTGTCACATATCACATATAGCATGGCAAGGATCAGTGTCAGATATAGCATGGCAAATATCAGTGTCAAATACTGTGTGCCAGTGTAAATACTAAGTGCCGGTATAAATGCCAAGTGCCGGCGTCATAAATCACATATCAGGTATAACATGTCCAAGGTCGGGTAAATACCGAGTGCAACATAATATATTAACTCGCATAGCATGATATCATGTCTTAAATTTACAGTAACAAGTGCTAAGCATGCTAACATATCCATATATCAAATCCATGCTTAAAATACCAGAGTATTTATTTTTAAGTGTATTAAAAGTACTCGCATAATGATAAAATGGATGCATGTACAGAAGAAACTGTACTCGCCTGAAACCGGGGTAAAATACCGGTTAAAGTCCAAAAATCGGCGAACCGTTTGAGTAAACCTCTAGCCCACAATATATATTAAAAATATATATAATTATAATTATTTACATAAATATTAGAGAGGGAATAAGAGAGGAGAGAGAGAGGAGAGAGAATGTTATAGGAAAGAAGGAGAAAAAGAAAAAGAGGGAAAATATGGTATATTTTGAAATGAATTAGAATTTAAAGGGGAGGGGTAGTTGGTGTAAAATTAAGGAAGTAGTTTGAGAGAAAGGTGGGGGGTATTTTAGGAAAGAGGGGATATGATGTTTATTTTAGGGATTTGAAATGAAATGAAATGAAAGAAAGAAATAATAGAAAAGAAGAAAGAAAGAAAGAAAGTAAAAGAAAAAGGAAGGAGGTGGGTGGGGTGGCCGGCCGGCCACTGTTTGCGCCGGCGGCCTGCCGGCGGTGGCGCCGTCGGGGGGTGGAGGGCGGCGCGCGCGCGGGTGGAGAGGAGGGAGGAGGTGTTGGGTATTTTTGTTGTTGTTGTTGTTGTTGTGTTAATGGTGGTGGTAGATGGTGGTGGTGATGGTGGTAGTGGTGGTGGTGGTGATTGGTGGTGTTGGGAAGTTAGAGGAGGTGGAGGAGGTGGTCATGAGTTAGTTGGAGTGGGGAATTTGGTGGTGGTGAGGGGAAATTTTGGAGAAGATGAAGGTGGGTGGTGATGGGTTTTGGGTTGAATTGAAGAGGATGAGGTGGAATTTGGGGTTGATGGAAGTGGAGAAGGGTGGTGGGGTGATGGGGGATGCGGCGACGGCTAGGGCGGCGCCGGAGGTGGCGGTTGTGATGGTGGAGGCGGCGTGCGTGAGTTGGGTTTGGTTTGGTTGAGGGTTGAAGATGAAGGAAGATAGTTGGAATGGAAAGGAAAAGAAAGGGAGGAAGGAAGAGTTTAAGGGAGAATAAAATTGGAAGAAAAATGATGAATTGGGGGGGGGTGTTCACCTGCTCCCTCTGCTGCCATTGTTGTCGTTGCTGCGCTGGGAGAGTGGTAGGGTATGGGAGTTGGAGTGAAGGAGAAGAAAAGAAAAGAAGAAAATAAAAGAAAATGAAAAGAAATTAGAAAAATTAAAAAGAGATGAAAAGAAATAGTTAAAAATTTATAAATAAATATTTTATTAAATAATAAAATTGATAAAATATTCTGGGAGTAATAAGTAGAGAAGTTGAGAGGGAAAACAAGAAAAAGAAAGAACGGCAATTTATATTATTATTTTAATAAGGCGAAAATTTGACTGTTTCAGAATCGTTCTGAAAAATTCTCAAAATACCAAATATTATTTTAAGATGTTTGGTGAAATTGGATTTGAAAAATATAATATAATTTTCAAAACAAAAATCCTGGAATTATCCGGCGATACCGGTCGACACCAGAATCGGTCAAATTTTGATAAATTTTGAAAAATCTCAAAAAATGTTTTAGCTAGAAAATGATATTCTAAGATATACTGTGAAAGTCGTTTTTAAAAATTCAATTCCTTTTGAAAACTAAAAAAATCTAAGAATCAGTCAGCGATGCCGACCGACACCGGTTTTGGAGATTTTGCAGAAAAATTTCAGAAAATTTCAAAAAATCATGAAAAATCTAAAATATTAGAAAATAATCTTTGAAACTAAAATCGGTCAAATTGGACTACCAGAAAGTCAAATCAGGTTATTGGCTGGTATCGGGTTCCCGGTCCGGGTCAGGGCTTACTCTCGGTCTGAGAATCTAGATCCGATACACAAAAATATAAGTAATCACAACTCAAAAATACATACATGAAGAAAATTGAGTGATATAGTCGAAAAATTTTGGGACACGTATCTGGGTACGTATCCCGGGAATGGGGTGCTACACTAACACGTATTGATTCAATAGCTCGCGCATCAAGATCGTATCAAGTACTCAAGAGGAGTCTAACTTGTTGAATCAAGGTATGGACCAAGTCAAGAAGAAGAGAAGATTTTCAAAGAGAAGATTTTCAAGTGTTAAGTGTTAAGATTTTTCATTTTAGATAAGATATAAAGGATAGATTAGTTGTGGATTGCTCAAGATTATATACACACACAAATTTTATATGTGTTTTTATAAGAATAGTTTTGTTTTTGAAAAATACCGTTTTAGTTTTTGAGCTTCAAAGAAGATATTTTTATGTTTCATGAATAGAGTTCATCAAAACAAGTTTGCATGTTTTATATTTATATTGAATTTCATCTATATACATTGTTGGTTCAAATATTTAGAAAAACTTATTTAATGTTTCTATATCATGTGTTTAAATTTTGTTTAAGCCAATACTTCGTTTAGAGCTTATTGTCAAAAACATAGATAATTCATTTTATATGTGTTTTGGATCATATTCATATACACTATGCTTCAAATGAGTTTTAAATATCTTGTTTTTTTATTTGAACAAGTTTTGAAAAAAAATCTGGTTTTCATTAGAAGTTTGGTTTTTGAAAAATACTCTGTTTTTTTAAAGCTAAATTTCTATATCGCAAAAATAGTTCAAGTTGTTTGCAATATGTATTGATTTGTTATAACACATATTTGTAATTCAAAGTTTTGATAAGAATTTATTTTTGTGGACTTTATGATATTTTATTAGAATTTATAGAGTTTTAAAAGACCAAGTTTTAATCCTTTTAAAACCCCAGACCTAGGTTTCTGGAGGTCAACCGAGCGATCGACCGAGCCAGAAGTTGGTAAGTCGGTCGACCGAGCGGTCGACCAATGTGCACAGCAACATGCACAAGCCTAGCTTGAGGACCGGTCGACCAGGTGGTCGACCTATCCAAAGATTTTACTCTCTGGATTTGGCCCCGGTCGACCGACAGGTGAAGACGTGGGTGTGATCGATCGAGCGATCGACCAACAACCCCAACGGTTATAAATATGCCCGTTGATCGGTCGACCGACAGGCCAATATGACCCATAACGGCTAGTTTTCTAATGCCTCTATAAAAGAAACTTTTGGCCAGATCTTTAAGTAAGATTTTTAGGCTATTTTCTAGAGCTCTTTTCCATAGTTTCTAAGCAAGTTTTTTTAGCTTCAATTCCATATCAAAAGATAATTTATCAAGAGTTTTCTCTTGTGTTTTAAAAAAAATTCTTGAGTTTTTTCTTCACAAATCTATCTTGTTTTCTCACACAAACTTAAGTCATCCATTTTTATATCAATCCTCTAGGGATCCTTGTTGTGAGAGTTATTTCTGTGATCAAGAGAAGTGATCAAAGTTTTCATTCTTTTATTGTGAGGAGTTGTAGAGGTTGTGGCCTCGGTGAAGAGCTTTTTGTGGTGATCAAGTGAAGTGATCACCAAGTGTTCCTACTTGTGGTCGGAGGAGTTGTTAGAGGTGCGGCCTCGGCAAGGTAGTGTGCTTGCGTGTGTTGTTCTTGCGGGAACAAGTGAGGAACTTACGGGTCTAAGAGTTCTTGAGTGAGCTTATTATAGGTGTTGTAGCACCGAGCGATCTTGTGGGATCTATTTTAGTGAAAATCCTTCATAGTGTTAAAGGCGGGGACGTAGAGCAAGTATGCTCGAACCTCAAAATAAATCTCCCGTGTTTGCGACTGCTCATCTCTCTCTCCCACTTGTCTTTATATCTTGCATGTGCTTATTGTTTATATATTTTACTTGCTTGATATTCCTTGTACTTAATTAATATATATATATATGTGTGTGTGTGTGTGTGTGTGTGTGTGTGTGTGTGTGTGTGTGTGTGTGTGTGTGTGTGTATATATATATATATATATATATATATGCGCTTGGGTTGTTTGTTTGCTCACACTTGTATTCAATGAAGAGAGTTATAGTGGCACCAACTCTTAAACTAGAGAAATCTTGAGGAGACAGTTTAGAGCCCTTCGCCAAAAATTCGGCTACACTCTTATATTATATTTTGTGAATTTGCATAATAGTTTTTAATTATGTATTAGTGTAACGCCCCGATCCGGCGGGTACGGAGACGTTACTGTGACGTACATACGCAGGTCGAAAATACCCTCACGTATATACGCTAAGCATCAGCACAGGCAAGTAAAAGAGTACGGAAGCACGTGAAAATATACATTCCAACATAAGGATTACAAAGTTATCACAGAGCGTGATATACTGATACATGTACAATATATCACAGCCAGATACAAAAGTAAGAATTACAATTTGTACAACAAAAAGGTGCTCACGGGCTGAGAAGGAGAGCCTCGAGCCTGCCGAAAGATCCAAGAACAGAAAGACTAGGACAAATCAGCTTGCTCCGAGAAATAGGCTTGATCTTCGGTAGAGGGCTCCGCTTCAGTCCACGCTTCAGAACCTGAACATGCAAGTTCAGGGGAGTCAGAAACTCCCTAACAAATACTCAGGTGAATGCCAATTGTCGTGCAGAGATAAGTATATGTATGTGTAGATATGATCAAACAGTATTAAGCATCAAGAAATGTGTCGAGTGTACATGTACAGTAAGCATGAAATGGGGGCATAAAATTAAAGTAATAAGGCCTGAATAAATCTATTTCTGCCATTTTCATTATTTATACTTATTACTCATTCTACCCGTATGTCTAGGTATGTGTAATAGCGTCCCAGCACACATACATCCACATATGAGTATGTAAGATCCCTAGCTAGTAATACAGTATTTACATTTTTCCAAAATATTTATTTTGATTTATCGATTATTTTTATTTAATCAAGTTAATTTATTATTTTTCCTGTGATTATTATTATTAAATTTGCAAATTATTTTAAGATGGTAAATAATGATTTGGCGTTATATTTAATTACCAATATTCTTTTATCAGTATTTTTAATTAATTATTACCATTGGTATTATTATTAATATTGTTAGTGTTTATTAATTATTAATAGTGTTCCTAATATTTTTATTTATTATTATTATTAGTGCTACCATTATTTTATTTATTTTAATATTAGTATTATTAGTGATGTTGTTAATTTCTTTATTTCTATTACTATAGTTGTTCCAATTATTATTAGTAATAACTACTAGCTCTATTATTTCTAAATTGTTATTCTTATGATCAATATTAATTAATATTGCTACTATGCTTCCTAATTATTATTATACTAATTATTATTATTAGTAGTGATTATTATTATTGTTGTTGTTATTAGTGTTAATTATTTAATATTATTATTTGTTCTTTTATTAGTAGATGCATTATCTCCTTTCCTTGTATCTCAAACCCAACACCCAATTATTTATTGGATTAACCCACTTACTTATTTGGATCAACCCATTATCCAATCCAACCCGAAACCCATTAGCATATCCATTACCCATTGAGAACTTATTACCTATTTTTCTACCAATACCCAATAACCCAATATCTCTCTCTCCCTTTATATAAACCCTTTTTAATTAACCCTAACCTAAACCTAAATCTAACTAATCCCATCTCCTCCAGCCGCCGCACCCCATATAGATCCAGCGCCTCCTCCAGGGGTTGGCCGAGCACCCCATCAACAGCATCACCCGAGCGCCCTGCTTCTTGCCGCACACCTCCAGCGAGAACGAGTTCAGGCCGTGCAGCACCTCCTCTCTCTCCCTATAGCCGGCTGCTCCCCTCCTCCACCTGTACACCAGTGCTCACCAGCAACTGCAGCAAGGCACAGCTGGATTCCCCGATCTCTTTCCATGTTGTCCTCCCCATCACCACCTCCATTTTGATCTCCAGGCCAAGCTAAGCCGGAGTTCCAGCGCCAACAAGCCCAGCACATCCGCAGCAAGGTAAATCTCCATGGTATGATAATCTTTGCATTGGCCGAGCCTACACAACATTACAAGTATCCTCATTGGCCGAGCAAGCTTCCTCCTCCTCTTGTATTCATTTTTTTTTTCACATAGGTATACATATTCATAGTGATTGGGTATTATTATATGTGTATTTAAATTAATGTGATGAATTTAGTTGCTTGGTAATAATTTGGTTGTGGTTATGTGCCTTGTTTTAATTAGGATGTCTCTGTTGAAGTAGTTCATGACAACCATTGGAAGGCAAGCCAATTTCCACCCTTTTGGCCTTGTAGCACCTTCCTCCGAGCCATTTTTGGGCTCTCCGCGGGATGCCGTTGATCGTCGGCGGCGAACGCGAACGCACTCCACGCCCTTCGCGGCGTGTTGCTTTATCCAACGACACCCTCCGCGATCTCGGACGCCTCCGCCAGAGCTTCCGTCGGCGCGCCGGAAGTTCCCCGACGGCATGCTTGGATTTTCTTCATGTGGGTTATTTGCTTGTGTGGAAGTCATTTTCCGGCTCTCCGCGGGATGCCGTAGATCACCGTCGGCGAGCGCGAGCGCACCCCACGTCCTTCATAGTGAGATGCTCTACCCAACGACATCCTCCGCGGCCCCGTGCGCCTCCGTCGGAGCCTCCGTCGGTGCGCCGCAAATCACATCATTAGGTGAGTTACTTTGCTTCTCCCACTTCATTTCTCTTCCATTTCATGTTAATTATATATTTATGTGTTTTATATAATGTGTAGTAATGTATCTTAATTTATATGCATGGTTACTATTTATTTATGTGGATGGGTGGTCATTTAATTTAATTAAGTGTATGTTATTTAATTAAGTACATGCATGTATGTATATATATATATTAGTAAAATGCATGGGTAGAATTTAATTAATGAATAGATGTTTATAATTAATAGTAGGTATTTATTGATGTGTGCATGAGTGTCTTTACATGTTTAGATGCATGCATGTGTATGCATGATATATGGAATGCATGTATGTTGATTAATTAATATATAGATATTTATAATTAATAATAGGTATTTATTAATTTGGATATTTATGCATGGTATATATTTATGCATGAATTTATTCTTTAATCATTCATGTGTATATTTAGTGATTAATAAATGGGACTTAATTAAATTGGATATGTTTGCATTAAATTAATTAATGTATAGGTATATTTATTAATTGGACATGTATGTATGTACATGCTTGTTTATGTACGTGTACGCGTATATGTTCGTATGCACGTGTGGGCGTTTAGCATGTATTTATAATTATTTGTATGTATTGATTGCGCGTTACAGCATTTTGGATTTATTTGGTGAGATTTGGACCGTTGCTAGAGACCCAGATCCAGCGCGTAGGCAGCGAGCGAGCTGGTCGTTCTCCTGATCCACGTCAGACCTTCGTCAGAGACCAGCGCGGTGACCTTCTCCAGTGTCTTGGCCACCCTCCCATGCAGTCCGATGGCAAGGAACCGCACCACAGCGACCGCGGCAGTGACTCGCCCGGCGACGCGCACAGCAGATCCAGAACCAGACCAGCAGCACAGGCAGCGAGCGAGCGGCGATTCCAGGCCCTTCCGGTGAGCGCGAGACCTCCAGATTACAGCCAGGCCTTCCCCAGGATCCCGGCTACCGCCCTATGTAGTCCGACAGCGGAGAGCGGCGCCACGGCGACCGTAACGGCGACTCGCCCGGTAACGTGCAGATTCTCCAAGGTGAGTGTTTACTCCTTTCGGTTCCGTTTCTTTATATGTAATTGATTATATTTTGATTTAATTGTGTACATAGAATAATGTGGACATTGTGTATGATGATTTGTGCAAGAGAGGTTACATATACATATTTTATTGTGTGGGAGATTATGTTTCAGTGTACCTCTGATTCGGACTGACAGAGCTTAGTTAGTCGACTTGGCCTGAAAGCTATGTGTAGTTCTTTCATTGGACTGTGGACTTCAACCATGAGTTATGTAATGGATATAGATGATGTATATGATTCCTAGAGATAGTTAATGCATGGAATGACTTGACTTATCATGATGAAACTTAGATGAATGTACATGATATATTGTCAAATGTTGGGATATCATAATTGATACTTATAGAAGAGGGAATTGTGAAGTCTTATGAATCAGATATAGTTTGTCGGAGTGAGTAGACTAGTACTGATTATGGACATATGTTGGAACAACGACTATTATATCAGATTACTTGATTTGTACTGATACTTATTGATCATGTGACTATTGGGATATGGATTGGTTGTAATGACTTTGGATTGATCTGGGACTTACGATATTTACATTGAATGATGATCAGTTATTGAATATGACTTTATTAGTTAAGTTGTGCTAGAGATTGATGATGAGATAGAAGCTATCCAGAATCTATATTCCGTTTATTGGAGCTTGACTTGCTTTGAGATGAAATTGACGTTGTTGGCATTTGGGATCTGTTAGATGACATGTTATTAATGATGGGTACCGAGATGTAGGTATTCTAGATTACATGTTGTTGAGGATGTTGACTATTTAAATACGTTTCAGTATGTGTTGACTTGATATTCTTTTATTGGTGACGATTCATTCAGATACTTATGTTGACTTGTTACGATGTTCTTTGAGGATGTTTCCTATTCAGATATGATTGTGGTGTGTGTTGACATATTGTTCTCGAAGACATACCTTATGAATCATTTGAGAGTTGATGTGGACTTATTAAGATGTTAGAGATTGGGTTACTTCAGTTAATAGAGATTGAGCTAGTGTGATAGTGACCAAGTTGATATTATTGATCTTGTACTTCAGAGTTACCAGATACTAATTATCAGTTGTTACTTATTAGTGAGATTACTTGTTGATGATTATAAGATGTTCATGATCAGAGTTTATATGAGTTGTTAGTGATACATTGTGGTAGTGATCAATGATCATGTATTCCATTGTTGATATGAGATGGCAGAGATCAGTTACTAGTTGTAGTTGTCAGTGAGACTAGTTGTTTGTATCACCTTTGTGTTAGTAGGTATATCTCCAGTATTCTATTCAGATGTCAGATATTAGTTGTCAGATATCACAGTTGTCGGATATCATAGTTGTGAGATATCATAGTTGTGAGATATCAGTTATCAGTTGTCAGTTGTCAGATTATCAGCTAGTGTTGACATCGGCAGTTATTGGAGATATTGGTTACTATTACATATTAAATAACATTGATTGCTTATTAATAAAAGACACCATAACCCAGGGAACAAGGGGTAATTGCCTGATGATGCATGTCGTGTATTTTGGGAGGATTCTTATGGTACCGAGTTGTGGGTTCCAACCATGGGGAACCAGGGTAGTACTGGCTACCCATTCAGTTGTCAGTTGTCAGGGCTACGCCCGGATTACGGCGCCACACTAGTTGTCTTTTCGTGTGGGGCTGTGGTCTTCAGTTGTCAGAGCCTAGCGGCTTGTCCTGGTTCAGTGCCAGGGGTGTTAGACCGTGGTACCGGGCATGCACGGTACTCTTCCAAAACACATGCACTACATTGGCAGGCAATTACAATAACGATAACATTGTTTGATATGTGGGAAAATGGCTGTGGTATGGGACACAGCTAAGTACTACATTAGTTAGGTTAATAATAACCAACCAGACTAGTGACATATAGGTTACACATCTTGACATCAGTTATTAGTCTACATTTATGATAGATGACTTTGATATCAGTTGTTAGTTTACAGATGAGATAGTTGTCTTATATCTTTGTTGATATTGATATCAGATATGCTTCAGTTCAGATGTTTATCATGTCATGATATTTATTTATCTTATATCTGCAGTTGTTTATCTGTTATTCAGTTATGTTATATTTGCAGTTGCTCTTATTGTTATTTATGCACTGTTTCTTATGCACGAGCTGTTCCCTTTTACACACACACTCACCATGGTCGCGTTCTGACGACCCTGGATTTGCACGTCCAGATATTGGACGGTTTGCAGGTGTTCGTTGAGGCTGTACGCTTCTGCGAATAGCTGGAGCTTCTTCCTATTCTCTTCTAGTACATTTACCTTTCTAGCTTTCGTATTATTTCCTGTTTCTCGTTATATCAGTTCAGTTCTTATTCCAGTTATTATTCTAGCCTTGATTCATATGATATCATGCGTGGTTGTTTATATGTGGCATTGCAGTATTCATTACAGTTAGATTTATAGCTTGTTTTAGGTTACTTAAGGCTTAGCGCGTATACGTGAGGGATTTTCCTTGCGTATATGCGTCGCCGACTCATGTCGCGTCTCCGCTCCAGCGTATTTTGGGAAGCGGGGCGTGACAGAGTAATTCGAGGCTGTTATTGAAAACCAACGGGGGTATCAATGAACAATGTTTACAGTGGGTCCCGTGCATACCCGGGACCACGGCCCAGGATTGTTCCGTTGCTGGAGGACGGAACCTGCCGCAAGGCGTACAGTAGGGTCTTATAGGATGCCCTTATCAAGATGGTACCAGGTAGGAAGGAGCCAGCGCTCCCTCGGTCGCCTGGAGGCCCTCAGGTCAAACCGGAAATGTAGTTGCACAACATACCTAAAACCACTGTAAACACAAACATATATTGATAGCCGCAAGTTTCCCCCGACCCGATTCAAGTTGTTCCTTTTTATGATTTATTATGAAATTATCAATTTACGGGAAGGCAAGTGCATAACTAGATCAGGAGTTCAAGAGTACATGAGTATTGTCATTCCAAGTCACTGTATATGATACAGGATAGCAAGTACAAGATTCCCGTAAATATGACAATCTAAAGTCAGGTATCAATATGTTATTGCGGGGCAAGTATCAAGTAGTAGCATGATGCATGCAAGTGTGCCAGAAAAATAATATAATATTAGTCAATCATGATAAAGTAGGAAAATCTGAAGGAAGGCGAGAACACTCGCCTAAAACTTCAAGAAATATCAGAAAATCCCAAGCTCTGAAATCCAGTGAATCAATGCGTTTAAATATTTATGGAGGAGAGAGAATGAAGACGCGAAAATCGCAGACGCGGGAGTCGCGTTGCGTAGATGTTACAAACGCAGGGTTCAAGACCCGCGTTTCAGCAAGGACACGAGAAGAACGTAGACGCGAGCGTAAACTCCGCGTCGCAGTGACGAAAGAACGCGAGGATCGCGTTGAGTAATTACTCGGACGCGGGAGTAAAATTCGCGTCTAGGAGTCACACAAAGAGAGAAAGAGAGAGACAGGGAAATAAAAGGGAGACGCAGGGAAAGGGTGAGAGGGACGCAGGTTTGGAGAAAATTAGCAAAGAAAAGAAAAGAAAAAGGAAGGAAAGAAAATAAAGAAGGAAAGAATGAAATGCAAAGGAAAGAAAGAAAGAAAGGAAAGAAGGGCGAGGTAGGCCGACCGTGGCTTGGCCGGTGTTCGCCGGCGGCGACCGGAGTTGGCCGGAGTTGGCCGGAGTGGGTGGACAAAGCCCCAAAAGAGAGGGTTGAAAGTGGTGCAAGTGTAGTTCAATATAGATTTTTGGAGTTTTGTAATTGGTGTTTCGGAGGGCGAACCTATAGTTCGTTGGAAAGAGAATGACGAGGAGAAGAAGATGGTATGGTTGGTGGTGGTTAAGGTGGTGTAGGTGGTGGTGGAAATGGTGATGAAGTTGGTGGAGATGATGGATTGTTTGGTGAAAAAAAGAGGAAGAAGACGGTAATGGAGATGATATTATGGTTGTTGTTGTTGTTGGAATGGAGGATGAAATGGAGGAGAAGAAGGTGGAAGAGTTGGTGGAGTTATTGGTGGTGAAAAAAAATGGAAAAATGGGTTGTGATGGCCAGCCAAGAAGCTTGGGCTGCTGTTTTTTGTTGGCTGCAAAATGAAGGAGAAGAAGAGGAAATGCAAGAGAGAGAAGATGGGGATGTATGTGTATATATATATAAAGGAGGGAAAGGTTTATATTATAATATAGTCTCTCCATATGAAACATGCGTTTCAAAAGTGGCGCCCTTCACAAAAGGGCTGCGTCCATAAGCAAACCTGCGTCTAGCTATTGCTGGACGCAGTAAACAAGCTTGCGTTCAAGAAATACAAGGTTCTGTTGGTAGAATAGGACGAAAAAGCATGGGTGTCTTGATCTGAGTTGATTCTTTTTGAAGGACACAACATTAAATGCGGAATGGAGAGAGTCTCCGCATTAATTGTTGAACTCATATCTAGTGGATCTCGCGTCAGGCAAGGAGAGAGAAAAGGTAAAATATCCTGATAGAATTTCGGTATCTGGAAAAACACCAGTAACTTAAGAAAAGCCCGAAAAATGAAGTATCTTGAAAAGCTTCCCAAAAATTTTAAAAAATAATAAATATTATTTAAAGATTTTTGATGAAATCAATTTTTAGAAATTCAATCTCATTTTCACGATAAAAATTCTGAAATCCACTGTGAACGGTGTCTACACCGGGTAGGCCGGGTTTTTGATAAATTCTAAAAATTCTCAAAAAATTCATTTAGATAGAAAATATGATTTTAAAAAATACTGTGAAAGTCATTTTTAGATTTTTAACTCCATTTGTGAATTAAAAATCTGAGAGTCGGTCAGCGACACTAGTCGACACCGGTTTTGAAGATTTATAATTTAATTCCAAAAAATTCCAGAAAATAATGAAAAATCTAGAATATTAAAAAATAATATTTAAAATTGAAATCGGTCAAATCTGAATGCCAAAAAGGTCAAATCATGCAGTATTGCTATATGAGTAAGAATAACAGAAAATAAAATATAATAATAATAATAATAAAATACGCTCCAAAAATCAGGACACGTAACTGTGTACGTATACTGAGGATGGGGTGTTACAATCCATCCACCTTATCAAAAAATTTCATCCTCGAAATTTCGATAATGGGGATGCGAAGGAATAGGGGCAAGGAATTTTACCAACTAAGATGGAAAGAGTTTGGGGTAACGTTTACGAATAATATCCTCTCGTTCCCACGTAGCTTCTCCTGGGGCATGCCTATTCCAAGAAACCAGCACTAATGGTATTGCCCGATTTTTCAATGTCTTGACACTTCTGTCCAGAATGGCCATCGGCTGCTCCTTGTAGGATAAATCTGGTTGTAGTTCTAATTCTGAGTGATCTAGAATGTGACTTTCATCCTTGACATACTTCCTCAACTGTGATATATGGAATACATTATGTACTCCTTCTAAAGATGGAGGCAATGCCAATCGGTAAGCCACATCTCCCACGCGATCCAAAATTTCAAATGGGCCGATGTATCTCGGACTAAGTTTTCCGCGAGTACCGAATCGGATTACCCCTTTGGTTGGTGATATCCTTAAAAATACATGATCACCCGTTCTAAATTCCAACGGTCTTCTATTAGTGTCTGCCCAACTCTTCTATCGGCTTTGTGCTGTCCGGAGATGGTCTCTGATAATTCGTATTTTATCTGTTGTCTGAACTAGAATATCTGGTCCCATAAGTCTTCTTTCGCCGACTTCATCCCAACATATCGGCGACCTCCATTTTCTACCATATAATGCTTCAAATGGTGCCATCTTGATACTGGCCTGATAGCTGTTATTATAAGAGAATTCTACTAAATGAATATAGTCTTCCCATGACCCTTTAAATTCTATCATGCAGGCTCGTAACATGTCTTCAAGGATTTGGATAGCTCGTTCAGATTGCCCATCTGTCTGGGGATGATATGAGGTACTGAATTTCAGACGAGTTCCTAAATTTTCTTGGAGACTCTCCCAGAAATGTGATCGAAATCTCGTGTCTCTGTCTGACACGATGCTAACTGGAACTCCATGCAGACGAACGATTTCTTTCATATATTTATCTGCAAGAACTTCTGTTGACTGACCTACTCTGAAGGGTAGGAAGTGAGCTGCTTTTGTGAGGCGATCAACGATCACCCAAACTGCATTGTTACCCTTAGGACTGCGGGGTAGAGCTGTAACAAAATTCATGGTGATATGTTCCCACTTCCATTCGGGTATCGGTAATGGTTGTAGAAGTCCAGCTGTTCTATGATGTTCTACCTTTATTTGTTGACAAACCAAGCACTTTGCCACATACTGGGCTATCTCCCTCTTCATGGCGTTCTATCAAAACTTCTGCTTCAAGTCTTGATACATTTTATTTCCTCCTGGGTGTATGGAATAAGCTGAACTGTGTGCCTCTGCCAAAACTTTCTGCCGAACTTCCCCATGTGGTACACAAATTCTGTCACCAAAATAAAGTGTACCATCCGAATGAATACAGATGTCTGTCCTTAATCCAGCTTCTACTTGAGCCCTGAATTTCTGCAATCTGGGGTCCCCCTTTTGGGCTTCCTTAATTTCACTTATCAGGGTTGGTTGAATTGGAAGGTCATTAGTTGACCTGACTCATCAGCTCCTTGTATTAGCATCAAGTCCAACTTTATGATTTCTCGAAACAATTCCTTCTGTTGAGTAAGTTGTAATAATACTTTGTTCTCTGGTCTCCTGCTTAATGCATCTGGGACTGTATTGTCCTTACCAGGATGGTACTGTAAGTCTATGTCATAGTCGGCCATCAATTCAAGCCACCGCCTTTGCCTCATGTTTAATTCTTTCTGTGTGAAGATATACTTAAGACTCTTATGATCAGTATAGATCAATACTTTGTCCCCCAGAAGGTAATGTCTCCAGATTTTCAATGCAAATATTACCGCCGCCAGTTCTAAGTCATGGGTTAGGTAATTTCTCTCATGTGGTTTCAATTGCCTAGATGCATAAGCTATGACATGACCATGCTGCATTAATACACATCCTAGGCCTTTTCTGGATGCATCACTATATATAACCATCCCTCCTGTTCCCGAGGGAGTCTTCAAGATTGGAGCTGAAATTAGTCTTTCCTTTAATTGTTCAAAGGCTGCAGTACATTCCTCTGACCATTGATACCTTTCCCCTTTTCTGGTGAGCTTTGTTAATGGGGCTGCGATTTTGGAGAAGTCTTGTACAAATCTTCTGTAATATCCGGCTAATCCAATAAAGCTTTTAATTTCTGTTACTGTCCTTGGGATTGGCCAATCTTTTACTGCCTGAATTTTGCTAGGGTCAACTGAAATTCCTTCTTCTGAAACTATATGGCCAAAGAAAGCTATATGGTCTAACCAGAACTCACACTTGCTTTGCTTAGCATAAAGTTGTTCCTGCCAGAGAGTCTGTAATACTATTCTCAAGTGTTCTGCGTGCTCTCTGTCGTTCTTAGAATATATTAAGATATCATCAATGAATACCACGACAAACTGGTCCAAATATGGTGAGAAAACTCGGTTCATCAAATCCATAAAGACAGCTGGGGCATTGGTCACTCCGAAGGGCATGACTAGAAATTCGTAATGACCATAACGAGTTCAGAATGCTATCTTCGGAATATCTTCTTTCTTCACTTTCAGTTGGTGATAACCTGATTGTAAATCCAATTTTGAAAACACCCGAGCCCCATGAAGTTGATCAAAAAGATCATCAATTCTTGGTAAGGGATACTTATTCTTGATGGTAACCTTATTTAATTCTCTGTAGTCTATACACAACCGCTTACCACCATCTTTCTTGTTGGCCAATAGCACTGGAGCTCCCCATGGTGAAGTACTTGGTCTAATCAATCTCTTGTCAGAATATTCCTGTAACTGCTTCTTTAGAACTTCTAATTCAGTGGGCGCCATTCTGTATGGAGCTTTAGATATTGGGACTGTGCCCGGAATGATATCAATGGAGAACTCAATTACTCTATCGGGGGGAAGTCCTGAGATCTCCTTAAATACTTCTGAAAATTCATTCCAAACTGGTACTCTCTTTTTCTGGATCTCAGCAGCAGTCATCTGTGTTTTTCCCTTGGCAGGTTTATGTTCTCCTTCAAATTGGAACTCAGGCTGAAGCGGTATTCTGAAAATGACTTTTTTGTTTCGACAATCAATAACCGCATGGTATTTGCTGAGCCAAGTCATGCCTAAGATTACATCGTACCCTTTAGTATCTAGTACGAGCATATCCACTGTTAATGTCCTGTTACACAGTTCCACCGGACAATCTACACAAATTCTATTAGAGATGACTACCCCATTACCGGTACTAATCTCCCACTGGTGGTCTAAATATTCGACATGTACAGAGTGCAAAGCAGTGAAACTATCTGATATGTAACAATGAGAAGCGCCAGAATCAAAGAGGGCTAAAACAGGTTTAGAGTGCACCATAATCTTACCTGTTACCACCTCTCCAGAAGTTTGGGCCTCTTCCGCTGTCAAGTTGTAGGCTCGTCCTCTTCCACGACATGTTGTTGTTCTTCCTCCCCTTGGAGCTGGGCGAAAAACCTGTTGTCGTGGAGGGAGAGGGGTTCTTCCAACCATCGGTCCTGAGTTCCTCTGTCCAATAGGTGCAGGAAGTGCCGGTAGGGTCCGGTTCATCATCCCAGTTCTCTTAAGGGGACAGCCTTCTATTGTGTGATCACCAGATCCACATGCCAGGCATAACCCATTAGCCCTGCGACAATCCTTTTGCAAGTGACCTGACCTCTGGCAATAATTACAAATAGGAACTATTTGAGTTGTCTGAGGAGGGGCTGACCGAAATGGTCTCCTAACCATTGGGGCCTTTACAGCTCTGACTGGACCTCCTCTGCCCAGTTGTTGAAATGGCCTCTTCATGGCCTGTTTTCTCATCTGATCAAGATTCTTTTTCTCCAATCCTCGCTCCACTTCTCGAGCTATAGTGAGGACCTGGGAATATGTTTTCAGCTGTTGGGGAATCAAAAGGACTTGGATATCCATTTGTAAGCCCTGTTGAAATCTGCTTGCCCGTTTCTCTTCGTCGGCTATCATATACGGAGCAAAACGACTCAGCCTTAAGAACTCAGCAACATATTCATCAACAGATCGGTTCCATTGTTGAAGTCGGATGAATTGTTATTCCATCTCCTTCTGAGCTGTGGTAGGGAAGAATCTATCATAAAAGCTCTTGGAGAACTGGTCCCAAGTGATGGGTTTATCCAGCCTCGCTTCTTCAGCTAGCCACCAATTTCTAGCCACATCCTTTAGCTGTATCTTGGCGACCTCCACCCGATCTTCCTCTGGAACCCGTGCTGCCTTCAAGAGATCTGTTGTGTCGATTAGCCATTGCTCGGCATCTAGCGGTCTCTCTCCCCCTGTAAATATTGCCGGCTGCAACCGCCTGAAGTCTGACACGTTGCCTGGCCTCCGTTCTTGAGGAGCTGCTATCAATCCTTGCCGGAGGAGTTCGGTCTGCCTTTGTTGATTCTCCATCATATTTTGGATAACCCTTAAAATATCAGCATTTCTCCCTGCGGGTCCATCCTGTGACTGCCCGGAGTTGTTTCGTCCTGCCCTTCTTGTAACACCCGACTTAAATTAATCATGATTTATACACTAATTATTGAAATATCAGACATTAATACTAAATTGTTTACCTTCTCAAGAATTTTTATATATACACATATTTTTTTTATAACCATGAGTGTGTGTAAAAAAATAAAATAAAATAAAAATAAAAATTTATGAGCATACATTTGTATGAGTATACTTGTAAATACAAGAGAATACATATAAATCAAATTCAAATACTTTTTTTTTATTTGTTATTAGCATGTTAGTGGAGAGGGTAGGTGTGCATGAGGGGACTTGATGGAAGGCTAAGATTAAATTGGGAATTTGTATGGTGAGGTGGCTTCACTAGAAAAGAATCCCACAAATTTTAAATAGTACAAAAAAAAAGAAATAATCATTCATTCTCTTCATCTCCCCTTCTCTGTCCTAAAGGCCAACGGCAGCACCCAAACCCTCACCATCTCCTCCTCTAACTCTCTCTTTTCCTTTCCTTTCTCTTTTCTTTTCTTTTTTTTTCTTCTTCTCCTTCTTCTTTGCCGTGGCCTACTAGCGACAGCAGGAGCTCCGACCAGCGGAGCTCCGGGTAATGGCAGCCCCGAGCGGGCGCAGGGGATCTCGGCGATCGGTGGGAACAGCGACGATAGTGGTGTCGGGCCCAGCTAGGAGGAGGCGAGGCCGACCTTCACCTCGGATCGTGCAAAGGTTGTTGATGACGAACAATGCTCGCGTCAAAGAGTTTTGTGTGGGGGGTGTAGTGCGCGGAAAAAGTGGAGTAGCTGGAAGTAACGTTTCCTTGAATCAGGTGGAAAAATTACAGCCGGCTTAATCTTCCGGTTACAAGGGAGGGAGAATATTGAATCTTGAATTCCCCCTTTGTTTAATGCTGGGTTCTTCGGGTGGCGGTGGAGAGTGAATCTTGTTCTCCGTTGACCAGATGACTGTTTGGACCGTCGGGGATCTTCTCTTCGGTCGGTAGAGGGAGTAACTCAGCCCCGTCCACCAAAACTCTAAAAGAGAAGGTAGGCGAAGAGCAACTTGTACGCAGCAAGCTGGCTTGAAGAGTCGAGGTCTCTCTCTCTGTTGATGATCTCTCTCTGTGTGTATGTGTGCGCCTGATAATTGTCGTCCTCTCCCCATAGCAACTGGGCTATTTATAGGGATCTCAGGGGGTGAACGTGCCCCCTGAAAATGCTCCACAATGAGGGGCCACTACCCACTATATGCGCGGTGATTGGCCCCGCAATCCGGGTAGTTGCAACCGAGACGTGGGTGTCGAGCCGACGCGTCTTGATGTTGAGACGCGGGCTTCGGGCCGACGCGCCTTGATGCTGAGACGCGGGCTTCGGGCCGACGCGCCTTGATGCTGAGACGCGGGCTTCGGGCCGACGCGCCTTGATGCTGAGACGCGGGCTTCGGGCCGACGCGCCTTGATGCTGAGACGCGGGCTTCGGGCCGACGCGCCTTGATGCTGAGACGCGGGCTTCGGGCCGACGCGCCCTGAGACGCGGGCTGGGCTGATGCTGAGACTCTGCTTTCTTAGTGGCTCGTCTGTTTGGACATTTTTAGACAGCCTACAGAACCCCCTCCAAAGTTTCCGATATTCCGCAGTTAAATGGGACGGATTTCGGAATACTTTGGATTTTAGCCGCGTTCGCCTTTATGACTGGACTATTGATGCTTCGAGTTTGATCTTATCTGGATTTGGTCTTCGTGAGTGTACTGTTGAACTCTTTGAGGCCATCAGAGTTGATCGTGTTGAGTGTCTAGATACATAGTCTAGACCTCCCCGATTGCTTTTAGTCTGTCACAGGTACGCTTTTGGCCGGGAGCGGTTGGTTGTCTGTTTGCGCCAGTGTACTGTTGAACTGATTCGCAGAAGCAGGGACTGAACGCAGGTTCCTTTTTTGAAAACCAGAGACGAGGCTGCTTTAAAGACGCGACTTCTTAGCGAGATGGAAACGCGACTGATCTTCGTGATGTTCAGCTGAAGACGCGAACTTCGGAGAGACGCGTCTCTTGAATATAGACGCGATATTTGGTCAGACTGGAAGGACGCGAATTTCTTAGAGAGACGCGACCTTCCGAATGCATTCATGGAGAGGCTGACGTGGCATGTCCATCGAGGAGGTGCGTTCTTTGGGCGCGAATTTCTGTGCCATGTCATGATTACGCCGCCAGCTGGCCTAGGGAATCGGCGAGACTTCGCCTTTTGGCGCGCGGACTTCCTGGTTCATTAAACGAACTACTCCACGTGTCGACTGCTGACTCGTGGCGGGGTTGCGACGCATGATCTTCTCCGTTCAGAAACGATTTTGTTACACGCGTCAATTGGCGACTCGCTGAGCGTCTATCGGGCCACACGCTGCGTATCTTTGCGTCTTATCGGGCCACACGTCGCGTATCTTCGCGAATCCTTGTGCCTATAAGTAGCCACTGTTGGAGAGATACCTCTTCTTCTCCGAACGCACTTGCTCAAGAAAGAGAGTTCTCTTCTTCCTCTGTTGAACTTGTTTAATCTTGGATCGAATTAGCAATGGCACCCAAGACTAGGCCAACTGCATCGTCCTCAAAGGCGACCGTCGCCGAGGCCGAGAGGGGCGGCTCCTCCTCTACACAGGACGTCGTTCTCCCAGGTCTCCAAGGTAAAGGCCTTTTAGGAGGAAGTTTCGCCATTAAGGAAAGTTCAAAGAACCCTTAACACGCGAAATTTTAAATCGTGTTTGATTCCCAGACGCAGTCTTTGGGTTGATAACCGAGGCGCGGGTTTGGACCCTCGCGCCCTTGAGTCCTGCGCTTCAGATTCTTCACTTAGAACATTTTCTATTTGTGAAGGGTTCAGACGCGGACTTAGTTTACAGAACGCGGATTTGATCCTTGCGTTCTGTTTTATGAATCTGGCACCCGAGTCCAAGCACTTAGACATCTGGGAGTGTGAAAGGAAGGGAGTTACCCTCTTTAACTTCTGGCGATTATGGTGATGGAAGGGTTAAGGTGGATAACTCCCTTCTTTTCGCACCCCAGAAGTGACGTCAAGGAGAATGTCGTGGAGACGCCGATCCTGTAGGTCTGGACGCGGATTTGATAATTCCTGCGTCCAGTGCTTCTTCTGCGTGGATGCGCAGGTCTGGACGCGGATTTGATAATTCTTGCTCCAGTGCCTCTTCTGCGTGGATGCACAGGTCTGGACGCGGATTTGATAATTCCTGCGTCTAGTGCCGCTTCCGCGTTCAGATTATCAACACTTGGCATTTTTTTCCTTTTGCTTTTGATAGAGTATCTGACTAAGTGTCTTTCTCGTTTTGCAGCGTCACGCCCTGTCGCTTCACTCGCCAAGAAGTGCCACTTTGGTCATGTAGGTGGTGCTGACCGGGATTTGACTTTTGTATTACAAAGGACTGTTCCCGTGACTGCTGACAAGTCACCGGATCGCAGGGAGAGGCTCTCAAATGTTGACATGAGGACTCTTCGGGTGCTCATGACTGATGCAGCATTTGCAACGGATGCTGGCATCAAACTGGAGAAGCCTGCCTTCTTCTTCGGAGATCATATCCACGATGGCGGCCATAGCGTATATGACGGGACTTACAAATGGCTCCGTCAAATAAGGGGTGGAAGATTCTTTCTTCCGGACATGGAGAGGATGTTCCCGCTGTCCTACTTCCAGCATATGTCCGTCCCTCGGAAGATGGAATGGGACCTTGCTCGATATGTTCCCGAGATCACTCTCGGTGATTTGGGCTCCCACAAAGTATACCGTCATGATAGCCATGACAGGTCAGTTATCGGCCTTTTCCCTGGGTCGCGCAGGACTGAGGTTCCAGCTGGGGAGATACCACAACTTGGTACTACCTTCCTCAACGCCTTCATGGAGGCGGAGGGTGACTACCCGGTCGGGTTCCGTGCGCCGGGGTGGGTCCGTTCCACGGAGAACTATTGGTGGGGCAGGATGGTCGGCTTTGTCCTTACCGAGCTCGGGGGTTTGCCATCCGTCTCGCCATAATATTTTAAATCTACCATGGCCTGTACCTTGGCATCATCATCTGGACCGCCCTCATGAAGTCTGCATCGGTGCATTCCTTCTGGATTTTGTACCATGGACTTGGACTTCTCTGGACGCGAGTGCAGGGATCTTCGGCACTTGGCGCTGGCTTTGTTCACTCAGCTTGCGTTTTCAAAGCCATTGTCTTGGCGCGTTTTATGCCTAATGCCTTGGCGCGTTTTATGGCCAATGCCTTAGACAGATTCCAAAAAAGGTTTCAGACCCGCACCTTGCAACTCCTGTTCATGGAGATGGCAATTTTCGGCGTCTGTGCCTTTTCGGCGTCTGTGCTCTTTGACCTAGGCACAGAATGAGACCGCGTTTTGATTCGCGTTAATCTCTGCTGACGCAACAGTTTGGCTGGCTGCGCTTGTCATTCCTGCGTCTGGCTGACTGCATGGATCATTCCTGCGTTTAGCTGACTGCGTGGATCATTCCCGCGTCTAGCTGACTGCGTGGATCATTCCCGCGCCTGCATTTGCTGACTTAGTTTTTTCTCTGTTTACACTAAGTTGCATATTGTTCTAATTCTCTCTTTTTGTTTCTTGCAGGTTTGCTGGGCCCCTGGAAGAATACTTCGGTCGGCGAACTCGTTCAACGTTCACCTATGAGAGAATATATTATGGTCCTCGTCACCTATAAGAGAGTATATTACATCTCTGACGAGGACCCATCCCTCGCCAAGGTCTCTTCAGGTCTCCTGCGCCACTCCTGCCTGATCACAAGAGACGGATAGACCGAGGATGGCGGCGAGGGTGGTCCGGCGGTTGCGGTGGCGGAAAGATCCTCTTCCTCTCCCTACTCCAAAAGTGACATCGAGGACATTCCGTTGGATGGCCTGCTGGGGAAAGGGATGGTGATGAATGCAGGGTTGCAGGACTTTCTGCTGCCGCTGGACCTCAAGAAAGAACGCCATTGCTCCTGGCTTAGTCAGCTAGGGCGCTTTCGAAAGTTGGCGTCGTGCATCAAAGTGCAATCGGTTTCAACAGTCGCCACAATTTGGCACTTCTCCAGACATCATGCACTTAGGATCAGATGCGGCTTCAAGGAGTGAGTACGGCCTCAGAGAGAGAGAGGGACTTCTTTGTACTCCTTAATTGTAACACTCAATCTTATTGTATAAGAGAGCGTTTTGATTGTAACACTCAATCTTATTGTATAAGAGAGCGTTTTGTATCACTTTCATTTGCCTGAATTATCAATAAAAGTGACATTTTCTTTTTGCCTCTTTCTGTTGTCTTGAATGTTTTGTTTTAGAAGCAAAAGAACGATTTTGGTGGACCTGTCACTTTATAAAAGAAAGTGACAGGGGAATGCGTACTCCCAGAGAAGGTGAACTTTTGTCAAGTGTCTGGGATTGACTTGATTCAAGGTCAGCTGGGGAATTTGATAAAACATTGTCAGCGGTGTAATGTTAACCTAACAATGTCTTCAGGTGGACCTGTTATTCTGTTGAAGAGAATAACAAGTGAAACTAGATCCGCGAGGAATCTAATAAAGCTTTTACCGTTAGAGGTGTGGTATTAACTTAACGGGTTGGAGATAGTCTTGTCAGAAGTGTGGTGTTAACTTGACAAGGATGTGAGTCAGAGGTGTGATATTAACTTAACTCAGAATGTCACTGTCATAGGTGTAATGTTTAACTTAACAGTGAGGTAATGCTAGAGGTGTGATGTTGAACTTAGCATTGGTCATCTCGACTTAGACGAGGAAGTCGAGGAACGGTCATGGCCATAGGTGTATTGTTGAACTTAGCGATGACTCGGATGCTAGAAGTGTAATGTTAACTTGGCATCGTCCATTTCAGCTTCGATACGGAAGTCTGAAGAAAGGTGACTATCAGAGGTGTGATATTAACTTGACAGGCACTCGATGTACTGCTTAGAGGTGTAATGTTAACTTAAACAGTAGTTTGTCAGAGGTGTAATGTTAACTTGACAAGAATTGGCTCGTGATAAGAGCAATTTGAGGACCTGTCATTCTATTGATGAGAATTGACAAGTGGAATTTGAAATGCCAGAGGTATAGTGTTAACTTGGCAAATTTGAGAGTTTGTTACTCTATGCAGAGTTAACAAGCAAAGTTTATACTCGTCAAAGAGTATTCATTACCAGAGGTATTGTGTTAACGTAGTAATGATTGCATTTTGTGGTCCCACCATTCTATGGACGAGAATTGGTAAGAGATTTTGGGAGGAAAGAGTGGACTCAAATCCACTTAGGATTTTTAGCAAACCCTCAGCTATCAACGGATTTGAGGTGCCTTTACCAACTACCGTTTGAGTTGGGCTAGTCACGCTATTCCCCTCAGCATGATGAGTTGTCGAAGACTGATGTTGGGCTTAGAAGCCAACATTTTCCTCTATCCTTAGCCGTCGGAGGCGTCGGATCAAATGGGAACATGTCCCTTAGGATTTTTAGCAAATCCTCAGCTGTCAACGGGTTTGACATGCCTTTACCAACTACCGTTTGAGTTGGGCTAGCCATGCTATTCCCCTCAGCATGGTGAGTTGTCGAGGACTTATGTTGGGCTTAAAGGCCAACATTTTCCTCTATCCTTAGCCGTCGAGGGCGTCGGATGTTTGATCAGAGGTGTACTTTTAACTTGATCGGAGGAAGAGTACTATTAAGGATAGTACTTCTTCAAGAATTTACCGTTAATAGGCATCATGAGTGTATCGCCATTTGAAGTTATGAGGCGATATGACCCATTTGAGTAGACTGACTCTACCACAAATGGTCCTTCCCATTTGGGTTGGAATTTTCCTTTTGTCTTGTGCGTCATCACCATGGGTCTTCTGACGGCTAAGACAAGATCGCCTTTCTTGAAGGTTCGGACTTTAACTTTCTTGTTGAAGGCTCTGGTGATTCGAGCTTGGTAGAGCTCGATTTGCTGTTGGGCTTGTAGTCGCTTGTCGTCTAAAGCCTCCAGTTCCTGGAGTCGCTGCTGATGCTTCTCCTCAGTTGTCATCTCCGCTGTCAAGGCGACGCGTAGAGAGGGAATTTGAATTTCCAATGGAAGGACGGCTTCGCATCCGTATACCAAGGAAAATGGCGTGGCTTTAGTTGGGGTTCGCATCGTTGTGCGGTAGGCCCATAAGCATTCACCCAGCATGTCGTCCCAGTCTCGTTGACTTTTCGAGACAAATTTCTTGAGAAGCTTGCCAATAGTCTTGTTGAAGGCTTCTGCAAGACCGTTAGCAGCAGGATAGTATGCCGTTGAGGACACACTCTGGATTTTGAACTTCACGCAGAATCTCTGGAAAGCCTGGCTGATGAACTGGGGTCATTGTCATGGATGATACGCCGAGGCACACCGAAGCGGTAAATAACGTGATGTTTCACGAACTTGATCACGTTAGAAGATTTTACCTCTTTCAAAGGGATAGCTTCGGCCCACTTTGAGAAGTAATCGGTTATCGCTAGAATGAACCGATGTCCTTTCGATGATGGTGGGCTGATAGGGCCAACCACGTCCATCCCCCACATTTCAAACGGCCAAGTAGAGGTCGTTGAGTGGAGGTACCCGGGTGCTTGATGGATGAAATCGCCGTGTATTTGGCAGGCGTGACATCTCTTAGCATAGGCGACAGCATCGGCAATCATCTTGGGCCAATAGTAACCCATCCTTTGGAGTCGATGTGCCAATTTCGGGCCAGGTTGATGAGCTCCACAAGTACCATCGTGGGCTTCTTTCAATACTCCTTGGGCTTCTTTTGATGAGAGGCATCGGAGTAGGATCCCGTCATGCGATCGACGATACAATGTTCGCGAAGTCGCATTATAGTAGAATTTGGGGGCTTTCCTCATAATGGCGGCCGCCTCCTTGGTGTCTTCGGGCAGAATGCCGTATAAGACAAAATCGATGTAGGGAATCGCCAGTCTTTAAGC
This sequence comes from Agave tequilana, assembly GCA_038442645.1. NCBI lineage: Eukaryota > Viridiplantae > Streptophyta > Magnoliopsida > Asparagales > Asparagaceae > Agave > Agave tequilana. The sequence goes on from JAVJIF010002335.1 coordinate 263,871, forward strand.
CCTGAAGCGGTCGACACTTCAAGTGTTTCTTTACCGCGACGCTCTCCCGCTGACCCTAGGTAGTCTCCGAGGGGAATTTTTGGACAGTATAAGTCGTGGCTATAGACGAATACTTTCTCCATTGCTCCAGCTGGAAGAGCTAAGGAAGCAGCGAGGGATGCGAGTGCATCCGCATGTGCATTTTGCCTGCGCGGTACATGGTCGATGTAGAAGTTCGAAAACCTTTCGGCCATGTGAATTGTCGCGTTGTAGTAGGGTACTAGATCTTCATGTCTGGCCTCATACTCTCCGCGAACTTGGCTGACTATGAGTTTAGAATCACCGTAAGCCTCGAGATTTTTAACGCCAATCTCATCGGCGAATTGCATCCCAATCAAAAGAGCGTTGTATTCCGCCACATTGTTGGAGCAGGGCTCGGTTAGTGACACAGCTCAGGGAATGACATAATTCTGTGGGAGACGAGTACCACTCCTACCCCCGCTACTACATGTCCCTTTGGGCTTGTCCTTGATGCACCGTCGAAGAAAAGTTGCCATACTTGACTTTCGAACGATGTCTGAGTCAGGCAGACTTCAGCAACCTCATCTGGGAGATCCTCGTAGAGTTTGACTGTCCTCGGATCTGGGTGTTCAGCTAAGAAGTCTGCGACTGCTTGTCCCTTAATGGCTTTCTGTGGCAGAAAGTGCATATCATACTGGGATAGCAACATGGCCCATTTTGCCAGCCGGCCATTTAGTGAAGAAGGCTTTGTCATAAGTAACCTCAGGGGGTTAATTTTTGATATGACATTTATAGTCTGGCCCACCAGATAGTGTCGCATTTTCTGGATAGCGAACACCAGTGCCAAACATTCCTTCTCGATCGGGTTGTACCGATGTTCAGCTCCGATCATTATTCTACTTAGATAGTAGATTGCTTGCTCATGTCCCTGATCGTCATTTTGAGCTAGTAGAGCTCCCAAAGAATGATCCATCGCTCGGACGTATACCAGAAACGGCTTTCCGGATACTGGAGCTGCAAGGACTGGTGGTTGGGTGAGGTAGTGTTTGATCTCCTCAAATGCTTTTTGACAAGCGTCGTCCCAAATGAATGAAACACCCTTTTTCATCAGCTTGGCGAAGGGTTGGCATCTCCCGAAAAGGTTTGATATGAACCTGCAGATGTACGCCAATCGTCCTTGTAATCCCCTGAGCTCCTTGAGGCTTCTGGGGGGTTGCATCTCTTGGATAGCGCGGACTTTCTCCGGATCCAAATGGATTCCTGTGGAAGTCACAACAAATCCTAGGAATTTGCCACTGGCCACCCCCAGGAAGGACTTTGTGGGGTTCATTTTCAATTGATGAGCCCGCATGATGTCGAAGACCACCTTCAGGTCTACTATGTGATCACCTTTAGTGCGGCTTTTCACTGCAATGTCGTCAACATAGCATTCCACCGTTTTGCGTATCTGCTGATGGAAAATGACGTTCATGGCCCTTTGGTATGTTGCCCCTGCATTTTTCAGTCCGAAGGGCATGACGGTGTAGCAATATACTCCTAGAGGAGTCCTGAAGGAGGTGTGCTTTTCGTCGTCAGGATACATTTTGATTTGATTGTATCCTGAGAATCCGTCCATGAAGGACATTCGTTCGAATCCACAAGTATTGTCAATCATGACATCTGTGATTGGCAATGGGAATTCGTCCTTGGGGCAGGCCTCGTTCAGATCGCGGAAGTCGATGCAGGTCCGGATCTTCCCGTTCTTCTTGGCGACGGGGACGATGTTGGCTACCCAGTCGGGATGTTGTTCTTCCCGGATGAAGCCAGAATCAATAAGCTTTCTGACTTCTGATTGAATTGCCTCCATTATCTCTGGACGGAACCGTCGCTGCTGTTGTTTGACAGGTTTTACGTCCGAATTAATGTTGAGACGGTGCATGGCCACTTGTGGGTCAAGCCCTGGCATGTCCTCATAGTTCCAGGCGAAGACATCTATATACTCTTGTACAAGAGATATTAGATCCTTCTTCTCTGGAGGCGACAGGCCGTCACTTATGAAGATGGGCTTGGGGTTAGCCTCATCTCCTAGGTTGATCTGAACAACCTTGTCTTCTGTGGGTGGCTCGCGCTGTTCAAAGCGGATGTCCCAAAGAGCGTTCAAATGTTTGATCCAAGGATCTGTATCAGATTGGATCATTTCTTCATTTTCATCTTCCAGGTGGCTTGTCGAAACCATGTTCACTGAAAGTTCCTTGAAGATGTTGCCGACACTGACATCTGACTCCCACGATGACGTGTCTGAAGAGCAATCGTGACTTGACGACTCTCGAGAATCAGAGGCTGATGGGATTGGAGTTGATACATAGCCCAACCCCGGCGCGTCTGATGATAATAATCGGGGGCCTTCCCTTTTGGCACAAAGGATCGAAGTAGCGTCCTCCTTCCTTTGCCGAAGTTCAACCGGGCTTATTGGTTAGATCGTACCCCATTTGCTTCATCATTTTGAGCGCTTTTGGTTCATAATGACTGAGCTGAGGGGATTCCTCTTCGCTTTCCGAGTCTTCGCGGGGCATTGGCTCAGATGAGATTCGCCCAAAGAGAATTGGTTTTTGCCTTTCCGTCTGGTTGGAACCATGAATATAGATCCTTGTGCATCACCATTATCCTGGTATGTCCCGAAAGATGATTTTACTGGTATATGCAATGATGTCAAAGCATCCATTGCCGACCAGATGTCATCGTCTACGTCGGTAGTAGTATCCGACGGTATTGAATCGGATGCACACGCAGAAAAATATTCAAAGTCTAGATTCTCATTAATATACCAACCGCCTGCATCGTCGGTGGTATTATCAACATCGAGCTTATTAGTGCTCTTTACAAGTGGTTCTAACTCCCACAGGCACTTTTCTTGCTCGGGCTCAGTGTCAGCCTCATTACCAGAGTCTGGCGCCTCCAGTTGCGGGGTTTCATCCACCGGATCCTGATATAAGAGGGAATCCGTGAAATAATTCTCGACCCCCTTGAATGGATACCTTTCGGCAACCAACGTTTGCACCTTCCCACTCGCGTCAATGTATTTCATGACTTGGTGAAGAGTGGAGGGAACGATGGAGTTGCGGTGGATCCACGGTCGTCCCAGCAGCAGATTGTAGGAAGTGTCGGCATCGATGACGTAGCATGTCACCTCCGACTTGAGGCTCCCAATCTGGCACTTGAGCTTGATCTTCCCCATCGGACGGGTACCGTTGGCATTGAACCCGTAGATGGTCGTCTGTGTAGGGCTCAGACGGTGGGTAGGGACGCCGAGGTGTTGCATGACTCGGCGGGGCATGATACTCAGTGCGGACCCTGGATCTACCTGAATGCGGTTCACCTCAGATGATCCGATGTAACCTGTGAAGTACAGGGGTCGATCATGCTTCCCTTTCACCTGCATATCATCTGCCGTGAAGGTGATGCAGGGGGCATTCTGGGAAGTGTGGAGGCAATCCTCTACATCTTCCTCCTTCGGCACCTGGGTCACGAAGGCCTCAGCATTCGCCAGAGCTTCTTGCAGCGCCTCTCTGGTTGACTTTGATAGCCTCAGGAGTTCATACAAGGTAATGCGCGCTGGAATGTTGGCCAGCTGAGCCAGGACATCAAAGCGGTAAGGTGTCGAAGACCCTTCCGCGATGCCTCTTTGAAGGGCTCGAGAGAATCGAGTCTCCTTCTGTTTCTCCACAGGTGGCTTTGTGGAGGGCCTGACTGGCTCCGCAGTTGGTTGTGGAGGGGCTACTGCCGTCTCACCGTACTGTTTCAAGTACGCCTGTCCTGAACGGGTTCCCGTCGTTGGTTGGTTGGGCTCTGCGGCCAAGACTATCGTTTCCTCCTCTGAGTCGGTCAGTGAGGGAACATCATCCTCTGCTTCTCGGCAGGAGGCACATACCACATGGCAGGATGAAGCTTTTGCCTTGCCTTTGGACTTCCTGCTGGTCACAGTAGTCCACTGCTGTTCATCGACGAGGTCAGGGTGGACCCACAAGGTTTCCCCCTGAGGTGTATGGACGGGTACCAAGCCCTTCTCCTGCTGCCGGTGAGGGTCTGAGTTGACCACTCTTAGCTCTCCTCTTGGGATAGGAGCTACCCCTGCAGGTGTAGGAGGTTGTCTTCCGAACTGGAGAACTGACGTTACGTTGGCCGTGACCTTCTTCTGCTCTGGTCGGAGTTTTAACACCTCCGCGTCAATCAGAGCCTGAAGAATGTCCTTGAAGACGTAGCAGCTTTTGGTAGGATGTCCCAACATTCTGTGGTACATACAGTAGTTGGGATTGTCGGTCTTGCCGACTTCCTCCGGGCGCCTAATTTCAGGGAGCTTCAGTCGATTGCTCTTGTTGAGTAGCTTGAAGAGCGAATCGACGTGTTCCTCCTTGAAGGAATACTGCTTGTTGGGGCGTGGCTGGCTTGAAGAGCCACTGGCCCTGCCTGTTTGAGGTTTGGTGGGAGATTTGGTCTCCGTCGTCAAGTTATCCTTCCGCTTCGTTTGGAGGGAGGTGTCTGGTACCGGTGCACGCCTTGTCGACCTTTCCGGCCGCAGCTTGCCTTCCTCTGCCCTGACACGGGCAACAATCTCCTCAGCCTGTTCACCTTGTTGGACTAACTGCTTCCAGGTGCGGCTTTCAGCAACTCCTATTTGAGCAAGGAGTGAGGTTTGGAGATTGTGGCGGCATGTTTCCACCAGGGTGGCCTGGGTCATGCCGCTTGGACATCGGAGTGCCACATTCCGAAATCTTTCTACGAAAGACTTAACGGACTCTCCTTTTCGCTGTTTGGTAGCTAAAAGGGTGGGCATTGTCACTTCCGAATCATCTTCGAAGAAGCGTGTCAGAAACAGCTTCTCCAAGTCGCTCCAGTTCTTGATTGAACCTTCTGGGAGCTTCATGAACCATTCAAAGGCCAACCCTTTCAGGGTGCCTATGAACAGTCGCGCCAGTATAGCGTCGTTATCTACTACATCCCGGTCTGGGATTTGAAGTAGTAGATGTGCTGGTTGGGTGACCCCTTCCTGTCAAAGGCTTGGAGGGTTGGAGCCTTGAACTTAGGAGGGTACGGGACTAGATCCCACTCAGCTGGATAGGGCCGGACCACTCCCGCTTCTTGGAGGTCTTTGCGATTGGCAAGGGCCTCGAGGCGTCGCTCCAGTTGACCCATCCTTTTAGCGTGAGTCTTCTCCGGGTCTGGGTCGCTTCTTGCCTGCGACGAGGGCTTAGAAACATCCGAGGTAGATCGTTGTGTCTCGTCGGAAGGTTCGGAGGGTAGGGTTCCTCCCCTTCTCCCTTTGCCCTTCGGCCGTCTAGGAGGAGATCTCGCTCTTTCTTCAAGCAATTTCTCAAGCATATGCTTGAGGGAGTCAATGGATCTCTGTTGAGAGGCGATTATATCCATCTGGTGCTTCTGCGTCTGTTCTAAACGCCTGGCCGTCTCCTCAGGAGTGTCTGCCATGTAGGCGGAGGCTTCCTTCTCGACGGAAGAATTTGAAGCCTGCGACTCCACTATAGCGGAGTGAGAATCACCCATTCTAATGCCGCGGGCTAAGGCATTATAGTCAATTGGGGGAATGGCCCCCGTCCGGGTGCAAGTGTGTTGATACACCCCTTCCGGCTCAGAATCAGATTCCTCTGAGTTGACCATTGGTTGTTTTCCCTTGCCTCTGCTAGTCATGTTTGCAGTAAGCTCCGGGTATTCAACATCTGAGAAGGTTCTCCTCCTGTGGGAGCGTCTTCTTTTGGCTGACGGAGGAATCAGGGTCAGCTGTCTGATTAAGGACTGCTGGTGCACGCCTGATCCATAATGGCATCCAGAGAGCATATGGATGAGCTGTCGACAGCAGCATGACGAAGTGGCTTGATTGGCACTTCTTTTTCTTGTCAAATAATCCCTCAAATCCGTGGGAGGGGGATTAAAGAGACTGGTCTCGCGACGTCGAAGACGGGGGACAGTCATGTGCTGTTCAGCCTGGGCGCAGACTTCAGGTACGCGGCTCTCACGACGCGGCTGTATGACGCGCGCACGAGTCTCGCGTTGCTGCCTGATGCGTTTAGGCAGAGTTGTTTGAGAGAGAGTGGGCTGCTGGGCCCCACGCCTATGAGTGCGTACTTCCTGCGTTTGGAAAGACGCGGAGGTTTCACCCTGGCGTTTGATGAGTTGGTCCTCGGAGGACTCAACTTGAGGAGTCTCGCGCTTGGGTCGCCAAACGCGGATCTCACGAGCTGGACAAGGTGCGGGCAAGGCATCAGATTGTACGCCGCGTCCACCCCCGGTCAGACAACCAACGGTTCCGACTTGGAGTTGACGCGCGCGTCTCCTCTGTCGACGCTCAGCATTCCGGTTGCGTCGAGGAGGTGGAGAGAAACCAACAACATCCTGGTTTATAGAACCAAGAGTGTTCACCACGCGGGTCTCCTGAGAGACGTTGACGCGGGTATTCTGCGCGACGCAGTTGATCGCAGCAGCAGTGGTGCCTGGGACCACGCGGGCCTTCTGGGAGGCATTGGCGCGTGTGTTCTGTGCGACGCGGTTGATCGCAACAGCAGTGCCTGAGGTCACGCGGGCCTTCTGGGAGGCGTTGGCGCGTGAACTTGTCTTGGCACAATGGGCATCAGCACCCGGCAGAGCCTCAGATTGGGCTTCGGGTAGCTTTTCAGTTGAGACCCTGCGGCAAACGCGGGTCTTTGGGCTCTTGGAGCCAGAAGAGAGGAACTCTTCATACTTCGCCTGGTCGAACTCGACAACGAGTGTTTCGACCATCTTCCCCTTACGGAGAACATCATCCTGCGCCACAGCTTGTTCATCAGTGACAAACCGAGTCCCCAGCGGAGTCGCCATCTCTTGTAGTGCGCGGAAAAAGTGGAGTGGCTGGAAGTAACGTTTCCTTGAATCAGGTGGAAAAATTACAGCCGGCTTAATCTTCCGGTTACAAGGGAGGGAGAATATTGAATCTTGAATTCCCCCTTTGTTTAATGCTGGGTTCTTCGGGTGGCGGTGGAGAGTGAATCTTGTTCTCCGTTGACCAGATGACTGTTTGGACCGTCGGGGATCTTCTCTTCGGTCGGTAGAGGGAGTAACTCAGCCCCGTCCACCAAAACTCTAAAAGAGAAGGTAGGCGAAGAGCAACTTGTACGCAGCAAGCTGGCTTGAAGAGTCGAGGTCTCTCTCTCTGTTGATGATCTCTCTCTGTGTGTATGTGTGCGCCTGATAATTGTCGTCCTCTCCCCATAGCAACTGGGCTATTTATAGGGATCTCAGGGGGTGAACGTGCCCCCTGAAAATGCTCCACAATGAGGGGCCACTACCCACTATATGCGCGGTGATTGACCCCGCAATCCGGGTAGTTGCAACTGAGACGTGGGTGTCGAGCCGACGCGTCTTGATGTTGAGACGCGGGCTTCGGGCCGACGCGCCTTGATGCTGAGACGCGGGCTTCGGGCCGACGCGCCTTGATGCTGAGACGCGGGCTTCGGGCCGACGCGCCTTGATGCTGAGACGCGGGCTTCGGGCCGACGCGCCTTGATGCTGAGACGAGGGCTTCGGGCCGACGCGCCTTGATGCTGAGACGCGGGGCCGACGCGCCTTGATGCTGAGACGCGGGCTTCGACGCGCCTTGATGCTGAGACGCGGGCTTCGGGCCGACGCGCCCTGATGCTGAGACTCTGCTTTCTTAGTGGCTCGTCTGTTTGGACATTTTTAGACAGCCTACAGGGGGTAGTATCAATCTTAAGGGAAAATTTAGTCATATACTAACTGAAAATTTATCTACATTATAACTACAAATTGAGATTTTTTTAGTGTGTGTATGCTCTTGAATAGGGAGCTTGGAGGAGTTGTCAGAATTCGCCAACACCGGTGACAATCGAAATTTTGTGAGTAATTTAACTTCTATCTAATTAGAATTTAATCAAGACAAGAATTTGGATGAGTCATGGCTGTGATATTTTAAGTTCTTGTTATTGGTTTATATAATTGACAGCAAAAATCAACAAATTGACCTTATGTTCTAAAACTGTCAAATCTGTTAAAATCTGTTAACTGAAAGTTTCAGTCCAGTTTGTTTGTATTCTTTGAAAAGAAGTATACCATGTTATATATCGTTAGAAAGGTGAAGAAGTCTAGTTTCTAATGGTCTTGACCGTGTCCCAATTGGATTCCTACGCAATGAATTATCATCAATTTACGACTGAGGGTCGAGTCTAAGAATGCGAATTTTGGTAAGTCCTAAACGTAAGTTGAACACACAGACTTGTTTCTACAACAACTAGTTATTATAAATCAGAATTTCAGTGGTGATTAATAAAAATAAGTATAACATAGCTAATCTTAATCTCCTCTTAGTCAAAAAGGTGTTAAGAACATGGATAGTAACTAAAAGTACTTGGTGAACTAGAAACCGTGTAAGGGTGGCCATGAACTCATTAATATTATACATGAACTCATTAATATTATACATCGGTAATTAACTTGAAATCTTGTTTTGGGTTATGAAATCATGTGCTATTGATTAAATTATGATGGTGGTGAAAAAAAATCAAGTGATAGTCATTAGTTTATAATCAAGAATGAGATTATGTGGCCATAGTTAAGTATGATTGATGGCCGTGTACAAATGGTATGCTTAAAAACTTGCAACAATCAAGTAGACCTACTATGAGCCTTAATCCAAACCCTATGAACTTGATTGTGTGTGATATGATGGTATGTATATAAATGTATCTATGATATTGATGTGCATATGTAGATATGTATTGAAATTTTGTTTATACGGAGGAAGGGGCCGGAGGGATCCGGTAGGAGTCGAAGACGGTGTTGAAATTTTGTTTATACGGAGGAAGGGGCCGGAGGGATCCGGTGGGAGTCGAAGACGGTGTTGAAATTTGGTTTATACGGAGGAAGGGGCCGGAGGGATCCGGTGGGAGTCGAAGACGGTGTGTTAAAATATTATATGAAGGAAGGGGCCGGAGGGATCCGGTAGGGGAGAAGATGGTGTCGGGACTCATTCATAAAGTGAAATGATGGTTTGATTGTTCTTTAGTGTATCTAAGTCTAGTATATGCAATATACACCATTTCGAATTTTAAGCCATGAAGTACTTGATAATGTAAGTGTATAGATTTATGCACACACACATATGAAAATATATCACTTGACTGCGGCGTATGACTAGTGTACCATCAACCAATAGTGTGAATGAACATTTATTTTCTAAATATAGTTGAGCCATCTATGTCCTAAATAAAATGAAGTAATATGATCATGATATTTAAAAGCCTCAAAACCTATGGAGATCTGAATGACTCATGTCCCTAAAAAATAGGTAACCAAGAATTTGTCTATATGATAACCAAGTATGAATTCATATAGGTTTAATTGGAGTTACTTTACTCATTGAGCTATTAGCTCACCCCGATGTTTCCCCCTTTCAGGTCATGGCAAGGGTGAAGGCCAAGCATAAGGCCTCACGAGCTGCTAGAAGGACCCGGATAGAACATTGTTGAAAACTTTTGTTAATTTTTAAACTATTTATTTGGCACAGTGATTGGCTATGTAGTAATTTTTGTCTATATATATGTATTGGGCTATTGTATGATGAACTTGCTAGGTGTTGCTAATTCTTATCTGATAGTAGAACTTTTTCTTATGGTTATGTAACTCTCTTGTAATAATATGCAACTTAGCCTCTTGGCGACAAACTAATAACCCTATGTGAAAGCATAGTATTCAAAGAAGGGTTATGGTTTTGAGTTGGTTTGATTTTTATCAAGAAGCATACTCTCTTGTATTATGTATATAATTATGTCTTGTGAAATCTGAGGTTGGTATTGGTTATCTTTAAGTAGGCGAGGTTAAGCCGAAATCTGATTATTAACTGCGTGGGATGATTGTTTATGGATATGTATATCTTGCGTGTGATAAATGTTGGGCGGTGTGAGCCAAACTATATATACATTGTATCCGAAAAAAACCAATATACAGAGGAGTTGCTGCTGAAAATTTGAGTGACATTATACTAAAAGTTAGGATCAATGTATTATTATAAGACAAGATTAATCCTAAGAGTCAAATTAGTCTAATAAATTCTGGGACCGTTACAGATGGTATCAGAGCTTCAGGTATAGACATGAGGAGTATATCCTTAGTTAGATTTATGCAGGGAATATTTACTGTGTGATTGTGCGTATATTTATGTATATGATTGTATGTTTGAATGTGGGTAGTCCTAAGGAGGGTAGGGATTCTTACGATTGTGATTACTTCTGATCATATGTTATTCGATAATGCCCTTATGTCCGAGCTAGGGTACCCGCATACTCTGGTTCGGGTGAGTTCTACTGAGAGTGCGGGCTCTTAGTATGGGCTACCAGTGGTATGGGACGCTGGGATGAGGGTGTGATTGGAATATCATATGAATCATGATTAATTAAGAACGTAAGAGCAAGAGCATTGAACAATATCGAAAGAATTTCAGATTTTTGATATAATTCAATAAATTTTATAATTGTGTTTGAGAGTATCATATGGATGTGTTTGTTACTATTGTCCAGATAGGGAACTTAAAGATATCAAAATACTTTTCTAATAGTTTAGTGCTCGAGAGTTTGAGCTGGATTGTTGATGCCATGGACTAGAATTATGAGTCTAATCAGACTAACCTGAAGGTAATCCTCTATGCACCAGTACACTAGAGAGTAGTAGCATAGTGAGTGATGCTGAGAGCATCACAGAGAGATCACCTGCATCCAAGGAATTGATTTATACAACCGGTAATGGGTTAGAACCTAGAGAGGATTAACCCTAGAGGCAAACTATGGGATACTAGGTGGAGAGATTTAGGGGTTCTATATGATGATCTTGATGATTGGAGCATTAATAAAGCACCAGCAGAAAAAGAACGATAACCCTAAGAAGAAAGTAGAAAACAGCTCCAGTGATGACAATACTATCTTTTAAGATATTAGTTTTGATGTATGGCATCTTGTGGGGATAAAGTAGACATTGCTAAAAAATAAATAAATAAATAAATTTAAGAGTAATTTTGGGTTCCTTTGTATGTGTTGAGAAGGGACTATGTAAATGGTGTGTAACTTGATAAATTTTGGTAACCATTTCTTGACATATGAATGAAAATGATATTTTGTTTGACATTTGAATCTTGTATTCATACCGTGTGTCTCTCTAGACACTGTTAGTAAGGAACTATTTATTCTTTATATAAAGATAATTGAATTTGAACCAGTCACCGCCAAATACCAACCTAAGAGACGGTGCCCCACCGCTTAATATGGTTAGGAGTGTCAATTCCCTGAGTAATCTTGATAATGAAGTAGAACAGCCAAGAGGAAATCGTAGAGGCCCTAAGCAAAGCCAGTGGTCGGCTCAGCTCGTGGCGAAGAACAATAATCCACACCGAGCTCTAGAGAAATTATAGAAGTTTAATCCACCCGTCTTCGAAAGGAGTAACAAGAGATCAGTGGGCATTAGAATTTCAGGAACTAATGTAAGGACAAGATGTTTTTGTTGCTCAAATACAATGCCAAGTTCACCTAACTGTCGAGATGTACGAAAGGACTAGAAAGAAATAAAATTGAAATGACAAAAGGTTTGTAAAAGGGACCGAGGTTGGGGGAAAAAAATTAAAAAAAAGAGAAAAAAAAGCTAATTCCTTTTAGCCCCAAGATTATAATCAGATGGTGAAGATGTTAGAAATAGAAATAGATACCCAAGAGAGCCGATCTAAGGGACCACCTTTCTCTAAGCATCCTCGATATCAGGGTATCCTAAAGTTTGGAGCATCAAATCAAGGCCGGTGAAGGTATGAGTTTATCGCAGCCTTAATTTCAAGGGGGTGCTGATGCAGACATGTATGCTTTGCTCAACACATGAGGATTCTCTCAGAATCTACAACCAACTCCCTCATTCTTCCCAACTTCTCGAAGAATCCTTGATATTTAAAGTGTAACAGGAACTATGCCGAGAGTTATGCCCATGTTATACCTATTAACACTACTAGACCAACGTTGATTCAACCATTGGTGCAGCAACCGCGAGGTCAAGTAAGAGTGTATGCCCTAAGCTGACATGATGCTCAGTCATCTGATACAGTGGTGGAAGGTACAATATATTTAGCACAACATACTACCTGAGTGTTAGTGGGTTCTCACGCCACTTATTGTTTCCAATACTTTTGCATCCAAACTAAACAAGAACCCTGAGCCCTTAAATTCCTACGAATATCAACCTTGGTACTAAAAGAGTATCTAATATATAGTATAAGGGGGTGCGAAGTCAAATAGGAGAAGTTAAGGCACCAGTAGACCTAGTGAGATTAAGAGAAATGAGTTGTGGTATTATTCTGGGAATGGATTGGTTAATTCACTCATCGTACATATGTAGATTATCACCAGAAAAGAGTAATCTTCAACATGAGAGGGGTTTTAAAGTACAATTTTGCAGGGACAAAGAATAAGAAGATATATCAAAGACTACTTTCAGAACTAAATATGGACCTTCGAGTTTGAGTCATGTCGTTTGGGGTCGACTGATGCCTGATAACACTTATATATTTAATGAATAGGATATTTCAACCATGTGTCTAGATCAGTACAGTAGTGTTTATTGATGATATATCAATGATATATCGATCTAAAGGAGCACTTGAGAATAATACTTTAATTATTAAGATAAAAGCAATTATATGCCAAATTTAAGAAATATAAATTCTGGCTAGAACAACTTATATTCATTGGGCATATTATATCTAAAGAAAGAATATCAATGAATCCTCAGAAAGTGAAAACAATTAAAAATTGGCCCTCACCGGTTAATGTCTCTGGAATATGCCATTTCCTAATGCTGGTCAGGTACTGTAGAAGGTTTGTGGAAGAATTTTTTTTCCCAAGATAGTCGTACCCCTAATCCACCTGTCAGGAAGAGTATTAAATGTATAGAGGGTGAGGGTCATGAGAGGAGCTTTCAAGAACAGAAAAGCAGACTAACCTCAACGCTAGTGTTAACCATGCCCATAGAATATGAAGGTTACGTCATTACAGTGATACGTCGAAGTTGGGTTAAGGATGTGTGTTGATGCATCATGGAGAGCAATTGTTTATGTCTCGACATAATTGAGAACCCATTAAAAAAAATGTCCTACTCATGATTTAGAACTGGCCGCAGTCATTTTCACTTTGAAAATATGACGACATTATTTGTATGGGGTTTCTTGTGAAATCTATATAAACCACTAAGAGTCTAAAGTATACATTTACTTAAAAAGAATTGAATATGTGGTAAGGAAGGTGGTTAGAATTGATGAAGTATTATGACTTCACTATTTATTATCATCCTTTTAAAAAAAAAGCCAACGTTCTGGCCAATATACTAAGTCGGAGGTTGGGAGGATTATTAGCCGCATTAATAACTCAATAGCCAAATTAATCTAGAGATTTGGAAAAGATGCAGATAGAGATGAGGTTGAAGAAGCTATGGATGTGTTAAGCCAGTTGAATCAAGTCAGTATTCAATTTGATTTATATAGCCAATTTAAAAAAATAATAATAATAGGAAGATGTAAAGATAAAAGAAATCCTGGAACAAGTATGGAGAGGATAAGTTAAAAAACTTCTTTATAAAGAAGTGTTATTTTGCACACCAAGTGTCTATATAGCAAATATAGAACTCAAGGAGAAAATAATATCAGAAGCTTATTATGCTCATTATACAGTACACCCAGGAAGTATAAAGATGTATCAATATCTAAGATCAAGCTTTTGATGGGATAATATGAAAAGGAATAAAGCAGAATTTGTGCAGAAATGTTCAGTGTGTCAACAAGTTAAGCCGAGCATAAGAAGACCCCCAAGATCACTAGTATCACTATCTGTCTCTGATTAGAAGTGGAGTTGCACTAATATGGATTTTGTCACTGGATTTTTTTTCTGACCACCACAAAGATATACTATATGAGTAGTAGTGGACCGACTCACAAAGCCGCATAATTTATACCCATTAGAACCAATTATTCGATGGATAAGTTGGCACAATTTTATCTCCAAGAAATATTTCAGATACATGGGATGCCGAAACAACTAGATCAGTCCAAGACCCACGATTTCAATCTAGATGTTAGAGACATCTATTTGGAGCAGGATACCAAGATACAATCGAGTACTACTGCGCATTTGCAAACTGACGGACAACCAGAAAGAACCATACAAATATTAAAAGACATACTAAGGGGCATGTGCATTGGACTTCAGAGGCAACTGAGAGAAATATGTACTATTGTGGAGTTTGCACCTAATAATGGTTACCAATCAACTATTGGTATGTCGCCATTTAAAACTTTATATGGTAGGAAATATAGATCCCCAATTTATTGAGAGAGTGGGAAACAAGATCAAAACAATAAAGAAAAGATAAAAGCAACTCAGAGCAGATAAAAAGCATATGCAGATCAATGACGCAGACCTCTAGATTTTATGGTGGGAGATAACGTATTTCTAAAGGTATCTCCAATGAACGGAGTGATGCATGTTTACAGGAAGAGTAAACTGGACCCTTAGTATGTAGGACTATTTAAAGTATTAGAGAGAGTTGGACCCTAGCATACGGAGTGGTGTTGCCTTCAGATTTGGAAAAGATAACATATTTCATGTATCTCAACTGCAGAAGTATATATCTGATCCTAACCATATTATCACCTATACCCCGCCGCAACTCCATGAAGATTTGTCCTATGTAAAGGAGCTGGTATAAATCTTGAAATCATAAAGTGAAAAAGCTGCAAAAAAAAAAAATCCTTTAGTAAAGGCTCTACTGAGAGGCCAGTAGATAAAAGAAGCTACTTGAGAAACTGAAGAAGAAATGCACAAGTCTTATTCACATCCGTTCCAAGGCACGCCAAGTTTCGGGGACGAAACTTCTTTAAGGAGGGTAGAATGTAACACCCGACTTAAATTAATCATGATTTATACACTAATTATTGAAATATCAGACATTAATACTAAATTGTTTACCTTCTCAAGAATTTTTATATATACACATATTTTTTTTATAACCATGAGTGTGTGTAAAAAAATAAAATAAAATAAAAATAAAAATTTATGAGCATACATTTGTATGAGTATACTTGTAAATACAAGAGAATACATATAAATCAAATTCAAATACTTTTTTTTTATTTGTTATTAGCATGTTAGTGGAGAGGGTAGGTGTGCATGAGGGGACTTGATGGAAGGCTAAGATTAACTTGGGAATTTGTATGGTGAGGTGGCTTCACTAGAAAAGAATCCCACAAATTTTAAATAGTACAAAAAAAAAAGAAATAATCATTCATTCTCTTCATCTCTCCTTCTCTGTCCTAAAGGCCAACGGCAGCACCCAAACCCTCACCATCTCCTCCTCTAACTCTCTCTTTTCCTTTCCTTTCTCTTTTCTTTTCTTTTTTTTTCTTCTTCTCCTTCTTCTTTGCCGTGGCCTACTAGCGACAGCAGGAGCTCCGACCAGCGAAGCTCCGGGTGATGGTAGCCCCGAGCGGGCGCGGGGGATCTCGGCGATCGGTGGGGACAGCGACGATAGTGGTGTCGGGCCCAGCTAGGAGGAGGCGAGGCCGACCTTCACCTCGGATCGTGCAAAGGTTGTTGATGACGAACAATGCTCGCGTCAAAGAGTTTTGTCTGGGGGGTAGTATCAATCTTAAGGTAAAATTCAGTCATATACTAACTGAAAATTTATCTACATTATAACTACAAATTGAGATTTTTTTAGTGTGTGTATGCTCTTGAATAGGGAGCTTGGAGGAGTTGTCAGAATTCGCCAACACTGGTGACAATCGAAATTTTGTGAGTAATTTAACTTCTATCTAATTAGAATTTAATCAAGACAAGAATTTGGATGAGTCATGGTTGTGATATTTTAAGTTCTTGTTATTGGTTTGTATAATTGACAGCAAAAATCAACAAATTGACCTTATGTTCTAAAACTGTCAAATCTGTTAAAATCTGTTAACTGAAAGTTTCAGTCCAGTTTGTTTGTATTCTTTGAAAAGAAGTATACCATGTTATATATCGTTAGAAAGGTGAAGAAGTCTAGTTTCTAATGGTCTTGACCGTGTCCCAATTGGATTCCTACGCAATGAATTATCATCAATTTACGACTGAGGGTCGAGTCTAAGAATGCGAATTTTGGTAAGTCCTAAATGTAAGTTGAACACACAGACTTGTTTCTACAACAACTAGTTATTATAAATCAGAATTTCAGTGGTGATTAATAAAAATAAGTATAACATAGCTAATCTTAATCTCCTCTTAGTCAAAAAGGTGTTAAGAACATGGATAGTAACTAAAAGTACTTGGTGAACTAGAAACCGTGTAAGGGTGGCCATGAACTCATTAATATTATACATGAACTCATTAATATTATACATCGGTAATTAACTTGAAATCTTGTTTTGGGTTATGGAATCATGTGCTATTGATTAAATTATGATGGTGGTGAAAAAAAAATCAAGTGATAGTCGTTAGTTTATAAACAAGAATGAGATTATGTGGCCGTAGTTAAGTATGATTGATGGCCGTGTACAAATGGTATGCTTAAAAACTTGCAACAATCAAGTAGACCTACTATGAGCCTTAATCCAAACCCTATGAACTTGATTGTGTGTGATATGATGGTATGTGTATAAATGTATCTATGATATTGATGTGCATATGTAGATATGTATTGAAATTTTGTTTATACGGAGGAAGGGGCCGGAGGGATCCAGTAGGAGTCGAAGACGGTGTTGAAATTTTGTTTATACGGAGGAAGGGACCGGAGGGATCCGGTAGGAGTCGAAGACGGTGTTGAAATTTTGTTTATACGGAGGAAGGGGCCGGAGGGATCCGGTGGGAGTCGAAGACGGTGTTGAAATTTGATTTATACGGAGGAAGGGGCCGGAGGGATCCGGTGGGAGTCGAAGACGGTGTGTTAAAATATTATATGAAGGAAGGGGCCGGAGGGATCCGGTAGGGGAGAAGATGGTGTCGGGACTCATTCATAAAGTGAAATGATGGCTTGATTGTTCTTTAGTGTATCTAAGTCTAGTATATGCAATATACACCATTTCGAATTTTAAGCCATGAAGTACTTGATAATGTAAGTGTATAGATTTATGCACACACATATGAAAATATATCACTTGACTGCGGCGTATGACTAGTGTACCATCAACCAATAGTGTGAATGAACATTTATTTTCTAAATATAGTTGAGCCATCTATGTCCTAAATAAAATGAAGTAATATGATCATGATATTTAAAAGCCTCAAAACCTACGGAGATCTGAATAACTCAGGTCCCTAAAAAATGGGTAACCAAGAATTTGTCTATATGATAACCAAGTATGAATTCATATAGGTTTAATTGGAGTTACTTTACTCATTGAGCTATTAGCTCACCCCGATGTTTCCCCCTTTCAGGTCATGGCAAGGGTGAAGGCCAAGCATAAGGCCTCACGAGCTGCTAGAAGTACCCGGATAGAACATTGTTGAAAACTTTTGTTAATTTTTAAACTATTTATTTGGCATAGTGATTGGCTATGTAGTAATTTTTGTCTATATATATGTATTGGACTATTGTATGATGAACTTGCTAGGTGTTGCTAATTCTTATCTGATAGTAGAACTTTTTCTTATGGTTATGTAACTCTCTTGTAATAATATGCAACTTAGCCTCTTAGCGACAAACTAATAACCCTATGTGAAAGCATAGTATTCAAAGAAGGGTTATGGTTTTGAGTTGGTTTGATTTTTATCAAGAAGCATACTCTCTTGTATTATGTATATAATTATGTCTTGTGAAATCTGAGGTTGGTATTGGTTATCTTTAAGTAGGCGAGGTTAAGCCGAAATCTGATTATTAACTGCGTGGGATGATTGTTTATGGATATGTATATCTTGCGTGTGATAAATGTTGGGCGGTGTGAGCCAAACTATATATACATTGTATCCGAAAAACAACCAATATACAGAGGAGTTGCTGCTGAAAATTTGAGTGACATTATACTAAAAGTTAGGATCAATGTATTATTATAAGACAAGATTAATCCTAAGAGTCAAATTAGTCTAATAAATTCTGGGACCGTTACAGATGGTATCAGAGCTTCAGGTATAGACATGAGGAGTATATCCTTAGTTAGATGTATGCAGGAAATATTTACTGTGTGATTGTGCGTATATTTATGTATATGATTGTATGTTTGAATGTGGGTAGTCCTAAGGAGGGTAGTGAATTCTTACGATTGTGATTACTTCTGATCATATGTTATTCGATTATGCCCTTATGTCCGAGCTAGGGTACCCGCATACTCTGGTTCGGGTGAGTTCTGCTGAGAGTGCGGGCTCTTAGTATGGGCTACCAGTGGTATGGGACGCTGGGATGAGGGTGTGATTGGAATATCATATGAATCATGATTAATTAAGAACGTAAGAGCAAGAGCATTGAACAATATCGAAAGAATTTCAGATTTTTGATATAATTCAATAAATTTTATAATTGTGTTTGAGAGTATCATATGGATGTGTTTGTTACTATTGTCCAGATAGGGAACTTAAAGATATCAAAATATTTTTCTAATAGTTTAGTGCTCGAGAGTTTGAGCTGGATTGTTGATGCCATGGACTAGAATTATGAGTCTGATCAGACTGACCTGAAGGTAATCCTCTATGCTCCAGTACACTAGAGAGTATTAGCATAGTGAGTGATGCTGAGAGCATCATAGAGAGATCACCTGCATCCAAGGAATTGATTTATACAACCGGTAATGGGTTAGAACCTAGAGAGGATTAACCCTAGAGGCAAACTATGGGATACTAGGTGGAGAGATTTGGGGGTTCTATATGATGATCTTGATGATTGGAGCATTAATAAAGCACCAGCAGAAAAAGAACGATAACCCCAAGAAGAAAGTAGAAAACAGCTCCAGTGATGACAATACTATCTCTTAAGATATTAGTTTTGATGTATGGCATCTTGTGGGGATAAAGTAGACATTGCTAAAAAATAAATAAATAAATAAATAAATTTAAGAGTAATTTTGGGTTCCTTTGTATGTGTTAAGAAGGGACTATGTAAATGGTGTGTAACTTGATAAATTTTGGTAACCATTTCTTGACATATGAATGAAAATGATATTTTGTTTGACATTTGAATCTTGTATTCATACCGTGTGTCTCTCTAGACACTGTTAGTAAGGAACTATTTATTCTTTATATAAAGATAATTGAATTTGAACCAGTCACCGCCAAATACCAACCTAAGAGACGGTGCCCCACCGCTTAATATGGTTAGGAGTGTCAATTCCCTGAGTAATCTTGATAATGAAGTAGAACATCCAAGAGGAAATCGTAGAGGCCCTAAGCAAAGCCAGTGGTCGGCTCAGCTCGTGGCGAAGAACAATAATCCACACCGAGCTCTAGAGAAATTATAGAAGTTTAATCCGCCCGTCTTCGAAAGGAGTAACAAGAGATCAGTGTGCATTAGAATTTCAGGAACTAATGTAAGGACAAGATGTTTTTGTTGCTCAAATACAATGCCAAGTTCACCTAACTGTCGAGATGTACGAAAGGACTAGAAAGAAATAAATTGAAATGACAAAAGGTTTGTAAAAGGGACCGAGGTTGGGGAAAAAAATTAAAAAAAAGCTAATTCCTTTTAGCCCCAAGATTATAATCAGATGGTGAAGATGTTAGAAATAGAAATAGATACCCAAGAGAGCCGATCTAAGGGACCACCTTTCTCTAAGCATCCTCGATATCAGGGTATCCTAAAGTTTGGAGCATCAAATCAAGGCCAGTGAAGGTATGAGGTTTATCGCAGCCTCAATTTCAAGGGGGTGTTGATGCAGACATGTATGCTTTGCTCAACACATGTGTTGCGTAGATGTTACAAACGCAGGGTTCAAGACTCGCGTTTCAGCAAGGACACGAGAAGAACGTAGACGCGAGCGTAAACTCCGCGTCGCAGTGACGAAAGAACGCGAGGATCGCGTTGAGTAATTACTCGGACGCGGGAGTAAAATCCGCGTCTAGGAGTCACACAAAGAGAGAAAGAGAGAGACAGGGAAATAAAAGGGAGACGCGGGGAAAGGGTGAGAGGGACGCAGGTTTGGAGAAAATTAGCAAAGAAAAGAAAAGAAAAAGGAAGGAAAGAAAATAAAGAAGGAAAGAGTGAAATGCAAAGGAAAGAAAGAAAGAAAGGAAAGAAGGGGGAGGTAGGCCGACCGTGGCTTGGCCGGTGTTCGCCGGCGGCGACCGGAGTTGGCCGGAGTTGGCCGGAGTGGGTGGACAAAGCCCCAAAAGAGAGGGTTGATAGTGGTGCAAGTGTAGTTCAATATAGATTTTTGGAGTTTTGTAATTGGTGTTTCGGAGGGCAAACCTATAGTTCGTTGGAAAGAGAATGGCGAGGAGAAGAAGATGGTATGGTTGGTGGTGGTTAAGGTGGTGTAGATGGTGGTGGAAATAGTGATGAAGTTGGTGGAGATGATGGGTTGTTTGGTGAAAAAAAAGAGGAAGAAGACGGTAATGGAGATGATATTATGGTTGTTGTTGTTGTTGGAATGGAGGATGAAATGGAGGAGAAGAAGGTGGAAGAGTTGGTGGAGTTATTGGTGGTGAAAAAAAAATGGAGAAAATGGGTTGTGATGGCCAACCAAGAAGCTTGGGCTGCTGTTTTTTGTTTGCTGCAAAATGAAGGAGAAGAAGAGGAAATGCAAGAGAGAGAAGATGGGGATGTATGTGTATATATATATAAAGGAGGGAAAGGTTTATGTTATAATATAGTCTCTCCATATGAAACATGCGTTTCAAAAGTGGCGCCCTTCACAAAAGGGCTGCGTCCCAAAGCAAACCTGCATCTAGCTGTTGCTGGATGCAGTAAACAAGCTTGCGTTCAAGAAATACAAGGTTGCGTTGGTAGAATAGGACGAAAAAGCATGGGTGTCTTGATCTGAGTTGATTCTTTTTGAAGGACACAACATTAAATGCGGAATGGAGAGAGTCTCCGCATTAATTGTTGAACCCATATCTAGTGGATCTCGCGTCAGGCAAGGAGAGAGAAAAGGTAAAATATCCGGATAGAATTCCGGTATCTGGAAAAACACCAGTAACTCAAGAAAAGCCCGAAAAATGAAGTATCTTGAAAAGCTTCCCAAAAATTCTCAAAAATAATAAATATTATTTAAAGATTTTTGGTTATTTCAGTTTTTGAAAATTCAATCTCATTTTCACGATAAAAATCCTAGAATCCACTGTGAACGGTGTCTACACCGGGTAGGCCGGATTTTTGATAAATTCTAAAAATTCTCAAAAAATTTATTTAGATAGAAAATATGATTTTAAGAAATACTGTGAAAGTCGTTTTTAGATTTTCAACTCCATTTGTGAATTAAAAATCCGAGAGTCGGTCAGCGACACTAGTCGACACCGGTTTTGAAGATTTATAATTTAATTCCGAAAAATTCCAGAAAATCATGAAAAATCTAGAATATTAAAAAATAATATTTAAAATTGAAGTCGGTCAAATTTGAATGCCAAAAAGGTCAAATCATGCAGTATTGCTATATGAGTAAGAATAACAGAAAATAAAATATAATAATAATAATAATAAAAAAATACGCTCCAAAAATCAGGACACGTAACTGTGTACGTATACTGAGGATGGGGTGTTACAATTAGTTTTCATTAGATTAGCTTGTCACCTATTCACCCCCTTCTACGTGACCTTCAATCCTAACACTAGTAAAGCCCATAGGGTTTTCAATAAGTCAACTTTGACTGTTGAAGAGTCTATGCATGTTAAGTTTACATGTTATATATATATATATATTAGATTTCATCTATATATATTGTTGGTTCAAATGTTTAGAAAAACTTATTTGATGTTTTTATATTATGTGTTAAAGTTTTTTTTAAGTCAAAACTTTGTTTAGAGCTTATCATCAAAAACATAGATATTTCATCTTTTATGTGTATTAGATCCTATCCATACAACTATGCTTCAAATAAGTTTTAAATATCTTGTTTTTGTATTTGAAAAGGTTTTGAAAAAAAAATCCAGTTTTCGGTTTTTGAAAAATACCGATTTTTGTTTAAGGTTAAATTTTTATATCGCAAAAATCGTTCAAGTTGTTTGTGATATGTGTTGATTTTTGATCACACATATTTTTAATTCAAAGTATTGGTAAGAACTTATATTTGTGAATTTTATGGTATTTTTTAGAATTTATGGGGTTTCAAAAGACCAAGTTTTAATCCCTTTAAAACCCCAGACCTAGGTTTCTGGCGGTCGACCGACCGGTTAACTGAACCATAAGTTGGTCGACCGAGCGGTTGACTAATGTGCACAGCAACGTGCACAAGCCTGATTTAAGAGCCGATCGATCGGGCGGTTGACTGATTCATAGAGTTTACTGTCTGAATCTGGCCCCGGTTGACCAAGCGATCGACTGGCGCTCGGTCGATCGGCCAGAGGGTAATGCTCTCTGGTTCTTGCCTCGGTTGACCGGCCGATCGACCGACAGGTCAAGACCTAGGTGCGGCCGACCGAGCGGTCGATTAGCAAACCCAACGGTCATAAATATGACCGTTCGTCAGTCAACCGCCTGGTCGATCGACATGCCAATCTAGCCCATAACGACTAGTTTTCTGATACCTTTATAAAAGGGACTTTTGGATAGATATTTGGGTAAGATTTTTAGGTTGTTTTCTAGAGCTCTTTTCAGAGTTTCTAAGTAAGTTTTTTGAGCTCCAATTCCATATCAAAAGAGAGTTTACCAAAACTTTTCTCTTGTGTTTTAAAAAAAAATTTCTTAAGTTTTTCCTCTACAAATCTATCTTGTTTTCTCACACAAACTTAAGCAATCCATTATTATATCAATCATCTATTCTTGTTGTAAGAGTTATATTTGTGATCAAGACAAGTGATCACAAGTTTTCATTCTTGTATTGTGTGGAGTTGTAGCGGTTGTGGCCTCGGTGAAGAGTGTTTTTGATGATCAAGTGAAGTGACACCTGGTGTTCCTACTTGTGGTTGGAGGAGTTGTGCTCAAACAAGGTAAAAATATTGACATTAAACTCTAGTATTGTATGATTGATAGTTTGCTTTACTTGACGATAAGTAGGCCAGAGATTATATTTAGTGTGTATCTATATGCTAGATTTTAATCTTGTCCTAAAGAGTCTCACTTGATTGCCGTAAAAAGCATTATTAGATATCTTAAGGGCACTATCGGAATGGGCTTGTGGTATCCGAAAATCAGATAATTTTTAATGATGAGTTATTCGAATGCCGGCTATGCCTATTGTAGAGTGGATAGGAAGAGCACAAATAGAACTTGTCAATTTCTTAAAAATTATCTTGTTTCATGGTCTTTCAAGAAACAAATTTCGTAGCCTTCTCAACTGCTGAGGCAGAGAATGTTGCGACCGGAGCTTGTTGTGCTCAAGTTTTTTGGATGAAACAAACTCTCCTTATTATAATTTACATTTTGACTATATTAAAATATTTTATGATAATACTAGTACCATTCATATGACCAAGAATGCAAATTAACATAGTAAGACGAAGCACATAGATATTAGATATCACTTTCTTAGAGATCATTATGAGAAAAAAAAAATATTGAGATTGATTATGTTTCTACCGATTTTCAATTAGCGGACATCTTTACTAAACCACTTGATTTTAATATATTTTATTTCATTTGTGGTGAATTATATATTTGCATTATGGATTCATGGCTCTTGTTTATTTTTCTTGGCATTCCATATGATTATTTAATATCTATTTGGTATCTTTTAAATATCTATTTGATATTTTACTTTCAATTGCTTACTTTCAACTGGTAAATTGGTTTTTGTATCCCTTTTTGATATATAACAAAAATGAAGAGAAGATTTTATAAGTTATTGGAGTAGATTTTATGAGTTATTAAGAATTTAATGAAGGATTTATGAGATTTAGAAATTTATGATTATCTTTAATTCATGTTTGCATGCTTTGTTATTCTTTGTTTTGCATACTTATTATCTTGGTGATTGGAGGCATGGATGGAGGTTGGTTCATTTATGCATAAGCATTCCATATTTCATTGCATATGACTTGTTTTGATATTGTTATATCATTAGTCATGTACAATGAAACTTGATAGATAAGCATCACTTTAGGGGGAGCATTTCAAGCTTCTTATATTTGTTTATCCTAAATAACTCATGTGTTTTGTCATCATCAAAAAAGGAGAGATTGTTAACCCAAGGTATACTCTTTGATTTTATTTTGATGATTACAAAATAGATGAAATTATTCGGTGCTAATCAAGTTTAAGTGTTTTTAAGCATTTCAAGTTCAAATGACATTTTAGTGTATTCTTCCTCAAAAGAAAAGTATTCTTGTCTCAAGATCACTTAAGAAAAGTGTTCCAGTTTGGACGATCAAGATTTGTATTTGAAAAAATCCTCTTGAAGATTGCTTGAAGACATATAGATGATATGTAAGAAAATATAATGTTTAAAATATAGATTGTAGAATTAATACTCAAGAAGTCATACACAAAAAAATAAGTTTTCAAAATACAAATTTTCACATCTATTTTTTTAGTTTTGATATTTTTCAAGGTTTGATATTTGATACATGTCTCATATTTTTTCAAATTTATATATCATGTTTCTATCATGTATCCCATAGCCTATGTGTAGGCTGTCTAAAAGTCACTAAAAGACAAGCCACTTAGAAGCAGAGTCTCAAGTTCTAGACGCTAGGGATCGACACTCGCGTCTCAGCATCAAGGCGCGTTGGCTCGACACCCGCGTCTCAGCATCAAGGCGCGTTGGCTCGACACCCGCGTCTCAGCATCAAGGCGCGTTGGCTCGACACCCGCGTCTCAGGGTGCGTTGGCTCGACACCCGCGTCTCAGTATCAAGGCGCGTTGGCTCGACACCCGCGTCTCAGCATCAAGGCGTGTTGGCTCGACACCCGCGTCTCAGCATCAAGGCGCGTTGGCTCGACGTCCGCGTCTCGGCATCAAGGCGCGTTAGCTCGACGCCCGCGCCTCAGTTGTAACTACCCGGATTATGGGGCCAGTCACCGCACATGTAGCGGGAAGTGGCCCCTCATTGTGGAGCGTTTTCAGGGGGCACGTTCACCCCTGGGACCTCTATAAATAGCCCTGTTTGCATCAACGACGACGACAGAAGGCGGCAGCATAAGGACGGGCATCTCACGGTCGGTGAAAATCAACAGGCAAGAAAGAGGAGATCATCAACAGAGAGAGCCCGACTCTTCAAGCTAACTTGCTGCGTACAAGTTGCTCTTCGCCTACCTTCTCTTTTAGAGTTTTGGTAGACGGAGCTGAGTTACTCCTTCTGCCTACCGAAGAGAAGATCCCTGACGGTCTAGACGATCATCTGGTCAACGGAGAACAAGATTCACTCTCCATCGCCACACGAAGAACCCAACATTAAACAAAGGGGGGATTCAAGATTCAACATCCTCCCTCCCTTGTAACTGGAAAGCAGGAGAAGTTTTGTTGTAATTTCTTTCGTTTGATTCAAGGAAAACTTTACAGCGAATCTCTTTTTCTCGTCTCTTTTCCGGAGCATACAAGAGATGGCGACTCCGCTGGGGACTACTTTCGTTACTGACGAACAGATTGTGGCGCAGGATGACGTCCTCTGTAAAGGGAAGATGGTCGAGTCGCTCATTGTCGAGTTCGACCAGGCGAAGTACGAAGAGTTCCTCTCTTCTGGCTCCAAGAGCCCAAAGACCCGCGTCTGCCACCGGGTCTCGACGGGACAGCTCCCCGAAGCCCAATCTGAGGCTCTCTCGGGTGCTGCTGCTGCCCACTGTGCCAAGCCAGACACACGCGCCAACGCCTCTCAGAAGGCCCGCGTAGTCCCAGGCACCACTACTGTTGCGATCAACCGCATCGCACAGAACACCCGCGTCAGCGTCTCTCAGGAGACCCGCGTGGTGAAGATCCCTGGTTCTGCAGACCAGGAAGTTGTTGGTTTCTCTCCTCCTCCACGGCGCAACCGGAATGCTGAGCGTCAACAGAGGAGACGTGCGCGTCAACTCCAAGTTGGAACCGTTGGTTGTCTGACTGGGGCTGGACGCGGCGTACAATCTGACGCCTTGCCCGCGCCTTGTCCAGTACGTGAGATCCGCGTTTGGCGGCCCAAACGCGAGACTCCTCAAGTTGAGTCCTCTGAGGACCAACTCATCAAACGCCAGGGTGAAACCTCTGCGCCTCGTCAAGCGCAGGAGGCACGCGCCCATAGGCGTAGGGCCCAGCAGCCCACTCTCTCTCAAGCGTCTTTGCCTCGACGCACCCAGCAGCAGCGCGAAAGTCGCGTCTCATCTCAACAGAGACGCCAGCCGCGCGTTACACAGCTGCGACGCGACAGCCGCATCCCTGAAGCCTGCGTCCAGGCTGAACAGCACATGACTGTCTCCCGTCTTCGACGTTGCGAGGCTAGTCTCTTTAATCCCCCTCCCACGGATTTGAGGGATTATTTGACAAGAAAAAGAAGTGCCAATCAGGCCACTTCGTCATGCTGTTGCCGGCAGCTCCTCCATATACTTTCTGGATGCCATTGCGGATCAGGTGCGAACCAGCAGTCTTTAATCAGACAGCTGACCCTGATTCCCCCGTCAGCCAAAAGAAGACGTTCCCACAGAAGGAGAACCTTCTCTGACGTTGAATACCCGGAGCTTACTGCAAACATGACAAGCAGAAGCAAGGGAAAACAACCGAAAGTCAGCTCGGATGAGTCTGATTTGGAACCGGAAGGGGTGTATCAACACACCCGTACCCGGACTGGGGCCATTCCCCCAATTGACTATAATGCCTTAGCCCGCGGCATTAAAATTAATGATTCCCACTCCGCTATAGTGGAATCACAGGCTTCAAACTCTTCCGTCGAGAAGGAGACTTCCGCCTACATGGTAGGCACTCCTGAGGAGACGATAAGACGTTTAGAACAGATGCAGAAGGCACAAATGGATATAATCGTGTCTCAGCAGCAATCTATTGACTCCCTCAAGCAGATGCTTGAGCAATTGCTCAAAGAAAGGGAGAAATCTCCTCCTAGAAAGCCGAAGGGCAGAGGGAGAAGGGCAGAAAGTTCATCTTCCGAACCTTCCGAGGAGCCACGGCGATCTAATTCGGATTCGTCCAAATCTTCGTCGCAGGTCAAAGGCGACCCGAACCCGGAAAAGGCTCATGCTGAAAGAATGAGTCAGCTGGAGCAACGTCTTGAGGCCCTTGCCAGTCGCAAAGACCTCCAAGAAGCTGGAGTGGTTCGGCCTTATCCGGCCGAGTGGGACTTAGTCCCGTACCCTCCTAAGTTCAAGGCTCCAACCCTCCAAGCATTCGGCGGGAAGGGGTCACCCAACCAACACATCTACTACTTCAAATCCCAAACTGGGAATATAGTAGATAACGATGCCATCCTGGCACGTCTATTCATTGGCACCCTGAAAGGGTTGGCCTTTGAATGTTTTATGAAGCTCCCGGAAGATTCCATCAAGAACTGGGGCGACTTGGAGAAGCTGTTTTTAACACGCTTCTTCGAAGATGATTCAGAGGTTACAATGCCCACCCTTTTAGCTACCAAACAGCGAAAGGGAGAGTCCGTCAAGTCTTTCGTGGAAAGATTTCAGAACGTGGCACTCCGATATCCAAGCGGCATGACCCAGGCCACCCTGGTGGAAACATGTCGCCACAATCTTCAAACCTCACTCCTTGCTCAAATAGGAGTTGCTGAAAGCCGCACCTGAAAACAATTAGTCCAGCAAGGTGAACAGGCAGAGGAGATTGTTGCCCGTGTCAGAGCGGAGGAAGGCAAGCCCAGGCCAGAAAGGTCAACAAGGCGTGCGCCGGACACATCCCTCCAGACAAAGCGGAAGGATAATTTGGCAACAGAGACCAAGTCTCCCGCCAAACCTCAACCAGGCAAGGCGAGTGGCTCTTCAAGCCAACCCCGCGCCAACAAGCAATATTCCTTCAAGGAGGAACATGTCGACTCGCTCTTCAAATTACTCCACAAGAGCAACCGACTGAAGCTCCCTGAAATTAGGCGCCCTGAGGAAGTCGGCAAGACCGACAATCCCACCTATTGCTTGTATCATAGGATGCTTGGGCACCCTACCAAAAGCTGTTACGTCTTCAAGGACATCCTTCAAGCCCTGATTGACGCGGAAGTGTTAAAACTCCGACCAGAGCAGAAGAAGGTGACGGCCAACATGACGTCGGTTCTCCAATTTGGAAAACAACCCCCGACACCCTCGGGAGTGGTTCCCATTCCAAAAGGAGAGCTGAGAGTGGTCAACACAGATCCTCGTCAGCAGCAGGAGAAAGGTTTGGTACCCGTCCTTACACCTCAAGGGGAAACCATGTGGGTCCACCCTGATCTCGTTGATGAGCAACAATGGACTACTGTGACCAACAGGAAGTCCAAAGGCAAGGCAAAGGCTTCATCTTGCCATGTGATCTGCGCTTCCTCTCGAGAAGCGGATACTGATGTTCCCTCATTGACTGACTCAGAAGAGGAAACAATAGTCCTGGCCGCAGAGCCCAACCAACCGACAACGGGGACCCGTTCAGGGCAGTCGTACTTGAAGCAGTACGGCGAGACGGCGGTAGCCCCTCCACAACCAGCTGCAGAGCCGACCAAGCTCTCCACAAAACATCCTGCGGAGAAACAGAAAGAAACTCGATTTTCTCGAGTTCTTTCAAAAGGTGCAGCGGAAGGATCCACGACACCTTACCGCTTCGATGTTCTGGCTCAACTAGCCAACATCCCGGCACGCATTACCTTGTATGAGCTCCTTAGACTATCAAAGTCGACCAGAGAAGCTCTACAAGAAGCTTTGGCAAATGCTGAGGTCTTCATGACCCACGTGCCGAGGGAGGAAGATGTAGAGGATTGCCTCCACACCTCCCCAAATGCTCCCTGCATTACCTTCACAACAGATGATATGTAGGTTAAAGGAAAGCATGATCGACCCCTGTACTTCATGGGGTATATTGGGTCGTCCGAGATAAACCGCATTCAGGTAGATCCGGGGTCCGCGCTGAGCATCATGCCTCGCCGGGTCATGCAACATCTGGGCAATCCCGCCTATCGTCTGAGCCCTACCCAGACGACCATTTACGGGTTCAATGCCAATGGAACTCGTCCAATGGGGAAGATCAAGCTCAAATGCCAGATCGGAAGCCTTAAATCGGAAGTGACATGCTACGTCATCGACGCTGACACTTCCTACAACCTGTTGCTGGGACGACCATGGATTCACCGTAACTCCATCGTTCCCTCCACTCTCCACCAAGTCATGAAATACATTGACGGGAGTGGATAGGTTCAAACGTTGATTGCCGAAAGGTATCCGTTTAAAGGGGTTGAAAATTATTTCACGGACTCCCTCCTATATCAGGATCCTGAGGAGATGAGTAAAACCCCGCAACCAGAGGAGCCAGACTCTGGTAATGAGGCTGACATTGAGCCCGAGAAAGAAGAGTGCCTGTGGGAGTTGGAACCACTTGTAAAGAGCACTAATAAGCTCGATGTTGATAATACCACCGACGACGCAGGCGGTTGGTATATTAATGAAGATTTAGATTTTGCGTATTTTTCTGCGTGTGCGTCTGATTCAATACCGTCAGATACTAGTACTGACGTAGACGAGGATGTATGGTCGGCAATAGATGCTTTGACATCGTTGCATGTACCAATAAAATCATCCTTCGGAACGTACCAAGATAATGGTGACGCGGAAAAATCTGTATTCGCGGTTCCAGCCAGACGAAAAGGCCAAAGACCAATCCTTTTTGGGCGAATCTCGTCTGACCCAATGCCCCACGAAGAATCGGAAGGCGAGGACGAATCCCCTCAGTTCAATCATTATGAACCAAAAGCGCTCAAGATGATGAAGTGTATGGGGTACGATCTAACCAACAGGCCCGGGTTGAACTTCGGCAAAGGAAGGAGAACGTTGCTTCGATCCTTTGTGCCGAAAAGGAAAGCCCCTGATTATTATCATCAGACGCACCGGGGGTTGGGCTATGTATCAACTCCAGTCCCATCAGCCTCTAATTCTCAAGAATCGTCAGGTCACGATTATTCTTCAGACACGTCATCATGGGAGTCAGATGTCAGTGTCGGCAACATCTTCAAAGAGCTTTCAATAAACATGGTTTCAACAAGCCATCTGGAAGACGAAGAGGAAGAAATGATCCAATCCGATACAGATCCTTGGATCAAACATTTGAATGCTCTTTGGGATATCCGCTTTGAACAGCGTGAGCCACCCACAGAAGACAAGGTTGTTCAAATCAACCTAGGAGATGAGGCCAACCCCAAGCCCATCTTCATAAGTGACGGACTGTCACTTTCAGAGAAGAAGGATCTAATATCTCTTGTACAAGAGTATATAGACGTCTTCGCCTGAAATTACGAGGACATGCCTGGACTTGATCCTCAAGTGGCTATGCACCGCCTCAACATCAATCCGGACGTAAAACCTGTCAAACAACAGCAGCGACGGTTCCGTCCAGAGATAATGGAGGCCATCCAATCGGAAGTCAAAAAGCTTATTGACTCTGGCTTCATCAGGGAGGAACAACATCCCGACTGGGTAGCCAACATCGTCCCCGTCGCCAAGAAGAACGGGAAGATCCGGATCTGCATCGACTTCCGCGATCTGAACGAAGCCTGCCCCAAAGACGAATTCCCATTGCCAATCACAGATGTCATGATTGACAATACTTGTGGATTAGAGCGAATGTCCTTCATGGACGGATTCTCGGGATACAATCAAATCAAGATGTACCCTGACGACAAAAAGCACACCTCCTTCAGGACACCTCTAGGAGTATACTGCTACACCGTCATGCCCTTCGGTCTGAAGAATGCAGGGGCAACATACCAACGAGCCATGATTGCCATTTTCCATCAGCAGATACGCAAAACGGTGGAATGTTATGTTGATGACATTGCGGTAAAAAGCCGCACTAAAGGTGATCACATAGCTGACCTGAAAGTGGTCTTCGACATCATGCGGGCTCATCAATTGAAGATGAATCCTACAAAGTCCTTCCTGGGGGTGGCCAGCGGCAAATTCCTAGGGTTTGTGGTAACTTCCACCGGAATTCATTTGGATCCAGAGAAGATTCGCGCCATTCAGGAAATGCAACCCCCGAGAAGCCTCAAGGAGCTCAGAGGATTGCAAGGACGACTGGCATACATCCGCAGGTTCATCTCAAATCTCTCCGGGAGATGCCAACCCTTCGCTAAACTAATGAAGAAGGGTGTTTCGTTCATTTGGGATGACGCTTGCCAACAAGCGTTTGAGGAGATCAAACAATACCTCACCCAACCACCAGTCCTTGCAGCTCTTGTATCCGGAAAGCCTTTCCTGGTGTACGTCCGGTCAATGGATCATTCTTTGGGAGCTCTACTAGCTCAGAATGATGATCAAGGACGAGAACAAGCAATCTACTATCTAAGTAGAACAATGATCGGAGCCGAACATCGGTACAACCCGATCGAGAAGGAATGTTTGGCACTGGTGTTCGCTATTCAGAAAAT
Source organism: Agave tequilana (assembly GCA_038442645.1). Taxonomy (NCBI): domain Eukaryota; kingdom Viridiplantae; phylum Streptophyta; class Magnoliopsida; order Asparagales; family Asparagaceae; genus Agave; species Agave tequilana. The sequence continues at coordinate 295,499 of JAVJIF010002335.1, forward strand.
GCGACACTATCTGGTAGGCCAAACTATAAATGTTATATCAAAAGTCAATCCTCTGAGGTTGCTTATGACAAAGCCTTCGTCATTGAATGGCCGGCTGGCAAAATGGGCCATATTGCTCTCCCAATATGAGATGCACTTTTTACCCCAAAAAGCCATTAAAGGACAAGCAGTGGCGGACTTCTTGGCCGAACATCCAGAGCCGAGGGCAGCCAAACTCTACGAGGATCTCCCAGATGAGGTCGCCGAAGTCTACCTCACTCAGACATCGTTCGAAAGTCAAGTATGGCAACTTTTCTTCGACGGTGCATCGAGAACAAGTCCAAAGGGACACACAGTAGCGGGGGTAGGAGTAGTACTCGTCTCCCCATAAAATTATGTGATTCCCCGAGCTATCTCACTAACTGAGCCCTGTTCCAACAATGTGGCGGAATACAACGCTCTTTTGATTGGGATGCAATTCGCCGATGAGATTGGCGTTAAAAATCTCAAGGCATACGGTGATTCTAAACTCATCGTTAGCCAAGTTCGCGGAGAGTACGAGGTCAGACATGAAGATCTAGTACCCTACTACAACGCGACAATTCACATGGCCGAGAGGTTTTCAAACTTCTACATTGACCATGTACCGCGCAGACAAAATGCGCATGCAGATGCACTTGCATCCCTTGCTGCTTCCTTAGCTCTTCCAGCTGGAGCAATGGAGAAAGTATTCGTCTACAGCTACGACCTGTATTGTCCGAGAGTCACTCTTGAAGACTACCCAGGGTCAACGGGAGATCGTCGCGACAAGGAAGCACTTGAAGTGACAACCGGTCCAGAGCCTAGAGACTGGAGATTCCCCTACATTGATTTTGTCTTATACGGCATCTTGCCTGAAGACACCAAGGAGGCGGCTGCCATTCGAAGGAAAGCCCCCAAATTCTACTACAATGCGATTACACGAACATTGTATCGTCGATCGCATGACGGGATCCTGCTCCGATGCCTCTCATCAAAAGAAGCCCACGGAGTGTTGAAAGAAGCCCACGATGGTATGTGTGGAGCTCATCAACCTGGCCCGAAATTGGCATATCGACTCCAAAGATTGGGTTACTATTGGCCCAAGATGATTGCCGATGCAGTCACCTATGCAAAAAGATGTCACGCCTGCCAAGTAGATGGCGATTTCATCCATCAAGCACCAGGGTACCTCCACTCTACGACCTCCACCTGGCCATTTGAAATGTGGGGGATGGATGTGGTTGGTCCCATCAGCCCACCATCATCGAAAGGACATCGGTTCATTCTAGCAATAACCGATTACTTCTCAAAGTGGGCCGAAGCTATTCCTTTGAAGGAGGTAAAGTCGTCTAACGTGATCAAGTTCGTGAAACATCACGTCATTTACCGCTTCGGTGTACCTCGGCGGATTGTCCATGACAATGGACCCCAGTTCATCAGCCAGGCTTTTCAGAGATTCTGCGCTAAGTTCAGAATCCAGAGTGTGTCCTCAACGACATACTATCCTGCTGCTAATGGCCTCGCAGAAGCTTTCAACAAGACTATTGGCAAGCTTCTCAAGAAATTCGTCTCGAAAAGTCAACGAGACTGGGACGATAAGTTGGGCGAATGCTTATGGGCCTATCGCACAACTGTGCGAACCCCAACTAAAGCCACGCCGTTTTCCTTGGTGTACGGATGTGAAGCCGTTCTTCCGCTGGAAATCCAAATTCCATCTCTACGCGTCGCCTTGACAGCGGAGATGACAACAGAGGAGAAGCATCGATAGCGACTCCAGGAGTTGGAAGCCTTAGATGACAAACGTTTGCAGGCCCAACAACAAATCGAGCTTTACCAGGCTCGTATCACCAGAGCCTTCAACAAGAAAGTCAAAGCGCGAACTTTCAAGAAAGGCGACCTTGTCTTAGCCGTTAGAAGACCCATGGTCATGACGCACAAGACGAAAGGAAAATTCCAACCCAAATGGGAAGGACCGTTTGTAGTAGAGTCAGTCTACTCAAATGGATCATATCGCCTCATAATCTCGAATGGCGATACACTTATGATGCCAATCAATGACAAATTCTTGAAGAAATACTATCCCTAGATGGTGTTCTTCCACCGATCAAGTTAAAAGTACACCTCTGATCGAATATCCGACGCCGCCGACGGCTAAGGATAGAGGAAAATGTTGGCTTCTAAGCCCAACATAAGTCTTCGACAACTTATCATGCTGAGGGGAATAGCATGGCTAGCCCAACTCAAACGGTAGTTGGTAAAGGCACCTCAAATCCATTGATAGCTGAGGGTTTGCTAAAAATCCTAAGTGGACTTGGTTCCACTCTTTCCTCCAAAATTCCTTACCAATTCTCATCCATAGAATGGTAGGTCTACCAAATGCAATCATTACTATGTTAACACTATACCTTTGGTAATGAATACTCCTTGTCGAGTACAAACTTTGCTTGCTAACTCTACATAGAGTAGCAAACTTTCAAATTTGCCAAGTTAACACTATACCTCTGGCACTTCAAATTTCACTTGTCAATTCTCATCAATAGAATGGCAGGTCCTCAAATTGCTCCTATCACGAGCTAATTCTTGTCAAGTTAATATCACACCTCTGACAAACCACTGTTCAAGTTAACATTATACCTCTAAACAGTATATCAAGTGTCTGGCAAGTTAATATCACACTTCTGACAGTCACCTTTCTTCAGACTTCCGTATCGAAGCTGAAATGGACGATGCTAAGTTAACACTACACTTCTAGCATCCGAGTCATTGTTAAGTTCAACAATACACCTATGGCCATGACCTTTCCTCGACTTCTTTGTCTAAGCCGAGACGACTAATGCCAAGTTCAACATTACACCTCTAGCATTATCCTCACTGTCAAGTTAAACATCACACCTATGACAGTGACATCCTCAGTTTTCCCAAATAAAACTGAGAAACTTCTGAGTTAAGTTAATATCACACCTCGAACTCACGTCCTTGTCAAGTTAACATTACACTTCTGACAAGACTACTTCCAACCCGTTAAGTTAATATCACACCTCTAACGGTAAAAACTTTCCTAGATTCCCCGTGAGTCTAGTTTCATCTGATATTCTCCCCAACAGAGTATCAAGTTCATTTAGAAGCATTGTTAGGTTAACATCACACCATTAACAATGTTTTCGCCAAACTCCCCAGCTGATCTTAAATCAAGTTAATCCCAAACCCTTGATAAAAGTTCATCTTCCCTGGGGGTACGAACTCCACCTGTCACTTTCTTTTACAAAGTGGCAGGTCCACAAAAAATCATCCCATCCCTGTCAAGTTAATATTACACCTCTGACAGTATTATGAAAGTTCCTGAAATAGGATCTTTCCTTATTTTTGACTTATTAAAATTAACATCATAATTTTGATAAAGTCAGAAGATTCTTTGCTTCTACGTGTCTAACTGAAGACAATGAAGGAGGTAAAAAGAAAAGTGTCACTTTTATTTATATCCAAACATATGAAAGTGATACAAAACGCTCTCTTATACAATAAGATTGAGTGTTACAATTAAGGAGTACAAAGAAGTCCCTCTCTCTCTCTCTTAGAGGCCGTACTCACTCCTTGAAGCCGCATCCGATCCCAAGTGCACGATGTCTGGAGAAACGCCAAAATGTGGCGACAATTGCACTCTGATGCACGACGCCAACTTCGAAAGAGCCCTAGCTGACTAAGCTAAGAGCAATGGTGTCCTTGAGGTCCGGTGGCAACAGAAAGTCCTGCTACCCTTCGTTCACGAGCCTCTCCTTCCCCAGTAGGCCATCCAATGGACATAGAATGTCCTTGACGTCAATTCTGGAGTGGGAGAGGAAGAGGATCTTATCCGCCACCACAACCGCCGGAACCTCCTCGCCGTCATACTCACCCTGACCATCTCTTGCCATCAGACATGGTTGGTGCAGGGGATCTGAAGAGACCTTGGCGAGAGTTGGGTCCTCGTCAGAGACATAACATATTCTCTTATAGGTGATGAGGACCATAACATATTCTCTTATAGGTGAACATCGAACAAGTTCGCCGGCAGAAACATTCTTCCAGGGGCCCAGCAAACCTGAAAAAGGACGATCAAGCCTACCTGCAAAGAATAAATAAGAGAGTTAGAAAATTTGAAACTTGGTATACTTCAAAGAATACTAAGTAATAGACGCGGCCATTGTGGAGGACTTCAGACGCGGGAATGACCCGCACAGTCAAACCACCGCGTCAGCAGAAACAGACGCGAGTCAAAACTGTGGAACACACAAGATTCAAACGCGGTCTCAGTTTGCACCCGCGCCTAACGTGCAAGACGCGAAAAGGCACAGACGCCGAAAATTGCCATCTCCTTGTTGAGTGAACAGGAGTTGCAAGGTTCAGGTCTGAAACCTCTAGCCCAAATTGGAATTCATCCAAGGCATTGGCTATAAAACGCGCCAAGGCAATGGCCGTGAAACGCGAGCTTCATGAGCAAAGCCAGCGCCAAGTGCCAAAGGCTTCTGCACTCGCGTCCAGAGAAATTCAAGTCTGCGGCGCAAATTCCAGAAGGAATGCACCAACACAGACTTCATGAAGGGGTCCAGATGATGATAATGCCAAGGTACAAGCCGTGGTATACTAAAATATCATGGCGAGACGGGACGGCATACCCGTGGAGGCCTCTATCAAGAGTTGGACTCCCTGCATCAGAACGCGGACGCGAAAGAGGGGCAAAGAGATGTTTTCTCCTGAAGAGACCAAACAGAGGCATAAATGCTCTGGGTCATCTTCATCCACAGAACCATTGTCGTCCATGGAGACAGAACCCCTGTTAAGAAACTCTCTCTGAAGGAGGCGGGACTTCTCAGAGCAAACCAAAGAAAAAACAGTCCAAAGATTGTTGAAAAAGGGAGAGGGTGAGCCCTATTTATAAGCAGTCCCTAATAACCGTCATTAATGGTACGACAATCGAAACCGTCGCGCACGACCGTCGAAGTCCAATAGAAGACTGACGCGTGGAACGCTGCTTTGAAAACCGTCGAGAGCGCCGGTTTTCAACCGCCAGCGTCGGTTTTGCATTTAAGGGCATTAACGCCTAAATCCAATGAGGAATCGACGCGTGGACAACTGCCTTGGGAAGCAACGGATGACCCGATTTCCCAATCGACAGTGAAGACTTGACGTTCAAAGATTCCCAAAAATCTTTTAAGTCAGACTGCATTAAACGCAGATGGGAAAGTCGCGTCCCTTTAGCAAACAATGCTGCGTCCCTCGCGTCTGCTCATTCCGCGTCTTTCGTAGTAAGACAAAGTCGCGTTATTCGGACGCCGCGTCTCACCATGTGATTTGATGCCGCGCCTCATCAAAAAGGACTTAGTTCTACCTAAGTGCCTAAGTTTTGACGCCGCGTCTCACTCTGTGATTTGACGCCGCGTCTCACCAAAAGAACTTAGTTCTGCCTAAGTTCATATAGACCTATGGCCGCGTCTCACCTTGTGATTGACGCTGCGTTTCATCAAAAGGACTTTGTTCTACCTAAGTCCCTATGAATCAATGCCGCGTCTCATCAAGAAGATTAAGAGTCGACGCTGCGTTTCATTAAAAGAATTTAGTCTCACTTAAGTTCAGCATGCACAGTCAATGATCAAGAAGTTGAATGCATCTACAGCAAAGCAAAAAAGATGGAACAAAAACTTCAAGGACTTTTTGATAAAAGTGGGTACAAACACTCTTGGTAAACAGAGTGTCCTCTTCTTTTCAAAAAAAAGAGAAAAAGAAGAAAAGGCTAAAAATCCTGGTTCGGTAAGGAACGGATGCGCTCCCTAAGGCGATGAATCTTGTGCTGACGCACCACCTCAGCCTCCATGAAAGCTTGGGCCCGCAGATCCGCCTCAGATAAAAATCCCTGTGCCTGTGCCCGAAGGGACTCCAGCTTGGATGAGCGAACAGAGAGGTTTGCTTCAACTTGCGTCTTGGTAGCCTCCAACTCCGCCAGCTTCTTTTCAGCATCGGCAAGCCTCCGCTCGTTAAGAATGATCATGGCCTCAGCTCTGGCTATAGCGGCCCGAGAGTCAAGGATAGCTTGCTTTGTAGCCTGCATAGTCATTTGTGATTCCTTGGACTCAATTGCCAGCCTTTTATGATCAGCCTGGAACCCTTCAAGAAGACGGGTGTTGTCATTTATCTTCTCCTCCACCTCCCGTCGCTCCTGCTCTTGGATAGCGAGGAGTCTATTCAGAGTTTCCTGGGCGTCGTGGATTGAGCCGGCATCCTCCAGAGATCGAAGCTCTCTCAGGTCTTGTCCCAGCTGCTCCACCACTAACAAACACGCTTGGGCTAGCGAAGGGCCCCCGGCCAACTTGACGTTCTCGGCCAGGTTTCCAAGAAACGTCTCGGCGAATTCAAAGGAGCTGCCCCCAGACAGGATGAAATCGATGCATTCTCGCATCGAATCAAAGAACTGCTGCACCGTATGGCGTGCCAGGAACTCCATGCTGTCATCACCCGAAGTGCTCCCCGACCCCCTTTCCATCACGGGGTAAGGGATGTAAGGCGGGTCTTCTCGCACAAGAGTAGTGCTGGCTGCTGGTACGGCAGGAGCAAGAGTAGCCTCTGGCGCTTCTGGAAGTACTACCTCTACAGGAACCTCCACGACCGATGACGGAATCATAAGCACGATCTCCTCAGAAACCTCGGCCAAGGCTTGAGTTGTGTGGTCTTCCGGAGGGACACTGACCGTTGGGCTCTCCGCCTGAACTCCCTCAGTTCTCTCTGCAAATTACCTCAACGTTAGCCACAATGGTGAAAAGCAAAACACTCAAGACATCAAAGCTCCCTTACCAGGTTGGAGATCCAGATGTTGAACCCTTGGGCGAATCCTGCGGAGTGGGAGTCTTCCCGACTTCAGTGGTGGCCTCCTCGTCTTGCAGAACGAGAATCTCCCCGGCTTCAGGAATGGCTTCCTCTGCCGGCAAAGTGGAGATCTCCCCAACTTCAGTGGTCGCCTCGGCAACCGAAGTCTCAACACCTTCTGGCTGGGCCGACTCTTGCACCGTCTCCTCGACATGCGAAGAAGTTGCAGCTTCGACGTCCTTAGCCAACCCTGCAGCATAAATGAAGAATGTTAAAACCTTCTCTTCAAAACGAGAAGGGAAGTTTGGACAGAAGATGGAAAGAGTACCTTCAGCGGGGATAATCGCCAGCGGTGATACAGTCGATGGCTCGCCCCCATATATTTCCTCCTCCGAGATGTGGGAGAATTTGCTCTGATCAGGAAGAGCGGGTTCATCGCCGTAGTCGACCTCTTCTTCAAAATCGCTTTCCCCTGAGAACGAGGAAGACGACAGCTCAATGCGAGGAAGCTCTGCAACTGGAGCCATGCCTCCAATTACCCCAGTGGTAGGACTAGGGTCAACTGCCCGAGGACTGAAAATGAAGACACAAGGAGACCCCGGCTGCTGTGCCTCATCTCTCCCTTCATGAGCAGAAGAAGGCTCGGGCTGAGCTGAGATTCCCGCAATCTCAACATCCCCTCCGCTCATTATATCGACCTCGAGTGACTCGTCCTCTTCGGCGACGGTGGGTTTGTCAACAAGCTCCCCTTCCTCCGCGGTCCCGCTGTGCGACCTGGGAGCACGAACTAAAGGGACGTCCTCTTCGGACATCGCTTCTCCCCTCTGTTCCTCGACACCAGCAAGGATGCCTTCGGAGTGGGAAACTTCGGCCGATAAGTCCCTCCGAACCTTCTTTGGGACAGGCTCAGCAATAGAAGCAGAGCGTTGACGACGCTTGCTCACCGCCTGTCGAGACTTAGTTGCCCGCGGCTCCTCCCTCATTGCTTGTGGCTCCGCCCTTGCCGCTCGCGGCTCTGCACTTGTCGGCCGCGGCTCCGCCCTTATTGCTCGTGGCTCCCTGCTCGATTTTCTCCCGACCTCCTTCTGGGCCTTCAGATACTGTTCGACGAGTTTTGAGCGTTTATCGGACTCTGACCTTGCCTCGAGATTTGCATTGATGCTCTCAATACATGAAGACTCCGGAACAAGGTCTGGTGTCTGGATGGCTTGGAAGTACCAAGTGCAGAAGCTGAAGCTCATACGGCGCTTGGACCCCTCGATAGGTAGACGGAATGTGGCTCCCATCCCTCCGGCCACACTGTAGTACCAAGCCCGAGCACCTTCGAACAAGTTCCCTTCGAAGGCAAGTCGAGCATTGGGATTACCGACATAAAGTTGATCGTAGCCGAACTGTCGGGCAAAACGACTCGGCATGTACGGCTCGATTGTGCATGAAGTCCCTTGCCGGAACAGCACATATCCTGGCCGGATGTTGATCAACCACCAGAAGACTCCCGATGACAGTTGCGTGAAGTCATCCCGGCCAGCGGAATCAGTGAACAGCTCCCCGAAAGCTGCACCAGGAATCTCTGGAAAGCAGCGGTTGAGCTGGTAGTTCGTGGCGTCTGAAAGACACTTCCGAACGTAATATATGTAGGCGTCACGCCAGTCCGAACGTTCCAACCGCTGCACAAAAGGGACAGGACCCGCACTCTCACGCGCCGGCGTCATCAAGGAAGGGCAATGCATCACGTACCAAGCCATGAGGTACGTGTAAGGCAGCTCGATCCGAGGGTTGGGACGCTTCACTGTCGGATTCCCCTCTGAGTCAACATACGGCTTTCCATGGGAATCAACAGTCTTCGGTGGCTCGCAGAAATTCTTGGCTAGCGCCCGCAGCCCTCTCTGAATACCAGCCGCCACGGCCGGGAGAAGGGCTATGGGGTTGCCATGAGCCAGGAGCACCGCCGGGTACACCACGTCAGCAATAATAACTTCATGTGGCAGCGTGGGCACCACACAACGCTTTAGCCACAGCATCAAGAAGCCCGCCAGCAGTGCCCGATCGGAGATAGGGGTACGGGCTTGATGGTGAAAGCTTTCAAAAACCAGGTCAGGGTCGAAACCGTCCTCGTTCGAAACCGTGGTGTAGAAGCCCTCAGAAGCCTTGTCGATCCTGTCTTCGATCTCCCTGTCGGAACTGGGAGCCAGTCGGGTTACCGGGAGGTCTTTATTATTGACATTGTTGAACAGGTAACCGGCCCAAGACAGTTGCTTGACTCCCTGCGACCTCCAGGCGGTTATCTGGCCGCAAATGTGGAAGTGACATAACACCTCCCAGTAAGTCTCGTACACCCGAGGAAATTCTTTCTCCAAGAGGTGTAGTTCCTTAGTGGTCGGGACATATTCCTCATAAGGAATGTCCCCTGCTGCCAGCCCCGAGACCTCATGCAACTCGTGCAGTGCAAGGCCCATCTCTCCAACCGGGGTGAAGAATGTCCTCGTCGAAGAGTTATAACGCTCCAGGACCCCGAAGAAGTTATGAAAGCTAGGCGGGATGCCACACTGCACGGCCCTGACTGCTGGGTACAGTCCCACACGCTCTAGCAGATCCTTAAGATCGGCAAGGACGAAACTCACCATCCTGCCCCACCAATATTTCTCCGAAGAATGGACCCACCCGTACGAACGGAACTCGACAGGATAGTCACCCTCCGCTTCCATGAACGCGTTGAGGAAGGTAGTGCCAAGTTGTGGTATCTCCCCAGCCGGAACCTCAGACTTGCGCGACCCGGGGAACAGGCCGAGAACCGACTTGTCATGACTATCATAGCGGTGTACCTTCTGGAGGCCCAAGTCACCGAGGGTAATCTCAGGGACATATTGGGAAACGTCCCATTCCATCTTCCGAGGGACGGACATGTGCTGGAAATAGGACAGCGGGAACATCCTCTCCATGTCCGGAAGAAAGAATCTTCCACCTTTTATCTGACGGAGCCATTTATAAGTTCCGTCATACACACGATAGCCGCCATCTTTGATGCGATCTCCGAAGAAGAAGGCAGGCTTCTCCAGCTTGACGCCAGCATCCGTTTTGAATGCTGCATCGGTCATAAGCGCCCGAAGAGTTCTCATGTCAACATTAGAGAGCCTCTCCTTGCGATCCTGCAACCGGTCAGCAGTCACAGGGACAGTCCTTCTTAGCACAAAGGTCGAGTCCCGGTCAGCACCACCTACATGTCCAAAGTGGCGCGTCTTGGCGAGTGAGGCAGAAGGATGTGGCACTGCAAAAGAAAAGAACACTTAGTTAGATACTTTATTAGAAGCAAGAAAAAATGCTAAGTGTTCATAACCCAGACGCAGAAGAGATACTGGACGCAGGAATTATCAAATCCGCGTCCAGACCTGCGAATCTGCGTCCAAACGCAGAAGAGATACTGGATGCAGGAATTATCAAATCCGCGTCCAGACCTGCGAATCTGCGTCCAAACGCAGAAGAGATACTGGACGCAGGAATTATCAAACCCGCGTCCAGACCTGCAGGATCCGCGTTTCGCAAACCAAGACTTATGAGATTCAAGTACTTGGACTCAGACGCCAGATTCATAAGAACCAGAAGGCCCTACAACCCTTCATTCCTTGATGTCACTTCTGGGGTGCGAAAGGAAGGGAGTTATCCACCTTAACCCTTCCATCACCACAATCACCAGAAGTTAAAGTGGATAACTCACTTCCTTTCACACCCCAGATTTCTAAACCCTGCTTGGACTCAGGCGCCAGATTCATCAAAATCGGCGCCTGATGGCGCAGAACACAAGGATCAAGTCCGCGTTCTGCAAACCAAGACCGCGTCCGAATCCTTCACAATTAGAAATATTCTAAGTGAAGGATCCGAAGTGTAGAGCCCACTGGCGTCGGGTCATCAAACCCGCGCCTCGGTTAGCAACTCTGGTTATCAACTCAAAGACTGCGTCCAAGACCGCGTCTGAGAATCAAACCGGTTCATCTCCCGTGATTATAGTTCTTCTCCAAAAAGGATGTCTTTTAGGGATCTCTTAACTTTCAGTGATGGTGAAGTTCAGCCTAAACGGCATTTTACCTCGGAGAACATCATCCTGCGCGGAGGAAGCGCCCTCTGGGCCTCGGCGACGGTCGCCTTTGAGGACGATGCAGTTGGCTTAGTCTTGGGTGCCATCGATGTTCAAAAATCCAGTCAAGGAGATGAACAGTTCAAGATGAATAGAGAAGGAAATTCTCTTTCTTGATTTTCTCAGCGAGTGCGTTCGGAGAAGAAGAGGTATCTCTCCAACTGTTGCCTTTTATAGGCACAAGGATTCGCAAAGATACGTGGCGTGTGGCCCGATAGACGCTGCAGCGAGTCACCACTTGACGCGTGGAACCAAATCATTCTTGAACAGGGAAGATCATGCGCCACGACTCCGCAGCGAGTCATCGTTCGACACGTGGCGCAGTTCATTTAATGAACCGGGAAGTTCGCGCGCCAAAAGGCGAAATCCCGCCGGTTCCCCAGGCTAGCTGGCAGCGTAATCATGACATGGCACGGATCCGCACCCGACGGCCACGTCCCTTCGACGGTTGTGCCCCGTCAGCACCACCATAAATGCACCCAGAAAGTCGCGTTGCGTTCAGAAAATCACGTCTGTTCAAAGTCCGCGTCCATCCAAGCGGGCCTAACATCGCGTCTGCCTCATGGAAAATCAGGCGCGTTTCCATTGCCAAAAGACGCACCCCATGGAAGTCGCGTCTTTAAAGCAGTACCATCTCTGCTTTTCAAAAGGGACCTGCGTTCGGCCTCCTGCTTCTGCAAAAATCAGTTCGACAGTACACTGGCACAAGCAGAAGACCAACCACTCTTGGCTTAAAGCACACCCACGACAGACTTAAAAGCAATCGGGGAGGTTTAGACTGTGTATCTAGACACTCAACATGATCAACTCTGGTGGCTTTAAAGAGTTCAACAGTACACTCACGAAGACCAACTTCAGATAAGATCAAACCCGGAGCCTTAACAGCCTAGTCATGAAAGTGAATTCAGCTAGAGTTCAAAGTATTTCAAAATCCGTCCCAGTTAACTGCGGAATATCGAAAACTTTGGAGGGGGTTCTGTAGGCTGTCTAAAAGTCACTAAAAGACAAGCCACTTAGAAGCAGAGTCTCAAGTTCTAGACGCTAGGGATCGACACCCGCGTCTCAGCATCAAGTCGCGTTGGCTCGACACCCGCGCATCTCTCGAGCATCAAGGCGCGTTGGCTCGACACCCGCGTCTCAGTATCAAGGCGCGTTGGCTCGACACCCGCGTCTCAGTATCAAGGCGCGTTGGCTCGACACCCGCGTCTCAGTATCAAGGCGCGTTGGCTCGACACCCGCGTCTCAGCATCAAGGCGTGTTGGCTCGACACCCGCGTCTCAGCATCAAGGCGCGTTGGCTCGACGTTCGCGTCTCGGCATCAAGGCGCGTTAGCTCGACGCCCGCGCCTCAGTTGTAACTACCCGGATTATGGGGCCAGTCACCGCACATGTAGCGGGAAGTGGCCCCTCATTGTGGAGCGTTTTCAGGGGGCACGTTCACCCCCTGGGACCTCTATAAATAGCCCTGTTTGCATCAACGACGACGACAGAAGGCGGCAGCATAAGGACGGGCATCGCACGGTCGGTGAAAATCAACAGGCAAGAAAGAGGAGATCATCAACAGAGAGAGCCCGACTCTTCAAGCTAACTTGCTGCGTACAAGTTGCTCTTCGCCTACCTTCTCTTTTAGAGTTTTGGTAGACGGAGCTGAGTTACTCCTTCTGCCTACCGAAGAGAAGATCCCTGACGGTCTAGACGATCATCTGGTCAACGGAGAACAAGATTCACTCTCCATCGCCCCACGAAGAACCCAGCATTAAACAAAGGGGGGATTCAAGATTCAACATCCTCCCTCCCTTGTAACTGGAAAGCAGGAGAAGTTTTGTTGTAATTTCTTTCGTTTGATTCAAGGAAAACTTTACAGCGAATCTCTTTTTCTCGTCTCTTTTCCGGAGCATACACTATGTATTGCCAAATTATTTTTCAAACAATTATAAAATATTTGAAAATGAGTTTAATTTCAAAAAACTACATGAACTTTCTTGAAATTATTCGATCGAATGCATGTTTATCGGGCGACCGACCAGTTGACTGGCTAACCTGCAGGTCGACCGACTAGCACCAGTTTGGTCTCAGTTGGAGATTGGTTGACCGAGCGGTCGACTGACGTCAACAGTCAGTTCAATATTTTGAACTACCAGTCGACCAACCAGTCGACCAAAATTCTGATAGTGCTACAGTAACTGCTAGTTTTAAAATTCTGGGATTTTTACTCATTCCCCAACAAATAATTTTTTTCCTTTTTTGGATCTAATCTCTTTCCTAATGGCCTGATAAACAATTCTAATAGTGTTTATAACTTGCTATATATATATATATATATATATATATATATATATATATATATATGTCTATATATATATATATATATATATATATATATATATATATATATATATATATATATATATATATATATATATGTATGTATAGGAGAGGACTAGATGCAAGAAAATCTTTTGGTTTTGAAAAATTAAGTTTATTCAAAAGAGAAAGTTTTCTAGTTTTCTTACTTCAAGTGCTCTCATTTTGAAATCAATTTCTGCAAATTTTCAGCTCTTAAATTCATTCATTTCGGCTGAATTTTCTATCTTACAAACTTCTTGAGCTTAACTTCTCATCATATATTATAGGAAATTGTAAAAGAAAGTGTTTGTGATCTTTGTGGTCACCAAGAGCTTGTAAACCTCATTAACGTTATGCTACCTCTTTTGTAGAGGATTGAGAGTTGGAGTTGTGTATTCCAATCTTATGTAGACTATTGTAGTTTCTTTGTTGAGGCTCGTTTGTGAAAAATCCTTAGTAGATAGTGAAATCCTTCACGCGATGAAGGTGGGAACGTAGAGTTTTGTGGTTGAACCTCGAAACAAATCTCTTGTACTCGTGATTTCTTTCTCTCTTACTCTACTCTACTTACTATTGCTTACACTTATATTTTATATTCATTTTCACTTGCTATTCATTTCTAGCATCATTTAAACTTGTCGGTTTTTACTCTCTCAATCAAGAAGGCAATTGAGCACGATAACTCATTGTCTAGAGGAATATAGAGGAAAAGTTCTAAAGCTCTTCATAAGGAATCTGGCTTCACTTCTTGATTTGAGTTGACCATTTGCATCATTCATTTTATAATTATTGTATTTTCACATTATTGATCATTAGTTTAGTACTACTACAACACCTATTCACCCCCGCTAGGTGTACTTTCATCTATCTGTCTCAGTCAATAACTTCATTATTTATTATCAAAATAAGAGATAATATTACAAGATATTTTTTAAACTAAAAAACATTTAAGTTAGGAAAGAGAACTTATCAGATTCCTAACCCAAACAATTTATTTAGTGTTCATCTATAGAATCAATTGTCGCATGAGACTCTTTGGATAATTTTTATCTTTGAAAAGATTAAATTTGAAATGACATAGGCAAAGTAAATGGGATATGATCCGAAAATAATCAGTTCAACAATCTAAAAACAGTCAATTCCTCAAAATTTGAGTCTAAAGGCCAATAAATAATTTCAAAAAGTAAACAAAACTTAGATCCTCCCAATAACAATCACCTCTTCAAAAAACAAGAAGAAGGAAAACAAAATAAATTATTTAAAAACCTAAAAGAAAAGCAACCGTACTAAAAAAAAAAAAAAATCCCTCAGCAATCCTCGTCTCTTTCGATCTATCCTTTTCGATTCAGAATTTCAATATAATAGTTCTCAAACAAAATTAATAATAATCATACATGATTAGACCCAAATAACATAGATAGGCTTTGATACCACTTGTTAGAATTTATTTATCTGAAAAATCCATCTATATATAAATCTAAGTATCATGTATGATGAATCTTAATGGAGGAGCTTTAGATAACATGCCTCTTTCAAGGATGATGAATTGTACTCGAGTCTGGATCGCCGCGGTAGAGAACGTGATGGAGAGGCTTCTCTCTGCTTAACCTAACCTCCTATGGGCAGAGATAAATGTATAGCTGCAGAGAGAGACTCTCTCTATATATAATCTTTTGATTAATGGACTTTCCATAATTTTCTGAACCCTAATAAGAGAGTAGCACTTGGTCTCCCGATTTTTATAACTTAGTGCATCTATTAGACACACCTTATATTGACTAATATAAACTTCACGTGTGTCATGATATAAGATAAAAAATAGGGTATAGATCGAATCAGGAAATATCTTACAGCTATAAGCTGGAAATCGAAATCAGGCTGAGTGCTAGATCAAAATTATGAGCTAACAAGTGTCTATTCGGTTATATACTTTTTGATAAACCTTTAAATTTGTTTAGAAAATAAATACACTTCCTACCTTTGTATCACTTAACAGCCATCCTAAGTCATTACCACCCCTTAACTGTTACATCCCCCTAAGTGTAACTCTGTTAACTTGGGCATGTTTTCATGTGATCTTTACAATCTTGAGCCATTTCTTTCCACTTCTTCATTTTCCCATTCCCTCTGCTCTTTAATCTCCCCACCTCCCCCCCCACCCCCCCCCCCCCCCCCCCCCCACCCCCCCCCCCCCCCCCCCTCCCCCCGCCCCGCCTACACCCCAAAAAGAAATAAATAAATAAATAAATAAAAACCCTTCTCTCTGTCTGGAATCTCTTTTTTTTTTCCTCCCTTGAAGCCGAATTGTTGGATTAGGTTTTAGAAATTGTTATTCTTTTAAAAAAATGAATTTGTTAGAAAAGTGAAAGCACAAGGACTAAACAAGATGAATTTGGATTCTATGAAATGTTTAATCCTTTAAGAGGAGGAAGGAGAAGAAGATCTAAATTGGAAAGTTTTAGCAATCTTCAGAATTTTGTCCTCAAAAACTACACTTTTATAATACATGAAAAGGAGGAAGTGTTTACCGTATATAAAGGAGAAAGAGGAATAATATCAAATTGGAGAACTTAGGAAATTTCCCTTTAGAATTTTTTTTCCCTAGAAATTTAAAGAGGAGAGAGAAGATGGAGAAAATTAAGATAAGAAATTTAAGAAACTTTTAGAATTCTTCTCTTAACAAAAAAAAGGATTTTGTGAAAAATGAGGATATCAAAATTGGGGACTTTTAGCTTTTTTCTTTAAAAAATCCTATTATGATTTGAGATTCTCTTTTAATAGTGATTCTCTTTTTCTTAATTAAAGCAAGGATTCATTATTATAATCTAATATTAATTAGGATTTTTCAATTGCTACTCAAATTTTAGAAGAAAAATTTCGCTACAGCTACTTACTTTGCTTCATAATTAGAAAAAAAATTCAGTGTCATAATTTAATTCGCTACAGCCTCATCTATATTAGTATAAATTGATTCCTCACTATCACCATTTTTTTATACATTTTTATTTCTATTTCTATCCTTCTCCATTGCCCCCGACGTTGCTCTCCCTTCAACCACAGAGTAATTAACGGGTTGACCTGTATGGCCAGGTCACCGTGGGTGTTAGAAGGGGGCGAGGAGCCCCTTCTCGGGGTCTCAGGGATTGGAGCCCCCGGACCAAATTTTTTGGGCTCGACCTTTTGCAGCTCTTTTTTATTTGAGCTCACAATGAGTTTTTGTTTGTGTTTGTGTTTATGTTCGATGTGGTATTTAGATCTAGAAAAAATTGGGGATTATTCGATACAAGTGAACGGGGTCGATGCTGAATTAAGACTTTGACTCATGATCACAGTTCTATTAGAGGACTACGACCATGACCACGACTATAGCCGTAGTCCTTTATTAGAAAACTGCGAATATAGTCGTAATCTTTTTATTAATTGAAATTTAGGGTATTTTTCATAGACTGCGATGATTGTTAAAGTCTCAATATAGGCTGAAAAATTATATTTTTGTGAAGATTGTGATTATGATCGTAGTCTTAATAAAAATTAAAAAATAAGGCACCATAAAGGGGACTGCGATTATGGTCGCAGTCATATAAAAATTCAGAAACATGTCCTTATAGACAGGACTGTGATCATGATCGTAGTTCTATAATGACTCAGAAATATTGCATTTTTGCAAGGATTGCGATCATGATCACAGTATCAGAAATAAGACATATTTGTTAGGACTGTGATTATAACCGCAGTCTCAGAAATATAGTATTTTTGTGAGGACTGCGATGAGCATTTTTATAAGGACTGCGATCATGGTCACAGTCCTAAGAAATAAGTTTTTTTTTGTGAGGATTGTGATCATGGTTGCAACCCTCTGTTTACTAGCAGTTAGCATTTTCGAAGCGGTGCTCTCTATCACCAGTTATTAGATCATTATCGGTGAAGGTCAAAGCATCACATGTTAGCGCTCCACCCTTGTATGTTTGGACTTTGTATAGTGATTGCAATACAAGCAAGTATGGATTGGAAAGCGCATGCCTCTGCTTTTTAAAAATGATTAATGCAGGGGCATTTTGTCTTTCACTACTTAGGAGCGCTCTTCTCTTGACAGATGGGCGCACGTGATCGGTTTAAAAAAGGATATGACTGAAGCGAACAAATTTATGAAGCTAAGTTTTTTTTCTAATTACGATTTGACATTGAGGGGTGTAGCGAAATATCCCAATTTAGAAATTATGAGTTGGCTCAATAACCAATGCTATTATGATTTGAAATTCTCTTTTACTTGAGATTCTCTTTTTTCTTAATTAAAGATAAGGATTCATTATGATAATTTAACCATCTAAAATCGATCTTGATGAAAACGCTATCAGTCTAAAAAAAGAAAAGTTTCCTTTTCCTAATATTCTACTCTAATCATGATTTTTTAATATAAATGTAAACTCTTGAGTATGTGACAGTTGTCTCATAGTCCACTCATATCTCTTTACATTTTTTAATAAATAAAAAAGTTAATTTACAACAAACATCATGCTTTATATTACTCTCTCACTAAATATTATTATCATCTGAATCCAACTTTTTAGTAACTTTCAATTGTTTTCATGATAAATTTATTATAGCATTCAAATTTAAAATTATCTATTTAAAAATTATGACTATTTATTAATAATTCTATTATTTTATTTTGAGACTACATTAAGTATTTAGCATCTTAATTTCATCTAAATTTCTCTCTGTCAAAGAAATTGTGTTTCTTTTTAATACGTGCATCACACATGCCAATAATCTAGTGATTAAAATTGCAAAACCTATTAGATTTCAAATTCTCATAATTCTATTATGAAATTTGAAACAAAATTTAGATTGAGAAAAAATGAATTTCAAGCAAAAAAGAACTCCAAATACACACGCACTTGGTGCACGCACGTGTATTTTACTAATTACTAAAAATACGAAAAGAATAGGATTCCTCAATCCTCTCCAATTTCTCCTGTTTTTTTTTTTTTTTCAAGACTTTAAAATTGTTTTCGGCCATGTATTACAAATTACATGCTAATTAATTCTAAATCCCTGAACTCAAGCCATGGAAATTCTCAACAACAAAAGGGTAAAGAAACAAGAAGAAGACCAACCTGCTGCTGCTCCTGCAAATCAACTCCCAGGCGATCTCGTGTTGGAGATCTTCTCTCTTCTGCCTGCAAAGTCTCTGCTACGATTCAGGTGCGTCTCGAAACCATGGCGTGCTCTCACCTCCCATGCTCTCAAAAAGGTGCCCCTCGCCATGTCCGGCCTCTTTTACGATAAATCTCACTCTATACGATACGTAAGTACACACAACGATACTGATCTTGAGGGCTTTGATATTAGCCTTGCTTTCATGCCGAGTTGTCCAGGCCTTAGGATGTTAGACTGCTGCAATGGCTTGCTCCTCTGCTTTCGCTACAAGGCGATGTGCACCGTCAGTCCAGTTTCTCAAAAGGAATATTTTGTCTGCAATCCTGCCACCAAAATCTGGGCTAGAGTCCCCGCGGTTCCCCGTACAAGAGCCTGTATGTACACGCTGGATTTTGATCATCAAGCTTCGAGTCACTTCCGTGTCTATGCAGTTTGTCCTCAGGGGTCTCAGCGTCACAGCATTCTCGTTGCAGTCTTTTCATCTGAAACTGGCAGTTGGGCTCTGAGCGAGGAGCATCATACTGATTCCGCTATCAACGAGGGGTTCACGCCTGCAGTCTTCTTCAATGGGATCCTTCATGTGACTGGTCTCTGGCACCAGGTTATAGCTGGAATTGATCGAGAGGGGAAGGTCTGTCAGAGAATTAGGTTTCCTGGTGAGTATCAAAGCTTGAATATGACACAAGTGCGTGTTGGCCAGTCAGGCGGGTACTTGCACTTTGCATGTACATATAGAAACTCGATCGATGTTTGGGTCTTGAAGGAACATAACAATGATGGCTGGGTGTTGAAGCATTGTGTCCCCATGGGAGTTCTTATGGAAAAGATACTATGCATGAGTTCACCGCGGTATCTCAAGGACCGCTTGAATACACTTCTGATGATATTATTGTGGTCTACCAAGATCAAACTAAATAGATACGCGTTTCACCCTGACATGGATGTGATTTTTCTTGTGATGGAAGAGAAGTTGTACTCCTACAACCTGACCCTTGCCGAGTTGACTGAGGTTTGCAGCTCAAGACTTCCCATCTGGATGCCCTATTCACCCTGCTATTCTTATGATTTGGGAGGGCTAAACTTAAATTAGGGTGAAACAAAAAGGATGCAATTTGATCTTCTTCATTGTGTAAGAATTTTCGTCCCCTTGTTTTTTGAATCATTTACATTTTTTGAATGAATTTTAGCTTTTCTTTCTAAGAAATTAGTAGTCTAAAATAATATTCTCATTGTGCGTTTGAAAGTAAGTGCAGTTTGTGCTTTATTTTGGTTCTTTCTCATTGTGTCTTTAAAAAGAAGAAGAATTTGTTAGAAAAGTGAACAAGGACTAACAAGATGAAATTTGGTATTCTAAGAAATGTTTACAACTTTAAGAGGAAGAGGATGGTGAAGAAGATCTAAATTGGAAAGTTTTAGCAATTTTCAGAATTTTTTCTCAAAAACTATACTTTTATAATACATAAAAAGGAGGAAAGAAGATTGAATTGAGGAATTCAAGGAAACTATAGATTTTTTTTGCCCCCAGAAAATGAAGTGTTTACAGTTTATAAAGGGGAGAGAGGAATAATATCAAATTGGAGAACTAAGGAAATTTCCCCTTAGAATTTTTTTTCCAGAAATTTAAAGAGGAGGAGAGAGAAGATGGAGAAAATTAAGAAACTTTTAGAATTCTTCTCTTAAAAAAAAGGAATTTGAATGAAGGATATCAAAATGGGGATTTTTTTAGATATTTTCTTTAAAACTACAATATCTTTATAATTTTCATGAAATGAAATACGCTATAGAGAAGCCCACGAGTGATGCAAACAAATAGAGTTTTAACATAAAAGAAGCTTTTTTGAAAAAAGAAAGCTTCTTCCAGAGAATCTATATTTTAGAAACATGAACTAAGAAGATCAAATTGAAAAATTCTGAATCTTTTTCCAGAAGATGAAGTTTTTTAGAATTTATAAGGAGGAGGAATAAGATTAAATTAAAGAATTTATTATTTTCCCATTAGAAATAATAAATTCCAAAAATTGATGAACTTTTACAACTTATCTAAAACAAGAGAGTTTGTTAAGGATGAAGGAAATCAAAATGTAATATTAATTTGAAAATTTTTGTTCAGAAAATATATTATCAAAAAGCCGATGATGCTAATGAATAGATATTTAAATTATAAAGAAGTTTTTCCTATGAAAATTATATCTTACTAATTCTTCGATCAGACAAATTTTTCCATATAGTTGAATCTTAAACTGGAGATGTTAATTTGTCCACGAATAAATAGCATGTAATAATATGTGATGTGATCTTATAATTTCTACAATGAACAAACTTAGAGAGAATTTTAGGCCTCTCTCAATAAAAGCCTCAACTCAAGGATTGAGATGCTTATGTTACTATAAAAAACCAAGCTAAAACAATCTTCAAAACAATTTGTGCAAAGCATATTTCAATAACCATTTTATAATTATTGTCCTATACTTTAAAATAGTGAATTATTATTTCTATTTCAGTATTCCAATGTTTTTCGATACACACACAAACAAACGTAAAGTCATAAAATGGTTTGTAAATCTATGGAACAAAGCAATCAATAATTCCTTTCAAGTAATATGTAATATTTTCAAGAAGAACGTGTTCTTATATGACTTGAATTCCTAAGACCAGCTAGTACAAGCAACTTAAGATGGTATCCAATTTTTTTTTTTTTTTTTGAAAAGTCTTTGCAAGTTTCATGGGTGTGCTTCTCACAATCGAGTTGCAAAGTTTTGTATACTCTTGAAAAAGTTGTCTTATGTGACTAAAAGTAGCATAAAATTATCATGATATGACATAAATAAAATAAAATAAAATAAAATAAAATAAAATATCTTTGAAATTAACACAATTTCTTATGGAGATAGTTGATTATTTTTATTTTTTCTTTTTCCTTTTTTTTAGAGAGAAAAGGGTATGAGTGAATGTTGTTTATAATACGATTTCTGATAAATATTTAAATGGAAACTTATGGTGTCAATAACATGTCCCTAACAACTTTTTATCTACAGCTTTTAGAGTGAACAAAATATCTGCTACCCTATTTAACCAATAATACAAAATCAGTATATTTAGAAAAGAAAAGAAAAGAAAAAAAGAAAGAAAGGGTGGAGGCCTAGGTTCAATTGTGCATGGTGAATGACATCTAATCAATCACTTCTCACTAGCATCTAATTAATTTGATAGAAAAACTAAAAATGTGATTATGAAAATTTATGTCAAAAAAAATAAATGTTGAAAAAAATTAATGAAAAGTTGAAGTAAACTTCTTTTAGATGCCACATATTGATTCTTCACTAGACAAATTCTTATAAATGATAGCAAAGCTTGTGAATTCAAACTTATGATCAAGTCACATCGAAGCCACACTTCAAGGAGGGAAACCCAACAGTGACCGAAAGAAGCCGAATCTCTCTAATCAAAATTTGAATAATAGAGAACCATCTTTAGTTTAAATCAATCCATATTTTAAGCAAGTTTGAAATGTTATTTTGATCTTATCAAGTGTTGAAGTGTTCGACTTTTATATCCCATACTTGGAATTTCACTCACAAACACGAAGTACAATTGAGCTTGGTTATATGATAATGAAAGTAAAAACTAAGATCTAATCCTTACCAAGAGAGGAAAGAGTTTTTAATATGAGAAGAATCTAGAGAATAATAACTCTTGTGAAATTTGATTACGTATAGCTAGCTAAAACTGATTTAGGATAATATTAAAATCTAGAGAACGAACTTTTTCCTTCACTTTATTTTTCCTTTATTTATTCCTACCTTTATTCTTGATTTTGTGGGTATATCAACTGTAAATACTCACAAGACAATATTCGTCCATTAGGGTAACATGAGAGTTTAACTGTTTGTTGCATATGCTAAGTGCAATCATGATTCCTGCGAAAGTGAGTGAGAATTTCTTTGCTTTACTATATTAGTTAAGATTTTAAAGTTTTCATTTTACTTGAGGATCAGTAAAAGTTAAATATGTGGGTATTCTATTGAGCTCAAATTTCATATGTTTTTGCCTACCCATATTTATCAATTTTGTATCTAAACTAATGATAGTCAAGTGTTTTAGTTAATTTTGTAGAATATAGGAACCTAATGTAAATCACCTAGACGGGGGTGAATAGGTGATGGTTATACTAAATGGCAAATAATGCGGAATTAAAATTTACTTACTAGCAACCTAGTAAATACCAAACATAACATAAGAAATACTTGCAAATAAGTAAACAATATAAGTGTGCAAGTAAGTAAAGAGAAAGCAGAGTGAAGAGAGAAAGATTAAGCAAACACAAACATGATGATGTGTTACGAGATTCGAGCCACTGCTCTACGTCCCCATCTTCAACACTATGAAGGATTTTCACTATGACCGATCTCACTAGATCGTCAACCATTACAAGTTCTCACTAGAACTCAATGGACTCACAAATTCTCTCTCGCGGTGCCACAACACCAACAAAGGAGCTCACTAACTTACTTGAGGCCGCAACCTCTACAACTTCACAATAAAAGAAAATCGGTGATTTTCTCTTGATCACAAAAGGCTCACAAGTATAATCCTATAACCAAGATGAGAAGGTGAAACTCTTTAGGATTATGTAGAAGAAATAACTTGTAAAGATGTAGAGGGAAGGCTCAAGTTAAAAATCAAGAATGTGAAATTTTGGCTCAAAAGAGAATCTTTTAAGAAAAAACTAAAACTTGATTAAATCTTTTTGTATACTTGTAAAAACTTGTTCAAACTTCTTAATGGGTTTTCCTCTTGTCCCACTATTTATAAGGGATGAGAACATGAGGAGAAAACCTAAAAGAGTTGTTGGAAAAAGACCTAGAAAAAGACAAAAAGAAAAATAGCCGTTGGAAAAAATCAGAAGGAAATTCTTCTGTCGGTCGACCGGCTGGTCGACCGTCAATGATCGAATTTTCGATCGTTGGAGATAGCGGTCGATCATTTTCTCAAGCAGAGAGGCAAAGCTCTCTGTCGGTCGACCAGGGCGATTGATCGGGCCCAATCGAGAGCAAAGCTCTTGAAGTCGGTCGACCGCACGATCGACCGAAGTGCACATAATGCACTTGGTGCATGTCAGTCGACCGCTCGGTCAATCGACAGATCAATTATGCTCTGTCTACGGTCGACCGGTTGATCGACTGACCTTGGGCCAAAAGCCTGATTTGAAATTTTTTTTGAAACCAATCTTTTTCTGATAAAAATAAATTTTGTTTTTAAACACAAAATAAAGTTCTAGAGACTTGATAAGACCAGTGTGTGATCATGGATTAACACAAAATAAAGTTAGAACTATATTTTGTAAAAACACTTTTCTACATCGAAAATCGATTTTTTCGAAACGTGTTTTTCTGAAACTCGTTTTTCGAAACTCGATTTTGAAAACGGAAAAGAGAAATGTTTTGAAGTCTTTTAAAACACTTTAGGAATGTAGAAGATATGTGTGTGTTAATCCCAAAAGAGCTATCAACCTATATCATCTTAGTTTTAATAAATGACTAAATCCTATCTAAAATGTAAAAAGCAAAAAATACAAATCTTGATATAGTCTTCTCTTACAATCTTGATCCTTGAGCTCATGTATGTGCTTAGGCTCTAGGATCGACATGTTCTTGGCTTCCAAATATGTGAGTCTTATGATAGAAACGAAATGCAATAAAGAGTTAACCTGAAACTTTGCTAAATAAAATTGTTAAAAACATAACTCATATGTTTTGTAATCATCAAAAATAGGGCTAATAGCCTTTGGGCCAAAAATCTTCCCCTTTTTGATGATGAAAAATACATGGAGTTGTCACAAATAATTTGAGAAGAGACTTCAAACGAAGCATCCCCTAAACACATGCATATATCAAATATGGCATATAGGCAAGATGCATCAATAATAGCATATGAATACGATATATCAAGTAAGCTCTATGCAACCCATTTATGCATATCAAAAACAGAATTACAAAGGTGTATGCATAAACGGTTTCCTCCAACCAATTAATAACCTCCAACCTCCAAAACAAGTGGTAAATGGTTCGTTTACAAAGAATACTCAAGAAAACAAACACACCACATACCACATATAGAAGACATGTATCAAATATCAACAATAAAAAGAGATACATAACTTTTCAAAGATAACAGTGATATCATAAAAGAAATTTGTCCAAACAAAGGCACATGCCAACCTTAAAACAAGTTCCAAATCATAAAATAAGTACTATAATATAAAAACACATGTCCAAACACCAAATACTACATGTCCACATAAAAGAGTACAAAAATATTTTTATGAAACATAAAAACTCCTAGTAACTCCAAAATCTCTCTCCCCTATTTTGTCATCAGCACAAAAGCGTTCACTCTTCCTGAAAATCTGGATCTTAAGGAGGAGCTGGTACCTTGGAAGGAGCTGGAGGAGGTACCCAGGTGTCAAATGGAGAACCCGATGCAGGAAGAGGCTGAGCGTGCCCTCTCGAAAAAGGAATAGGCCAAGCATTCCTACTATAGCTCTCGTCGACACACGTTTGAAGGTGGCGAATGGATGAGCAGATATATTGTAGGTCGTTTTGTACCCTGTGCTCAATTCTTTCAAAAATTTACGGTCATTTTCAGATCATGTTCATGAGTTGAGCAGAGAGAGTTGTATATGGATCAACAGAGACTGAGGAGGCTGAGGAGGATCTAGAAGCAACAGCAGTAATGATAGGAGAGGGCTGAGGAGCAGGGCCACGCTCCCTAGCACGCATCCTCTTGAGAAGAGTGTTTTTGATGTCAACAGATGATTCGATAGATCATTCAACAGAAAGATCAAATTTTAATTATTTAAGGAGTCGGGTAATGAGCATCTCAAATGGTAAGTGTCAGTTTGGGATCAGGAAGCGCTCAGAAATCATGAAATTGATGATGAGCTTAGGAATGTTAATTCTAATGACTTTCAAAAGGCAATAGATTAAGAGAGGAGCAGAACCCTGAGCATGACTATATTATCCTGATTTTGGAAGGAGATTATAGAATACTATCTTAGCTAGGACCTGGGCGGTAGCGTATAATACTTAACCTCCTCGTTCTTAACTAAGGTCAGGTTATCATTTCATAAAGTAAGAGAGATGCGGTAAGGAAAGATTCACCGTCAACATATTCAAAATCATGCATATCAATATTATATATATCTACAGCATTACTGGAGAGATGTAGCAGATGGGCAAATCTATCTAAAAAAAATGTTAATATCCTTGCCCATGTTGACACTTAAAAAAGACAAGATTCTTACTGACCCGAACAATGTCTACACTTGTTGACATTTACAAAAGACAAGTGATAGATAAGCTGACGATCAGTTTTCACCCATCTCCAAGGGAAAAGGAAGCAATCTGGACTCCACTGATCCAGTCAAGCAGATAGCGAGCCCAGATTGTCTCTAAACAGACCTCAGCAGGTCTAAAATGTTAGCACTTAGCATCACATGAGCCCAAAGGGATAGCCTCGCCTGAGAGGCTAAGATCACCTAACTTCACCTTGAAGCCATTCACAGCTCCGTCAGGAAGCTAATTTATAGCTTCGCCTGAACTGCTGAAGTGCAACTCCACAGAGAGAGTTAGCTTCGCCTAAAGCAACACGCAACTGCGCAGAAGGGTATGCAGTAACTTCGCCACAGACGATACCTAGCTCCGCCGAAGAGCTTTCTTCTGACTTCGCCAGATATTGCTTCTAGCTCCACTGTGAGTTCAAGGCGGGCAGCGCCACTGCGGGTCTGTTATAGTCAACCTTTGACCAATCAAATCTCTAGATGAGATCAAATCTAATCCAATCAAGATCAAATCTGAGATCAAATTTGGCAGCTGATTGCCACAATCTCTTGACTCTCCTAAAATGAGTAAGAGGATCAGGAGAGATCTTTCAACTATATAGAAAGAATCAAAACAGATCAGGAGGATCAATCGACTTGCCATTTCTAGCTTCACAGAAGCTGATTTTAGCCTCACAGCAAGGCTACTGTCCAGATTTAATCAGATTTGATTCGATCTATTTTCATATTTTCAAGGGACAATTATACCCCTGCTTTCCCTATAAATAGCCCACCAGGGGCACAAGGAGAAAAGACATGCGACAGACGCACAAGAAAGAGGACTTCACAAGAAGAGACGCACACAGAGAGAGAGGCTAAACAGAGATCTATTCTCTTGAATTTAGAGACTTTTTTAGAGAACTGCTTCTCTAATCAGGGTGTTGATACCCTAATACCTTCTTCTCAAGGAATCTCTGGAATCAGGCGAGAAGGAATTCCTAAGCTAAGGTAGTTTTGAGAAGCAACAATAAGGTTCTACCAACCTTCCATTCTCTGATTCCCGAACCAGGCGAGACGGGAATCTCATCGATCGCATCGTCAAAGGGACAAAGTGGTCGCGCGCTGACCAGACTCCTATCGGCACACCTCTCCAGAATTTCTGAGGAGATCTACTTGTAATCTTTTTAAGAATACTTATAATTTAGCTCCTCAAACTCTTTTTTGTAAGTTTTTCCCTTTGCAAATCAATGGAAAATAAGATGGTGACTCCGCTGGGGATTGAATTCTCCATTGTCGAGAATCAAGTGTCACAATGTGACGAATAGACATTCGGGTCTATCTCTGAATCTAAGAAAGCTGGTACAGCCAGAACCTCTCTGGCTAAATCTTCAAAGCAAGTCTCTGCGGAGACAGATGAGGCTCTCTGCGAGCCTACTGTGGTTCTCTGGCGCAATAAGGAAGCACGCCCGCAGTCTAAGTCCACCACTTTTGAGAACCTAGTCGTCCACTTCGACCAAGAAAAATTTAAAGAAGTCCTCTCTGGGGGTGGTCTAATGCTTCATGCACGAAAGTATAGAAAGGTCTCCATGACCAAGGTTTCAGAACAGAAACCAGAGGCAGAATTCTGCCAACACTCCTCAGCCTTGCGTGTGGCTGGTCAGGTTCCTTACGAACCTAAGTTTTCCTTGTCAAAGCAGACATGGAGGCTAAAGAAGATGGCTTTGGGCAAAGCCTCAGGCGTAGTTACGCCAGAAGTGCGTCTCTCGCGAAGAAAAAGACATGATGCCTGCCTGCTCTAACAATACTGCCAGCCGCGAAGTTACAGCGGCGACTATATCAGTAGCGCCTCGCGTCAGCCTCGTTCTCACGAGCGAAGCTATTGTACCACAGCGTGCGCGCGGCATCCATAGCCGCGAGGCCCAAGCCAAAGCACAACAACGTGCTTCATTCACTCTTCGCAGCGGAGTTAAGGGATTGTCCCTAAGTGCTGATAGTGTTGCTTATTCAGCTTCAGCGCCCAAAGACATTTCCAAAGCTTTTAGCCGCGAGGTTAGAATCAAAACACTATCTAAGGCTAATCGCCTTCGCAGCAGCATAACGGATAAAGCACCACAGCGTGCACCGCTCTCCAATTCATCAAGCGCAAAGCTCATGCTTTATGGCGGAGCTAAGGGATTGTCCCTAAGTGTTGATAGCATTGCTTATGCAGCTTCAGCGCCCAAAGGTGTTTCCAAGGTTCTTAGCCGCGAAGCTAGAGCTGAAGCACTATTTAGTGCTAATCCCCTCTGCAGTGATAAAAGGAGCAGGACATCGTCTTATGCGCGATCCAAAAGAGCCTCTACGCTGGATCGTTTAGGCCCAACTGGGTCTGACTTGCGGGAATTCTTGACAAACAAACGGAAGTCAGAATCTTTTCAAACTACTTTCCCCTGTTGTCAACAAGTGGGATGTCAGCTAGTGACACTCCACTCGGTCCATTGCCGGCTGGGACCAATCCCCGCTACTTCTCCAGGTCGACGAGCAGTTTTTGACCGGCTGTCGGTACAAGCCCCGGTGAAACAACATAAAAGGAGTATCTCACGAGATCTACCCTCTGCATCCGCCAACATGACCGGAAGGGGACGAGAGCTACGTAGGAGCAGACAAGCGTCTGACAACACTCCCTACAGCTCCCCAGATCCAGATTATAGCCCTGGCTTAGGCGAATTCTTAGTGCATGAAGAGGGTGTTTTTCGAAATATTAGATCTAGGGTGGCGATACCCTACAGTTATGAACAACTTTCTTCCTCAACGACAGTAGTCTCGCCGGAGCCAAGGAGAAGATCAATCCAGTCATCTGATGAAGAAGATGAAGACAGCGTGAATGCTTCTTCGGCGATAGTCAGCTCGGTGCGAACAGACAGAGCATCAGTAAACATGGCTGATAATAGTAATGATGACCTTCGTCGACGTTTGGATGCTAAGGAGCAAACTTTCAAAACCCAGCAAGAAGCTCTGAATAACATTCAGCAGATGCTCGCTCAACTTCTCAATAATCAGAATAATAATGACACCGGAAGCAATCACGACGAGGAAGAACATCTTAGCAATGAACAGCCGAAGACGGAAAAGTCTAAGGAGGGTTCTTCTTTAGACGCTGAAGTCCTTAAGGGCCTTCAAGCTCAAATCGCATCTCTAGCTCAGAGAGATGAGTTAAAGAAGGTGGGGACAGTCCGTCCATACCCGTTGGAGTGGGATTCAGTACCATACCCACCGAAGTTCAAACCACCAACATTGCATACCTACGATGGAAAGAGCTCGCCAAACCAGCACATCTACTATTTTCGGTCTCAGACCGGTAATGTTATAGACAATGATGCTATCATGGCTAGGTTGTTCATTGGCACCTTAAAGGGGGTAGCATTTGATTGGTTCTGAAGTCTCCCTCTAGGCTCTGTCAATTCTTGGATCGACCTGGAAACCAGATTCCTTTCTCATTTCTATGAGGACGATACCGAGATAACCATGGACAAGCTCCTCTCTACTATGCAGATGAAGGGCGAATCTATCCGTGACTACATTGAGCGATTTAGAAACTTGTCTTTGATGTGCCCAGCAGGGATGCCATTACCCATGCTCTTACAAACGTGCAGGCACAACTTCTTGGACCAAGTAGAAGTTCGCATGAGGCTGTCAAAGCCCATACCTGAAAAGAACTGGTCGAACAAGCTGAGATAGCCGAAAAGTCGGCTAAAAAGTTTGAACCCTCTACCCCTAAAGGTAAATGGGATATGAACAATAAAGGACATAGCGACATGGCGCAGTCGTCTCAAGCCAAAGGGAAGGAGACTATGTCTGTTGAATTGTCCGGAGACGTACAGTCAAAAGCCAAGAAGAGCGATAATCAGGAGTCTAAGTTCCCTCTAAAACAGTACTCCTTCAGAGACGATTAGGTGGTCACAATATTCCATTTGCTCCACAAAGGGAATAAAATGAAGCTACCAGATGCTCGGCGTCCCAATGAAATAGGACGCACAAATGACCCCAAATATTGTCTCTACCACAGGATTTACCGACAAGTGCTATGTCCTCAAGAACAGAATTCAAGCCTTGATCGACACAGGGGTCCTGACACTGAAGGCAGAGCAGAAGAAAGTCACTGCCAATATGGTGACCCTCGAGTTCGGCAAAATCCCAAATGTCACAGTTCCTGACAGGACTTATCCAGTCCCTGTGCCACAACTGGAAGTGAAACATCATGTGGCTAAAACTCAGGATAATAGAGGTCTTGTTCCCTTGACATTGGAGACAGGGAAAGTCATGTAGATACACCCAGACCTTGTCCAAGACGTACAGTGGGATTCAAAGAAGTCCAAGTCGAAAGGCAAATCTTGCAATGTCATCTCCATCCTGCCAGATGATAACAATCTTACGTCAGCTTCTCTCAGCGATTTTGAAGAAGAAAAGTAAGCTTGCACGACGCAGGTCGATGTACCTCAGCCGACGGGTATTCGATCAAAAAAATCATACTTAAAGCAGTATGAGAAAGCTACTGACGAGAAACAACAGCAAACGACGTCAGTACAAGTACCAGTACCTGCTTCTATTCTGACCAAGGGGAAGGAGAAGTCTAAGGAAGTCCAGTTCGACTATGTCCTGAAGAAGCCTTCAGGCCCAGGGCTTGACACGCCCTTTCATTTTGACATATTGGCCCAGCTGGCTAATATCCCGGATCGTATTACTATACACGAGCTACTTCATCTCTCAAAAGAGACAAGAGAAGCACTCAGGAATGCGCTGGCTAATTCAGAATCATTCCTGACATATATGTCAGAAACCCCTAAAGATGACGCTCAGTCTCCGTGTCATGAATGCCATCATGCACAATCAAAGGTGCCCGATATTACCTTCACAGCGGAAGATATGCTTCTTAAAGACAACAAGCACGATCAACCTCTGTACTATACTGGATACATCGGTTCAACATGCATTGAGAGGGTACAAGTCAATCCGGGGTCCGCACTCAACATCATCCCCAAAAGGCTTCTCTACTTTCTCGGTATACCGCTATATAGGTTGTCCGCAACCACCACTACAACATACGGTTTCAATGCCGGAAGTAGTCATCCACTTAGGAAGATTCGACTCCGTTGCCGAATCGGGAGCCTGAAGTCAGAAGTGATAAGCTATGTCATTGACGTTGACACATCATATAACCTTCTACTAGGACGACCGTGGATCCATGCCAATTGGATCGTTCCCTCTACTCTGCACCAGTGCTTCAAATATGTTGAGAATGACGCGACAGTACGAACTGTCTTCGCTGAAAAGCAACCATTCAAAGGGGTGAAGAATTACTTCACTGACACTCTCTTGTATCAAGGGACTGGTGAAACATCCAAAGAACCATTGCCAGATGATGATGATAGTGACAATGAGGCAGATTCAGAATCTGAAGTGGACGTGCCATCCATTTTGATTGGTGAACCAATTATAGCATGTCTTAATAATCCCCAATGTAACACTCCTTCTGAAGATGAGGGTGAATGGGTAATTAATGATAATATTTCTTTTGATTATCCTGCGAGCGTTGGGTTGATTGAGTCCATTACGGATAGCTCTTTGCACCTGCCTTTACATAAACTGAGTGCATCCAGTACACCTATGGAATCTGTAGAAGGGGCCGTTCTGGTAATCCCTCCATCCAAAGAAGGTCAGTTACCGATAATTTTTGGTAAAACCAAACCACGAGGACCCATAGTCACAGATTCAAGATCAGACCCAGACACTCCACAATTCTTTCATTACGCGCGACCAGCGCGCCATATTATGAAGAAAATGGGCTACAGTCTAAAGCACGGAGTTGGCCTGAATTTTGGAAAAGGAAGACGTAGTTTGCTGCGTAACTTTATGCCAAAAGGGAAGCCAACAAATTACTATGATAATACACGCAGGGGATTGGGGTACGTTACGCCTACATCATTAGCGATGGTTCAACTCAAAGACGACGAACCAATTCCATCACATTCTGCCTCATCCTCCGAATGGGACTCAGATGTCAGCATGTGGGTGATGTTTGAGAATCTCACTGTTAATATGACTTCAAGCAGTCAATTGAAGCCAGAGGAAGCTACTGATGAGGAACCATGGGCTCAGCATTTAGATCTCTAATAGAAAAAGCGATTCGAATTGCGCGAACCACCTACCGAAGATAAGGTGATGCAGGTTAACTTGGGTAGTCAAGATCACCCTAAGCCCATCTTTATAAGTGAAAGCTTATCACTTACAGAAAAGGAAGAATTGATAATACTCGTAAAGGAGTATATAGACGTCTTCACATGGAATTACGAAGACATGCCCGGACTTGATCCGCAAGTCGCCATGCACCGTCTGAACATCAAACCTGACGCCAAGCCAGTCAAGCAACAATAACGTCGGTTTCACCCGAATATTATGGAGGTTATCGAAGCCAAAGTTCACAAGCTCATTGCATGTGGCTTCATTCGGGAAGAATAGCATCCAGATTGGATTGCTAATATCGTTCCCGTCCTAAAAATGAACGGGAAGATACGGATCTGCGTCGACTACCGTGATCTCAATACTGCTTGTCCTAAAGACGAATTCCCACTGCCCATCACCGACGTCATGACTGACAACACCTGTGATTTGAAAGAATGTCTTTTATGGACGGTTTCTTAGGGTACAATCAGATCAAAATGTACTCTGACGAAGAGAAGCATACTTCGTTCCAAACACCCTTGGGGGTATACTGCTACACTGTAATGCCCTTTGGACTGAAGAACGCCGGAGCAACCTATCAGTGGACAATGAGTATAATCTTCCGCGATCATCTCCGAAAAACGGTAGAATGCTATGTCGACGACATTGCTGTCAAAAGCCGCAACAAGAATGACCATCTTCGTGACTTAAGAACAATGTTCGACATAATGCAGGCTCATCAACTGAAAATGAATCCGATAAAATCCTTCTTGAGAGTTTCGACAGGCAAATTCCTTGAGTTTATTGTTACATCTAAAGGAATTTATCTTGATCCAGACAAAGTCAAAGCCATTCAGAGCATGCATCCACTGTGGAACCTCAAAGAGCTTAGAGGCTTGTAGGGTAGACTAGCTTATATCAGAAGATTCATCGCAAATCTTTCAGGCCGCTGTCAGCCGTTCACCCGACTCATGAAAAAGGGTGCTTCCTTTGTATGGGATCAAGCTTGTCAGGAAACTTATGAAGACATCAAGAGATACCTCACAAAGCCTCCAGTCTTAGTGGCCCCCACATCAGGGAAACCATTCTTGCTTTACGTGAAAGCTATGGACCATTCTCTTGGGGCCTTCCTCGCTCAAAAGGATGACAATGGTCACGAGCAAGCCATTTATTATCTGAGCAGGACTCTCATAGGAGCAGAATCTCGCTACAATCCTATCGAGAAAGAGTGCTTAGCTCTTGTCTTTGCCATTCAGAAGACACGACATTATCTGGTCGGCCAAACCATACATGTTATCTCCAGAGTGAATCCTTTGCGTCTTCTCATGACGAAACCAGGATCACTGAATTCAAGATTAGCTAAATGGGCACTCCTTTTGTCTCAATACGACATGAACTTTATCCCTCAGAAGGCGGTTAAAGGCCAGGCCCTTGCAGAGTTCTTGGCTGCTCATCCGGTTCCCGAGAACTCAAAACTTCACGAAGATATTCTGGATGAGGTCTTCGAGTCTAATGTAACCTCAGAAGATGAAGTTTGGCAGATGTTCTTCGATAGAGCTTCTCGAATAGGTCCAAAAGGCAGGATCATTATCGGAGTGGGGGTTGTGTTCATCTCCCCACAAAATCACGTCCTTCCTAGAGCATTTTCTCTAACAGAATCATGCTCCAACAATGTAGCGGAATATAACGCTCTACTTATTGGCCTTCAGCTCGCCCACGGAATGGGGGTATGCTACCTCAAAGCTTATGGCGATTTAAAGCTGATTATCAATCAGGTTAAAGGCGAAAATGAAGTTCGTCACGAGGATTTAGTACCTTATTACCAAACAGTCATCGAAATGGCTAATCTATTTGAAGGCTTCTACATCGGGCACGTGTCTCGATCTCAAAATATCAAGGCGGACGCTCTTACTGCATTAGCAACAACACTAGCCCTGCCAGCTGACACCGAGTATCACCTCACAGTGGCAACTCGACACCTTGTATGTTCTAGGCATATGTTAAAAACCCGAGAAGCCTATAATGTCTCGACGGATCTTGAGCCGAGAGATTGGCGATTTCCTCTCATCGACTATGCCTTACATGGTCTGCTGTCAGACGATCCTAAAGAAGCGGCATCTATCAGACGAAGGCCTCTTCGTTTCTACTACGATCCAACTTTGAAGACACTTTACCGTCGTTCATATCACGGCGTCCTCCTCCGCTGCTTTTCTAATTCAGAGGCACAGGAAATGCTTAAAGAAGCGCATGACGGCATTTGCGGAGCTCATCAGTCAGGTCCAAATCTTAAAGACAGATTGCATAAACTTGGATATTATTGGCCAATCATGATAGCCAATGCCATCCAATACGTACGAAGGTGTAAAGCATGCCAAATTCATGCGGACTTCATACACCAACCCTCAGAATTGCTCCACCCAATTGTTGCTTCATGGCCATTTGAAGCGTGGGGAATCAACGTCGTAGGGCCAATCAGCCCCTCTTCGACAAGAGGTCACCGGTTTATCTTGGCAATAACTGACTACTTTTCAAAGTGGGTCGAAGCCATACCATTGGTTGAAGCCAAAACTTCTAACGTGATTAATTTTATCAAACACCATGTCATCCATCAATTTGGTGTCCCTAGGCGAATCATCCATGATAATGGTCCTCAATTCATAAGCCAAGTATTCTATCGGTTCTGTAATAAATACCGAATTCAGAATGTGGCTTCAACTGCCTATAATCCCGCCGCTAATGGCTTAGCGGAAGCATTCAACAAAACAATCATCAAGTTACTCAAGATGTTCGTCTCCTCGAATAAGCGAGATTAGGACGAAAAGCTTGGTGAATGTCTTTGGGCCTACCGAACCACGGTTCGAACCCCGACAGGCAATACGCCTTTTTCTCTGGTGTACGGGTGTGAAGCAGTCATACCATTGGAGATCCAGATGCCGTCATTATGAGTCACTTTAATGACTAAGGTCACATCAGAGGATAATGATCGGTTGCGCCTTCAAGAGCTCGAAGCCCTAGATGAGAGGGGACTACAAGCGCAGCAACACATCGAGTTGTATCAAGTTCGAATCTCAAAAGCCTTCAATAAGAAGGTCAAATAAAGAGTCTTCCAAAAAGGAGACTTGGTTTTAGCCGTTAGACGACCGATGATTATGACGCACAAAACCAAAGGCAAGTTTCAGCCTAATTGGGAAGGACCGTTTGTAATAGAAACAGTCTATTCAAACGGAGCATATCGCCTTATGACTTCAGATGGTGACTTACTCATGATGCCGATCAATGGCAAATTCTTAAAGAAGTATTATCCTTGATTAAGGATTCTTCTCATGATCAAGTTAACACTACACCTTTGATTAAGACTTTCAAATCCAAGGTACACATAAAGAGAGCCTCTCTCTTCCTCCAAACGAGATCATGCAACCATGAACCAGTAGGAACCTGGTCATACACTGGTTGTCCCAAAGGAGAATCAAGGTTACACATACGTTAACTAAGTGATCCAACACCTTTAATGGTTAAGGATAAGAGGAAAATGTTGGCCTTTAAGCCCAACATAAGTCCTCGACAACTCATCATGCTAAGGGGAATAGCATGGCTAGCCCAACTCAAACGGTAGTTAGTAAAGGCATATCAAACTCGTTGACAGCTGGGGATTTACTAAAAATCCTAAGGGACCTGTTCCTATTTGATTCCCTCTCCAAAATCACTTACCAATTCTCACTCATAGAATGGTAAGGCCACATAAACAAATCTCTCCGCCCATTCCACTGTTACGTTAACATAAAACCTATGACAGTGATTTCCTTGTTTCGCCCTGTGAAAACGAGACCTTTTTCTAAATTTCATCCAAATATTGAGCTTGGTGGCTTCTCAACCAGTTATGTCATCGCGACCTCTGAACTGGCAGATAGCCAAGTCTTAATTTGAGCTTGTTGACATTTACAAAAGACAAGTCTCAATTTTGAGCATGTTGACATTTACAAAAGACAGGTCTCACCCATTCTTGTTGACATTTACAAAAGACAAGTATCCCCCTTTGGTCCGACAAGGACCAATATTGAGCTTGGTGGCTTCTCAACCAGTTATGTCATCGCGACCTCTGAACTGGCAGATAGCCAAGTCTCAATTTTGAGCTTGTTGACATTTACAAAAGATAAGTCTCAGTTTCGAGCCTGTTGACATTTACAAAAGACAAGTCTCACCCATAGTTGTTGACATTTACAAAAGACAAGTATCCCTCTTTGGTCTGACAAGAACTAATTTTGAGCTTGGTGGCTTCTCAACCAGTTATGTCATTGTGACCTCTGAACTGGCAGATAGCAAAGTCTCAATTTTGAGCTTGTTGACATTTACAAAAGACAAGTCTCAATTTCGAGCCTGTTGACATTTACAAAAGACATGTCTCACCCATACTTGTTGACATTTACAAAAGACAAGTATCCCTCTTTGGTCCGACAAGGACCAATTTTGAGCTTGGTGGCTTCTCAACCAGTTATGTCAGCGCGACCTCTGAACTGACAGATAACCAAGTCTCAATTTTGAGCCTGTTGACATTTACAAAAGACAGGTCTCATCTTTTAGTCCGACAAGGACCAGTTTCGAGTTTGGTGGCTTCTCAACCAGTTATGTCATCGCGACCTCTGAACCGGCAGATAGCCAAGTCTCACTATTTAGTCCAGTAAGGACTATTTTCTCAAATGGCTGCAATATAACTTGGAAGTAACAATTCAGCAGATAAAACAAGTTGGAGATTCAACAGAGGAGTCAAAACAAAACTATTTTTTATTGATTCCAAAAAGAAGGGATACACGGAGGCACATATATTACAAGTTATGAGCGTGCGTCATAAGATCTGATCCGTTCTTCAAGGAAGGCCAGCCTTGTCTTTCTATCATCAGCAGCCCGTACAAGCGCCTGCGACCTCAGCTCAGCCTCATTAAAATTCGCCGTCTGGGCCAAGCGAGCTTCAACCTCAGCCAAGGTTGCCCTTTGAGCTAACCCCTGCCGCGAGAGTTCATCACTCTGAGCCTTAAGCTGCTCAAGCCGCGCAGTCTCTTCAAGACGTACTGGTTCAGCCTTGGATAAGAGAAGATTTACCTTCCTGATCATCTCCTTGGCCTTCTCAATTTTGTCTTCAGCGTCAAGAAGAGCACTGTTATGTTGACACTTAAAAAAGACAAGATTCATATTGGTCCGAACAATGTCTAAACTTGTTGACATTTACAAAAGACAAGTGACATACGAGCTGAAGACCAGTTTTTCACCCATCTCCAAGGGACAGGGAAGCAACTTGGACTCCACTGAATCAGCAAGCAGACAGTGAACCCAGATTGTTTCTGAACAGGCCTCTGCAGGTCTAAGGTGCTAGCACTTAGCATCGCATGAGCCCCAAGGGATAGCCTCGCTTGAGAGGTTAGGATCATCCAACTCCGCCTTGAAGCCATTCAGAGCCTCGCCAGAAAGCTAACTTACAGCTTCGCTGCAGAAGACTTCTAGCTCCGCTGAAAAGCCTTTTTTCGGATTTCGCCAGAAACTGTCTTCAGCTCTGCTGCGAGCTCAATGCGGGCAGCTCCGCTATTGGTCTGCTATGGTCAACCTTTGACTAATCAAATCTCCGGATGAGATCGGATCCAATCAGATCAAATCCAATTAAAATCAAATCAGAGATCAAATTTGGCAGTTGATTGCCACAATCTCTTGACTCTCTTAAAACGAGTAAGAGGATCAGGGAAAATCCTCCAATGATATGGAAAGGATCAAAACAGATCAAGAAGATCAACCGACCTGCCATTTCTAGCTTCGCAGAAGCTGATCTTAGCCTCGCAGCAAGGCTACTTTCCAGATTCAAACAGATTCGATTCAATCTGTTTCCATACATTCAAGGGATGATCATACCCTTGCTCTCCTTATAAATAGCCCACCAGGGGTACAAGGAGAGGGACTTCGGAAGAAAACGGACCACGCACGCGAAGAGAGAGGACTCTACAAGCAGAGGCTTCTTCACAACGCACCGTGCATTCTCAAATTTAGAGACTTTTAGAGAAATACTTCTCTATTCAGGGTGTTGATACCCTAGTAACACCTTCCTCTCAAGGAATCTCCGGAACCAGGCGAGAAGAAATTCCTAATTGAAGGCGTTTTTGAGAAGTAGCAAGAGGGTTCTACTAACCCTCTATTCTCTGATTCCCGGAACCAGGCGAGAAGGGAATCTCATCGCTCGCATCGTCAAAGGGACAAAGTGGTCGCGCGCTGACCAGACTCCTATCGGCACACTTCTCCAGAATCTCTGAGGAGATCTACTTGTAATCTTTTTAAGAATACTTGTAATTTAGCTCCTCAAACCCTTTTTATTTGTAAGTTTTCCCCTTTGCAAATCAATGAAAAACAAGATGGCGACTCCGCTGGGGGCACTTAAAAAAAGACAAGATTCTTATTGATCCGAACAATGTCTAAACTTGTTGACATTTACAAAAGACAAGTGACAGACGAGCTGAAGACCAGTTTTTCACCCATCTCTAAGGGACAGGGAAGCAACTTGGACTCCACTGATCCAGCAAGCAGACAGTGAACCCAGATTGTTTCTGAACAGGCCTCAGCAGGTCTAAGGTGCTAGCACTTAGCATCGCATGAGCCCAAAGGGATAGCCTCGCTTGAGAGGTTAGGATCATCCAACTCCGCCTTGAAGCCATTCAGAGCCTCGCCAGAAAGCTAACTTACAGCTTCGCCGCAGAAGACTTCTAGCTCTGCCGAAAAGCCTCTTTTCGGACTTCGTCAGAAACTGCCTTCAGCTCCGCTGCGAGCTCAATGCGGGCAGCTTCGCTATTGGTCTGCTATGGTCAACCTTTGACCAATCAAATCTCCGGATGAGATCGGATCCAATCAGATCAAATCCAATTAAAATCAAATCAGAGATCAAATTTGGCAGTTGATTGCCACAATCTCTTGACTCTCTTAAAACGAGTAAGAGGATCAGGGGAAATCCTCCAATGATATGGAAAGGATCAAAACAGATCAAGAAGATCAACCGACCTGCCATTTCTAGCTTCGCAGAAGCTGATCTTAGCCTCGCAGCAAGGCTACTTTCCAGATTCAAACAGATTCGATTCAATCTGTTTCCATACCTTCAAGGGATGATCATACCCTTGCTCTCCCTATAAATAGCCCACCAGGGGTACAAGGAGAGGGACTTCGGAAGAAGACGGACCAAGCACGCGAAGAGAGAGAGGACTCCACAAACAGAGGCTTCTTCACAACGCACCGTGCGTTCTCGAATTCAGAGACTTTTAGAGAAATACTTCTCTATTCAGGGTGTTGATACCCTAGTAACACCTTCCTCTCAAAGAATCTCCGGAACCAGGCGAGAAGGAATTCCTAATTGAAGGCGTTTTTGAGAAGTAGCAAGAGGGTTCTACCAACCCTCTATTCTCTGATTCCTGGAACTAGGTGAGAAGGGAATCTCATCGCTCGCATCGTCAAAGGGACAAAGTGGTCGCGCGCTGAATAGACTCCTATCGGCACACTTCTCCAGAATCTCTGAGGAGATCTACTTATAATCTTTTTAAGAATACTTGTAATTTAGCTCCTCAAACCCTTTTTATTTGTAAGTTTTCCCCTTTGCAAATTAATGGAAAACAAGATGGCGACTCCGCTGGGGAATGTATTCTCCACGGCTGAGAATCAAGTGTCGCAATGCGACGAACAGACCCTCGGGTCTAACTCTGAATTCGGAAAATCCGGTGCAGCTAGAGTTTCTCTGGCTAAATCTTCAAGGAAAGTCTCTGCGGAGACAGAAAATGTTCTCTGCAAACCTGCTGCGGTTCTCTGGTGCAACAAGGAAGCATGCCCGCAGCCCAAGCCCTGCACTCTCGAGAACCTGATCGTTCAGTTCGATCAAGGAAGATTTGAAGAAGTCCTCTCTGGGGGTGGCCTAATGCTTCGAGCACGGAAGCACAGGAAGGTCTCCACGACCAAGGTTTCAAATCAGAAATCAGAAGCAGAATTCTGCCAACACCCCACAGCCTCGCGTGTGGCTAGTCAGGTTCCTTGCGAACCTAAGCATCCTCTGCCAAAGCGGATATGGAAGCCTAAACAGAAGTCTCCAGCCAAAGCTTCAGGCGTAGCTACGCCAAAATCGCGCCTCTCTCGTGAAGAAAAAGGCAAGATGCCTGTCTGCCCCAATAATGCTGCCAATTGTAAAGGTAAGACGGCAATCATACCGTCGCCTAATTCAAAAGCATCAATGCCTTGTGTCAGCCTCGCTTTCACAAGCGAAGCTACTGTACCACAACGTACTCACTGGGTCCATGGCCGCGAGGCTAGGGCCAAAGTGTTATCTAAGGCTAATCCCCTTCGCAACGGAATAGCGGGTAAAGCACCACAGCGTGCTCCGCTCCCCAGTTCGTCAAGCGCCAAGCTCGCATCTGTTGACGAAGTTAGAACCAAAGCACTATTTAGTGCTAATCCCTTCTGTAGGGATAAGAGGAACGGCGCGTCATCCTATGTACATTCCAAGAGAGCCTAAACGCGAGATCATTCAGGCTCTGATGAGGTTGACTTGCGAGAATTCTTGGCGAACAAGCGGAAATTGGAGTCTCTCCGAACCACTTCCCCCTGTTGTTAACAAAAGGGATGCCAGTTGGTGATGATCCATTCAGCTCGTTGCCGGTCACGACCAATCCTCGCCACTCCTCCATGTCAGCAATCAGTCTTTGATCGGCTGTTTGTACGTGCCCCGATAAGGCATCGTAAAAGGAGCATCTCACGAGATCCAACCTCTGCATCCGTCAACATGACCGGAAGAGGACGAGAATTACGCAGAGGAAGTCGAACATCTGACGACACCCCCTGCAGCTCCCCAGATCCAGATTACAGCCCAGGCTTAGGCGAAGTCTTGGTGCGCGAAGAAGGTGTTTTTCAAAACACCAAATCTAGGGTAGCGATACCCTATAATTATGAGCAGCCTTCTTCCTCAATGGCCCTAACCGCGCCACAGCCCAGGAGATCGCCCCAACCATCAGATGAAGAAGATGAGGACAGTGGGTACGCCTCTTCGGCGACAGTTAGCTCAGTGCGAACGGACAGAGCGTCAGTCAATATGGCTGATAATGCTAACGACGACCTTTGTCGGCGCCTAGAAGCTCAGGAACAAACCTTCAGAACCCAGCAAGAGGCCCTGGACAATATTCAACAGATGCTTGCTCAACTTCTCAGCAATCGGAATGACAATGATGCCGGGAGCAATCATGATGAGGAGGAACACTTCAGTAATGAGCCGCCTAAGCCGGAGAAATCCAAGGAGGGTTCTTCCTTAGACGCCGAAGTCCTTAAGGGCCTCCAAGCTCAAATTGCATTCCTACCTCAGAGGGATGAATTAAAGAAAGTAGGGGCAGTCCGTCCTTACCCACTAGAGTGGGATTCGGTGCCATATCCACCTAAGTTCAAACCTCCAACATTGCATGCGTATGATGGTAAGAGCTCGCCCAATCAACACATCTACTACTTCCGGTCCCAGACTAGTAATGTCATAAGCAACGACGCCATCATGGCTAGGCTGTTTATTGGCACCTTAAATGGAGTAGCATTCGACTGGTTCCGAAGTCTCCCTCCAGGCTCTATCAATTCCTGGATTGACCTAGAAACTCGGTTCCTCTCTCGTTTCTATGAGGATGATACCGAAGTGACCATGGACAAGCTCCTCTCCACCGTGCAGAAGAAGGGCGAATCTGTCCGTGACTAAATTGAGCGGTTTAAAAATTTATCCTTGATGTATCCAGCAGGGATGTCATTACCCATGCTCTTACAGACATGCAGGCACAACTTCTTAGACCAAGTGGAAGTTCGCATGGGGGCTGTCAAAGCCCACACTTGGAAGGAATTAGTCGAACAAGCAGAGATAGCCGAGAAGTCGGCTAAAAAGTTCGAACCATCCGCCCCTAGAGGCAAATGGGGTATGAACAGTAAAGGGCGTAACGACCTCCCGCAGTCTTCCCAAGCTAAAGGGAAAGAGACTATGTCTGTGGAGTTATCCGGGGATGTGCAGTCGAAGGCCACGAAGAGCGGATTCAACAATCAGGAGCCTAAGTTTCCTCCTAAACAGTACTCCTTCAAAGACGATCAGGTGGTCACGATATTCCATCTGCTCCACAAAGGGAATAAGATGAAGCTGCCAGATGCTCGGCGTCCCAATGAGATAGGGCGCACAAACGACCCTAAATACTATCTTTACCACAGGATGGTTCACCATCCTACCGACAAGTGCTATGTCCTCAAGGACAGGATACAAGCCCTAATCGATGCCGGGGTTCTGACATTGAAGACAGAGCAGAAAAAAGTCACTGCCAAT
The DNA here is from genome assembly GCA_038442645.1 of Agave tequilana. NCBI lineage: Eukaryota > Viridiplantae > Streptophyta > Magnoliopsida > Asparagales > Asparagaceae > Agave > Agave tequilana. Next base: position 337,822 of record JAVJIF010002335.1, read on the forward strand.
ATGGTGACTTTTGAATTCGGCAGCACCCAAAAGGTCACAGTTCCTGACGGGACCTATCTAGCCCCCGCGCCACGGTTGGAAGTCAGGCATCCTTCAGACATGACTCGATATGATAAAGGTCTCGTCCCCTTAACGTTGGAGACAGGGGAAGTCATATGGATACACCCGGACCTCGTCCAAGACGTACAGCGGGATTCAAAAGAGCCTAAATTAAAGGGCAAATCTTGCAACGTCATCTCTGTCCTGCCAGATGATGGCAACCTTACAGCGGCCTCCCTCAGCGATTCAGAAGGAGAAAAGCATGCTTGCATGGCGCAGGCCGATGCGCCTCAACAGACGGGCACCCGATCTGAAAAATCATACTTAAGGCAGTATGAGAAGTCTACTGATGAGATACAACAGCAAACGACGTCAGTACCAATACCGGCATCCACTCCAATTCCAACCAAAGGAAGAGAGAAGCCTAAGGAGGTACGGTTCGACCACGTGTTGAAGAAACCATCAGGCCAAGGGCTTGATACGCCCTTTCGTTTCGATATATTAGCTCAGCTGGCTAATATCCCGGCTCGTATCACAATACACGAGCTCCTGCGTCTCTCAAAAGAGACAAGAGAAGCACTCAGGGATGCTTTAGCCAACTCAGAGTTCTTTCTGACATGCATGCCTGAGGTCCCTAACGACGACGTTCAGCCTCCTTGCCCGGAATGTCATCATGTACAATCAAGGGTGCCCGCTATTACCTTCACAGCGGAAGATATGCTTCTCAAGGACAACAAGCACGATCGACCTCTGTACTACACCAGATATATCTGTTCAACGTGCATTGAAAGAATACAAGTCGATCTGGGGTCCGCACTCAGCATCATCCCCAAAAGACTTCTCTATTTCCTCGGCATACCGCTGTACAGGTTGTCTGCAACCACTACTACAATATATGGTTTCAACGCCGGGAGCGGTCATCCACTTGGAAAAATTCGACTCCGTTGCAGAATCGGGAGCCTGAAGTCGGAAGTGACGTGTTATGTCATTGATGCTGACACATCATATAACCTGCTGCTAGGACGACCATGGATCATGCAAACTGGATCGTTCCCTCTACTCTCCACCAATGCTTCAAATATGTTGAAGATGATGTGACAGTACGAACTGTCTTTGCTGAAAAGCAACCCTTCAGAGGGGTGAAAAATTACTTCACTGACGCTCTCCTGTATCAAGAGGCCGGTGGGACGCCTAAGGACCCATTGTCAGACGATGATGAAAGTGGCAACGAGGCGGATTCAGAATCTGAAGTAGGCATGCCAGCCATTCTGATTGGCGAACCAATTATAGCATGTCTTAATAATCTCCAATGTAATACTCCTTCTGAAGATGAAGGTGAATGGGTAATTAATGATAATATTTCTTTTGATTATCCCGCGAGTATTGGGTCGATTAAATCCATTACAGAAGGCTCTCTGCATATGCCCTTACATAATGCGAGTGCGGCCAGCACACCTATGGAAGCTATAGAGGGGGCCACGCTGGTGATCCCTCCATCCAAACAAGGTCAGTTGCCGATAATCTTCGGTAGGACCCAACCACGGGAACCCACGGCTGCAGATTCAAGCTCGGATTCAGACACTCCACAGTTCTTTCATTATGCGCGGTCAGCGCGCCATATTATGAAGAAAATGGGATACGACTTGAAGCATGGAGCAGGCTTGAATTTTGGAAAAGGAAGGCGCAATTTGATGCGTAACTTTGTCCCAAAAGGGAAACCTGCAAATTACTATGATAGTACACGCAGGGGGTTGGGGTATGTTATACCCACATCATCAACAACAGTTCAAGTCAAAGACGATGACTCAATTCCATCACAGTCGGCCTCATCCTCCGAGTGGGACTCAGATGTCAGTGTAGGAGGAATGTTCGAAGACCTCACTGTTAATATGACTTCAAGCAGTCAACTAGAACCTGCAGAGGCTGCTGAGGAGGAATCATGGGCCCAGCAATTAAACCTCCAGTGGGAAAAGCGATTCAAGCTGCGCGAACCACCTACTGAAGACAAGGTGATGCAGGTCAACCTGGGAAGTCAAGATCATCCCAAACCCATCTTTATAAGTGAAAGCCTATCACTTATAGAAAAGGAAGAGTTGATAATGCTCATAAAAGAGTATATAGATGTCTTCGCATGGAGCTACGAAGACATGCCCGGACTTGATCCACAGGTCGCTATGCACCGTCTAAATATCAAGCCCGACGTCAAGCCATTCAGAGCATGCATCCATCGAGGAATCTCAAAGAGCTTAGAGGCTTGCAAGGCAGGCTGGCTTATATCAGAAGATTCATTGTAAATCTCGCGGGCCGCTGTCAACCGTTTACCCGATTCATGAAAAAGGGTGCTTCCTTCGTATGGGATCAAGCTTGTCAGGAAGCTTATGAAGACATCAAGAGGTATCTCACAAAACCTCCAGTCTTGGTGGCCCCTACATCAGGGAAACCATTCTTACTTTATGTAAAAGCTCTGGACTATTCCCTCGGTGCCCTCCTCGCTCAAAAGGATGACAATGGCCATGAGCAGGCCATTTATTATCTGAGCAGGACCCTCATAGGAGCGGAATCTCGCTACAATCCTATCGAGAAAGAGTGTTTAGCTCTCGTCTTCGTTGTTCAGAAGACACGACATTATTTGGTCGGCCAAACCATACATGTCATCTCCAGAGTGAACCCTTTGCGTCTTCTTATGACGAAGTCAGGATCACTGAATTCAAGATCAGCTAAGTGGGCACTTTTATTGTCACAATACGACATGACCTTTACCCCTCAGAAGGCGGTTAAAGGCCAGCCCTTGCAGAGTTCTTGGCTGCTCATCCGGTCCCAGAGAACTCAATACTCCACGAAGATATCCCTGATGAAGTCTTCGAGTCCAATGCAACCTCAGAAGAGGAAGTGTGGCAGATGTTCTTCGATGAGCATCGCGAATGGGCCCTAAAGGCAAGATTATTGCTGGAGTGGGGGTTGTGTTTATCTCCCCACAGAATTATGTTCTTCCTAGAGCATTTTTCTTGACAGAATCATGCTCCAACAATGTAGTAGAATATAATGCTCTGCTCATTGGTCTTCAACTCGCCCATGGAATGGGGGTGCGCTACCTTGAAGCTTACGGCGACTCAAAACTGATCATTAGTCAGGTTAAAGGTGAATATGAAGTTCGCCATGAAGACTTAGTGCCTTATTATCACACGGCCATCGAATTGGCTAACCTATTTGAAGGTTTCTACATCGGGATGTGTCTCAATCTCAGAATATCAAGGCGACTCTCTTGCACCGTTAGCAACAACACTAGCCTTGCCAGCCGACACCGAGTATCACCTCACAGTCGCAACTCGACATCTTGTATGCCCTAAGCATATACTAAAAACCCGAGAGGTCTATAATGTCTCACGGATCTTGAGCCGAGAGATTGGCGCTTTCCTCTCATTGACTATGCCTTGCACGGTCTGCTTCCTGACGATCCTAAAGAAGCGGCGTCCATCAGACGAAGGTCTCTCCGTTTCTACTACGATCCAACTTTGAAGACGCTTTACCGTTTTTCATATGACGGTGTCCTCCTCCATTGCCTTTCTCATTCAGAGGCACAAGAAGCGCTCAAAGAAGCGCACGACGGCATTTGCGGAGTTCATCAACCAGGTCCAAGACTTAAAGACAGGTTGCATCGGCTTGGGTATTACTGGCCAACTATGCTAGCCGACGCCATCCAATATGCACGAAGGTGTAAAGCGTGTCAAATCCATGCGGACTTCATACACCAGCCTTCGGAGTTGCTCCACCCTACTGTTGCTTCATGGCCGTTTGAAGCATGGGGAATAGATGTCGTAGGGCCAATCAGCCCCTCTTCGACAAAAGGTCACCGGTTTATCCTGGCAATAACCGATTACTTCTCAAAGTGGGCAGAGGCTATACCATTAGCCGAAGTCAAAAACTCCAATGTGGTTAACTTCATCAAACATCACGTCATCCATCGATTTGGTGTCCCTGGGCGGATCATCCACGACAATGGTCCCCAATTCATAAGCCAAGTGTTCTATCAGTTCTGCGATAAATACCGAATTCAGAATGTGGCTTCAACTGCCTATAATCCTGCCGCCAATGGCTTGGCGGAAGCATTCAACAAACGATCATCAAGCTACTTAAGAAGTTTGTCTCCTCGAACAAGCGAGATTGGGATGAAAAGCTTGGTGAATGTCTCTGGGCCTACCGAACCACGGTTCGGACACCGACAGGCAATACGCCTTTTTCTCTAGTATATGGGTGCGAAGCAGTTCTCCCGTTGAAAATCTAGATGCCATCATTACGGGTAGCTCTGACCACTAAAATCACATCAGAGGACAATGATCAGTTGCGTCTTCAAGAGCTCGAAGCCCTGGATGAGAAGCGGCTACAAGCCCAGTAACACATTGAGCTATATCAAGCTCGAATTTCAAAAGCCTTCAATAAGAAGGTCAAACAGAGAGTCTTTCAAAAAGGAGATCTGGTCCTAGCCGTCAGACGACCGATGATTATGACGCACAAGACCAAAGGCAAATTTTAGCCTAAATGGGAAGGACCGTTTGTAATAGAAATAGTCTATTCAAACGGAGCATACCGCCTTATGACTGCAGACTGCGACCTACTCATGATGCCGATCAATGGCAAGTTCTTAAAGAAGTATTATCCTTAATCAAGGATCCTTCTCATGATCAAGTTAACACTACACCTCTGATCAAGATCTTCGTGTCCAAAGTACACACAAAGAAAGTCTTTCTCTTCCTCCAAGCGAGATCATACAACCGAAAACCAGTAGGAACCTGGTTGGGCACATGGTTGTCTCGAAGACAAATCAAGGTTATGCATACATTAACCAGATAATCCAACATCCTTAACGATTAAGGATAGAGGAAAATGTTAGCCTGTAAGCCCAACATAAGTCCTCGACAACTCATCATGTTGAGGGCAATAGCATGGCTAGCCCAACTCAAAACGGTAGTTGGTAAAGGCATATCAAACCCGTTGACAGCTGAGGATTTGCTAAAAATCCTAAGGGACATGTTCCCATTTGATTCTCTCTCCAAAGTCACTTACCAATTCTCATCCATAAAATGGTAAGACCACATATACATTCCGCTGTTATGTTAACATTAAACCTATGATAGCAATTCCGTCGTTTCTCCCCGTGAGAACGAGACCTCCAAAGTCACTTACCAATTCTCATCCATAGAATGGAAGGGCCACATATACATCCCGCTGTTACGTTAACATTAAACCTATGACAGCAATTCCCTCGTTTCTCCCCGTGAGAACGAGACCTCCAAAGTCAATTACCAATTCTCATCCATAGAATGGTAGGGCCACATATACATCCCGCTGTTACGTTAACATTAAACCTATGACAGCAATTCCCTCGTTTCTCCTCGTGAGAACGAGACCTCCAAAATCGCTTACCAATTCTCATCCATAGAATGGTAAGACCACATATACGTTTTACTGTTACGTTAACATTAAACCTATGACAGTGATTTTCCCGTTTCTCCCCGAGAAAACGAGACCTCTTTCTAAATTCCATTTCAATTTTTGAGCTTGGTGGCGTCTCAATCAGTTTTGTCATTGCGACCTCTGAACCAGCAGACAGCCAAGTCTCAATTTTGAGCTTGTTGACATTTACAAAAGATAAGTCTCAACTCCGAGCCCTGTTTGACATTTACAAAAGACAGGTCTCGATACTTGTTGACATTTACAAAAGACAAGTATCACCAACCTTGAGCTTGGTGGCGTCTCAATCGGTTATGTCATTGCGACTTATGAACCAGCAGACAGCCAAGTCTCAATTTTGAGCTTGTTGACATTTACAAAAGACAAGTCTCAACTCCGAGCCCTGTTGACATTTACAAAAGACAGGTCTCGATACTTGTTGACATTTACAAAAGACAAGTATCACCAACCTTGAGCTTAGTGGCGTCTCAATCGGTTATGTCATTGCGACCTCTGAATCAGCGGACAGCCAAGTCTCAATTTTGAGCTTGTTGACATTTACAAAAGACAAGTCTCAACTCCGAGCCCTGTTGACATTTACAAAAGATAGGTCTCGATACTTGTTGACATTTACAAAAGACAAGTATCACCAACCCTGAGCTTGGTGGCATCTCAATCGGTTATGTCATTGCGACCTCTGAACCAGCAGACAGACAAGTCTCAACTCCGAGCCCTGTTGACATTTACAAAAGACAGGTTTCGATACTTGTTGACATTTACAAAAGACAAGTATCACCAACCTTGAGCTTGGTGGCGTCTCAATCGGTTATGTCATTGCGACTTCTGAACCAGCAGACAGCCAAGTCTCAATTTTGAGCTTGTTGACATTTACAAAAGACAAGTCTCAACTCCGAGCCCTGTTGACATTTACAAAAGACAGGTCTCGATACTTGTTGACATTTACAAAAGATAAGTATCACCCACCCTGAGCTTGGTGGCGTCTCAATCGGTTATGTCATTGCGACCTCTGAACCAGCAGGCAGCTAAGTCTCAACTCCGAGCCCTGTTGACATTTACAAAAGACAGGTCTCGATACTTGTTGACATTTACAAAAGACAAGTATCACCAACCCTGAGCTTGGTGGCGTCTCAATCGGTTATGTTATTGCGACCTCTGAACCAGCAGACAGCTAAGTCTCAACTCCGAGCCCTGTTGACATTTACAAAAGACAGGTCTCGATATTTGTTGACATTTACAAAGGACAAGTATCACCAACCTTTGAGCTTGGAGGCTTCTCAACCAGTTATGTCATTGCGACCTCTGAACTGGCAGATAGCCAAGTTTCACCTACCTTGAGCTTGGTGGCGTCTCAATCGGTTATGTCATCGCGACCTCTGAACCAGCAGACAGCCAAGTCTCAATTTTGAGCCTGTTGACATTTACAAAAGACAGGTCTCACCCATACTCGCTAACACTTATAAAAGGCAAGTATTTACCCTTTAGCCCCATAAAGGCTATTCTTGAGACTGGTAACTTCTCAATCGGTTATGTCATTGCGACCCCTGAACCGACGGATAGCCAGGTCTCATTATCTAATCCAACAAAGACTATGTTCTCAAGTAGAACAAGATTGGAGATTCGAACAGAAGTCAAAACAAAAGAAAGAATTTTCATTAAATTCCAAAAGGATGGAGTACATGGAAGAACACTTACAACGACCTACAGGCGTACATTGTAAGATTTGAGCCGCTCTCCAAGGAAAGCCAGCCTCGTCCTCCTGTCATCAACAGCCTGGGCAAGCGCCTGTGATCTCAGCTCAGCCTCATTGAAACCATTGCCTGGGCCAGACGAGCTTCAACCTCCGCTGCAGAAGTTGCCACTTCTTTCCCCGCTTGTTTTTTGGGCGCCATTGAAGAGCTGTGGTAGTTCTTAAGCTTTCTGAATAAAGAGGAAAGAGGAAGAAGAAGAGTCAAAGCACTCTGAAAATTTCAAGGAAAAGAGATTTGCTCTTTCTCAGCCCGATCGGGCTTTTATAGGCCAATCAGCGCCCGAAACGATGCCTCGAAAAGGGCACATGCCGCCGTTTCAAATTAATTCGAAACGTCGCCTAAAGCGCCTTCCCGAGAAGCGCTGATTCAGCCCCACTAAGGGTTAACTTTGCCGTGGATTAAAAGGCGGACTTCGCACAATCCATCAAGGGTCTCACCAAAAGGGGTTGCCTTAGCCCCGCCAAAGGCATAGTTCGCGGACACGCCAGTTTCGCGCAAGCTCATTCAGAAGGGATCCTGTCCTTAACTCCTCACAAAGTTTAGCCCTGCTATGGCCAACTGTTCGATGAAAGCAAAATCAGATGAGAAGAAAATGAACTTTCATTGATTTAAAAGGAAAGCTACATTGATGTTACATTAAGGCTGTGTTTCATACAACAAGATTCAGTTGCTCAGCAAAATCGTTTGCGCGAAAGGCATACAAGTGGTTTTATCTACTTTCAAGCTAGACCAACTGGACACAGAAGGCCTTCCTCCTGCACAAGGCCGTAATCAGGACAGACCGTGCCACAAAGACAGGGCCATAACCCTTCGCTTAATGGCAGATTTTGCTACCAGAAAGTCGGATCGTCTTTGACTAAAATTGGCAAAGGACTGTTCGCCACCAGCCGGCCAGATCACCTGTAATGGGAATCGGCAATGATGTCAGTGATCTCATAGGTGACGTCCACTAACTCAAAGTAGATCATCCCCTGTAGGCAACTACCAGCCTCGCCTCTGTTTGACACGGAAAAGGGTGGCTGGTGTAACGTTTCCTTGAATCAGATGAAAAATTACAGCCGGCTTAATCTTCCGGTTACAAGGGAGGGGGAATATTGAATCTTGAATTCCCCCTTTGTTTAGTGCTGGGTTCTTCGGGTGGCGGTGGAGAGTGAATCTTGTTCTCCGTTGACCGGATGACTGTTTGGACCGTCGGGGATCTTCTCTTCGGTCGGTAGAGGGAGTAACTCAGCCCCGTCCACCAAAAACTCTAAAAAGAGAAGGTAGGCGAAGAGCAACTTGTACGCAGCAAGCTGGCTTGAAGAGTCGAGCTCTCTCTCTCTGTTGATGATCTCTCTCTTGTGCCCGTCTCTCTCTGTGTGTATGTGTGTGTCTCCGTCCGTGCCTCCATAGCAACTGGGCTATTTATAGGGGTCTCAGGGGGTGAACGTGCCCCCTGAAAACGCTCCACAATGAGGGGCCACTTCCCGCTACATGTGCAGTGACAGGCCCCTTATTTCGGGTAGTTGCAACTGAGACGCGGGTGTCGAGCCAACGCGTCCTGATGCTGAGACGCGGGTGTCGAGCCAACGCGCCCTGATGCTGAGACGCGGGCTTCGGGCCGACGCGCCCTGGTGCTGAGACGCGGGCTTCGGGCCGCGCCTTGGTGCTGAGACGCGGGCTTTGGGCCGACGCGCCTTGATGCTGAGACGCGGGCTTTGGGCCGACGCGCCTTGATGCTGAGACGCGGGCTTCGGGCCGACGCGTCTAGATGCTGAGACGCGGGCTTCGGGCCGACGCGTCTAGATGTTGGAACTCTGCTTTCTTAGTGGCTTGCCTGTTGGACATTTTTAGACAGCCTACAGAACCCCCTCCAAAGTTTTCGATATTCCGCAGTTAAATAGGACGGATTTCGAAATACTTTAGATTTTAGCCACGTTCGCCTTTATGACTGGACTGTTGATGCTTCGGGTTTGATCTTATCTGGATTTGGTCTTCGTGAGTGTACTGTTGAACTCTTTGAAGCCATCAGAGTTGATCGTGTTGAGTGTCTAGATACATAGTCTAGACCTCCCCGATTGCTTTTAGTCTGTCACAGGTGCGCTTTTGGCCGGGAGCGGTTGGTTGTCTGTTTGCGCCAGTGTACTGTTGAACTGATTCGCAGAAGCAGGGACTGAACGCAGGTTCCTTTTTTGAAAAGCAGAGACGAGGCTGCTTTAAAGACGCGACTTCTTAGCGAGATGGAAACGCGACTGATCTTCACAAGGCAGACGCGATGTTCAGCTGAAGACGCGAACTTCGGAGAGACGCATCTCTTGAATATAGACGCGATTGTCTAGGCGAGATGGAAACGCGACTGATCTTCACAAGGCAGACGCGATGTTCGGAGAGGCGCATCTCTTGAATATAGACGCGATATTTGGCCAGATTGGAAGGACGCGAATTTCTTAGAGAGACGCGACCTTCCGAATGCATTCATGGAGAGGCTGACGTGGCATGTCCATCGAGGAGGTGCGTTCTTTGGGCGCGAATTTCTGTGCCATGTCATGATTACGCCGCCAGCTGGCCTAGGGAACCGGCGCAATTTCGCCTCTTGGCGCGCGGATTTCCTGATTCATTAAATGAACTACTCCACGTGTCGACTGCTGACTCGTGGCGGGGTTGCGACGCATGATCTTCTCTGTTCAGAAATGATCTGGTTACACGCGTCACGTGGCGACTCGCTGCAGCGTCCATCGGGCCACACGCCGCGTATCTTCGCGAATCTTTGTGCCTATAAAAGGCCACAGTTAGAGAGATTTGTCTTCTTCTCCGAACGCGCTTACTCAGAGTTTTAAGAGAGTTCTTCTTCTCCATTACTGCTCATCTTCTTCATTGACCTCCGATCACCAATGGCACCCAAGGCTAAGCCGACCGCGTCGTCCTCCAAAGCGACCATTGCCGAGGCCCAAGGGGGCGCTTCCTCCGTGCAGGATGTTTTCCGAGGTAAAGATGCCATTTTGGCTAAGCTTCACCGTTACTGAAAGTTTTTAGAGAACCCTAAAAAAACTCTTAACACAGAATATGAACCGGTTTGATTCTCAGACGCAGTCTTGGACGCGGTCTTTGAGTTGATAACCGAGGCGCGGGTTTGATGACCCAACGCCAGTGAACTCTGCACTTCGGGTCCTTCACTTGGAAGTTTTCTAACTGTGAAGGATCTGGACGCGGTCTTGGTTTGCAGAACGCGGATTTGATCCTTGCGTTCTGTGCCACTTGACGCGGATTTGCAGGTCTGGACGCGGGTTTTGATAACTTCTGCGTCCAGTATCTCTTCTGCGTTTGGGTCATGAACACTTAGCATTTTTCCTTGCTTTTAATGAAGTATCTGACTAAGTGTCTTTTTCTTTTGCAGTGCGACATATTCCCGGCTCGCTCGCCAAGACACGCCACTTTGGTCATGTAGGAGGCGCCGACCGGGGCTTGACCTTCGTGCAAAGAATGAGTGTCCCAGTGACTGCTGACCAGTCGCCAGATCGCAGGGAGAGGCTCTCCAATGTTGACAGGAGAACCTTCCGGGCGCTTATGACCGATGCCGCATTCAAAACGGATGATGGTGTCAGGCTGGAGAAGCCTGCCTTCTTCTTCGGGGATCACGTCCATGACGACGGCCGTCGCGTGTCTGAAGGAACTTACAAATGGCTCCGTCAGATAAAGGGCGGAAGATTCTTTCTTCCGGATATGGAGAGGATGTTCCCGTTGTCCTACTTCCAACACATGTCCATCCCTCGGAAGATGGAATGGGACATTTCCCAATATGTCCCCGAAATCACCCTTGGTGACTTTGGCTTCCAGAAGGTAAACCGCTATGATAGTCATAACAGGTCAGCCGTCGGCCTGTTCCCCGCGTCGCGCAAGTCCGATGTTCCGGTCGGGGAGATACCACAGCTTGCCGCTACCTTCCTTAACTCGTTTATGGAAGCGGAGGGTGACTATCCTACCGAGTTCCGTGCGCATGGGTGGATCCATTCTACGGGGAATATTTGGTGGGGCAGAATGGTGGGTTTCGTCCTTATCGAACTCAAGGAGCTGCTAGAGCGTGTGAGACTGTACCCAGCAATCAGGGCCGTGCAGTGGGGTATCCCACCAAGCTCTCATAATTTCTTCGGAGTCCTGGAGCGATATAACTCTCTGACAGGGACATTCTTCACCCCGGTTGGAGAGATGGGCCTGGCATTGCACGAGCTGCATGAGGTCTCGGGGCTGGCGTCAGGGGACATTCCTTATGAGGAATATGTCCCTACCACTAAGGAGCTCCACCTTTTGAAAAAAGAGTTTCCCGCAATATATGAGACCTACTGGGAGGTGATGTGCCACTTCCACATCTGCGGCCAGATAACTGCCTGGAGGTCAGGAGGAGTCAAGCAGTTGTCTTGGGCTTGTTATCTGTTCAACAATGTCCACAAGAAAGACCTCCCGATAATCCGACTGGTTCCCAGCTCCGATAGGGAAATTGAAGACAGGATCGACCAGGCTCCGAACAGCTTTTACACCACGGAGTCGAACGAGGACGGTTTCGACCCTGACTTGGTTTTTGAAAGCTTTCACCATCAAGCCCGGACTCCCATCTCTGATCGAGCACTGTGGCGGGCTTCCTGATGTTGTGGTTGAAGAGATGTGTGGTGCCCACGCTGCCACACGAAGTTATTGTTGCCGACGTGGTATACCCGGCGGTGCTCCTGGCTCATGGCAGCCCCGTATCCCTTCTTCCGGCCGTAGCGGCTGGCATTCAGAGCGGGCTGCGGGCGTTAACCAAAAGTTTCTGCGAACCCCCGAAAACTGTTGATTCCCATGGAAAGCCATATGTTGACTCAGAGGGGAATCCAATGGTGAAGCGTCCTAACCCTCGGATCGAGCTGCCTTACACGTACCTCATGGCTTGGTATGTGATGCACTGCCCTTCCTTGATGACGGCGGCGCGTGGGGTTGCGGGTCATGTCCCATTTGTGCAGCGGCTGGAACGTTCGGAATGGTGTGACGCCTACATCTATTATGTTCGGAAGCGTCTATCAATCGCCACGAATTACCAGCTCAATCGCTGCTCTCCAGATATTCCTGGTGTAGCTCTCGGGGAGCTGTCTGCTGATGTTGCTGGCCGGGATGGCTTCTCGCAACTGTCTGCGGGACTCTTCTGGTGGTTGATCAACATCCGGCCAGGATATGTGCTGTTCCGGCAAGGGACTTCATGCACTATTGAGCCGTATATGCCGAGTTGCTTCGCCCGACAGTTCGGCTACGATCAACTCTACGTCGGCAATCCCAATACTCAACTTGCCTTCGAAGGCAATCTGTTTGAAGGTGCTCGGGCCTGGTACTACAGTGTGGCCGGAGGGACGGGAGCAACATTCCGTCTACCTATCGAGGGGCCCAAGTGCCGTACGAGCTTCAGTTTCTGCACTTGGTACTCCCAAGCCAACCAGACACCAGATTTTGTTCCGGAGTTCTCATGCATTGAGAGCATCAATGCAGATCTCGAGGCGAGGTCGGAGTCTGGTAAACAGACGAAACTCATCAACCAGTACCTGAAGGCTCAGAAGGAGGTTGGGAGATGATCGAGGAGGGAGCCCCCAGCAGTGAGGGCGGAGCCGCGACCGGCAAGGGCAGAGCCACGAGCGACAAGGGCGGAGCCACCAGCCACGAGGGAGGAGCCGCGGGCAAGGAGGTCTAAGCAGTTGGCGAGCAAGCGTCGTCGACGCTCTGCTTCTATTGCTGAGCCTGTCCCAAAGAAGGTTCGGAGGGACTTAACGGCTGAAGTCTCTCAATCCGGAGATATCTCTGCTGGAGCTGAGGCTCCTCCTGAAGACGTCCCTGTTAGAGTTGAAGAACCGCCAGAAGATGAAGATTTCCCAAGCTTGGTCCGTGCTCCTAGGTCGCGCAGCAAGATCGTGGAGGAAGGGGAGCTTGTTGACGAGTCCACCGCCGCCGAAGAGGACGAGTCACTGGAGGTCGACATAATGACTGGAGGGGATGTTGAGATTGCGGGCATCTCAGTTCAACCCGAGCCTTCTTCTGCTCATGATGGGAGAAACGAGGCACAGCAGCCGGGGTCTCCTAGCGTCTTCATTTCCAGTCTTAGGGCAGTCGACCCTAGTCCTACCACTGGGGTAATTGGAGGTAAGGCTCCTGTTGCGGAGCTTCCTCACGTTGCGCTGTCGTCTTCTTCGTTATCGGGGGAAAGCGCCTTTGGTGACGAGGTCGACTATGGCGATGAACCCGCTCTTCCTGATCAGAGCAAATTCTTCCACATCTCGGAGGAGGAACAATATGAGGGTGAGCCATCGACTGCACCATCGCTGGCGATTATCCCTGCTGAAGGTACTCTTTCCATCTTCCGTCCTAATTTCTCTTTACATATTTGAAGAGGATGTTCTAACATTCTTCTCTTATGTTGCAGGGTCGGCCGAAGATGCTGAGGCTACAACCTCCTCGCATATTGAGGAGATGGTGATAGAGTTGACCCGGCCCAAGGGGATTGAGGTCTCGGCTGCTGAGATACCCTCAAAGGGGGCAGCTGTTGAAATCGAGGAGCCTTCCACTCTGCCAGAAGAGGAAGCAACCACTGAGGTTGAGGAGGCTCTCACTCTGCCGGGCGAGGAGGTTACTGCTGAAGCCGAGGAGACTTCCGCTCCGCAGGATTCGACGTCTCCGGACCTCCAACCTGGTAAGGCAGCTCTGATGCTTTAAATGTTTAGCTTTTCTATCATTGTGGCTAACATCGCGATAACTTGCAGAGAGGACTGAGGGGGCTCAGGTGGAGAGTCCGATGGTTGGCACCCTTCCAGAAGGCCATATAGCTCAGGTCTCGGTGGAGGTTTCTGAGGAGGTCGTGCTTACTACTCCCTCATTGGTCGTGGAGGCTCCTGCAGAGGTAGTACCTCCGGAAGCGTCAGCGGCCGGTCTAGCTCTTGCCGTCTCGACGGCCAGCACGACTCTTGTGCGAGAAGATCCGCCTTATATCCCCTATCCTGTGACAGAAAAGGGGTCGGGAAGCTTCCTAGGTGGTGAAGACATGGGGGAACTGGCACGTCAGATGGTGCAGCAATTCTTCGCTTCGATGGGATCATGTATTGATCTCATCTTACGTGGAAACAGCTCGTTCCAATTTGCCCAGACGCTTCTTAAAAATCTGGCCGTGAACGTCGAATTAACCGGAGGCCCTTCACTTGCCAAGGTGTGTCTGCGGGTGGTAGAGCAACTGGGAGACTACCTGCAGGAGCTGGAGTCTTGGAAGATGCTGGCTCTTTTAGTGAGGCCCAGGCCACCCTGACTAGGCTCCTAGCTGCTCAAGAACGAGAGCGACAGGAAGCGGAGGCACAGATCGCTGCAGAGATCCGCAACCTCGAATATTCCCAGGCTGAATGTCAGAAACTAGCTGGCGATTCAAGGGAATCCGAGCTTGTCATGCAGAGCACAGAGCAAGTCATCATCAGGGCTCGGGACACCATTGCCAAGGCAGAAGTTGTGCTTGCGCTCAATGAGGAAAAGCTTGCTACCATCAAAAAGCAGCTAGAGGAGTAACAAGCTGCTAAGGCGCGAGCTGAAGAGAGTCTGTCTCTACATTCTTCCAGGGTGGAATCTCTGCGAACGCAGCTGGCCGCAAGAAATTTCTTATCCGAAGAGGAGCTGCGGGACCGGGCTATTATGGAAGCTGAAAGGACGCGCCAACACGAGATTCACCGCCTTAGGGAACAAATCCGTACCTTGGCGAACCAGGACATTTAGCCTTCTTTTCTTTTCCCCTTTTTGTAAAGAAGAGGACACTCTGTTTAGAGTGTTTGTATCCACTTTTACTGTTTATAATAAAAGTTTGAAAAATTTTGCTCCATCTTCTTTGCTCAGCTGTAGGCGAATCCAACTCCTTAGGTAAGACTAAGTTCTTAATGAAACGCGGCCTTGACTCTGAGTCTTCTTAATGAGACGCGGCATTGATCCATAAAGTGAGACGCGGCCGTCAGTTCATGGAGTGAGACGCAACGTGAAACGCGGCTCTGAATAACGCGAATCTGTCTTGCTAAGAAAGACGCGGATCGAGCAGACACGGGATACGCAGCCTGTCTGCTGAAGAGACGCGACTTTCCCATCTGCGTTCAATGCAGCATGACTTATCTTTGAACGTCAAGCCTTCACTGTCGATTGGGATAGCGGGTCATCCGTTGCTTCCCAAGGCAGTTATCCACGCGTCGGCCTCTCATTGGATTCAGGCGTTAATGCCCTTGCATGCAGAACCGACGCTGGCGGTTGAAAAACCGGCGCTCTCGTCGGTTTCCAAAGCAACGTTCCACGCGTCAGTCCTTTATTGGGCTTTGACAGTCGTGCGCGACGGTTCCGATTGATGCACCATTAATGACAGTTATTAGGGACTGCCTATAAATAGGGTGTGCCCCCTCTTCAATAATCCAAACTCGGATTGTTTTCTTTTGTTTGCTCTGAGAGACCACGCCTTGAGTTATCTTTCAGAGAACCGTCTTCATGGGTGAAGGTGACCCCGTGGATGAAGATGACCCAGAGCTCTCATGCTCCTGTTTGGTCTCTTCAGAAGGAATCCTCTCTCGGATCATCTTACGCGCCCGCGTTTGGATGCAGAGTGGCCAACTCTGGACAGAGGCCTCTGCTGGTATGTCACCCGATGGTGTTCGTAGCCTGTACTTTGGCATAGCCATCTGAATGAAATCCTGGTGCATTCCTATTCTGGAATTTGTGCCGGTGACTTGAACTTCTCTGAACGCGGGCTCTTGACGCTGGCGTTGCTCATGGTCATTGCCTTGGCGCGTTTCAGACCTGAATCTTGCAACTCCTGTTCACCCAACAGAGAGATGGCAATTTTCGGCGTTTGAAGTTTTTCGCGTCTAGTACATTAGACGCGGGTGCAAACTGAGACCGCGTTTGAATCCTGGGCGTGGCATAGTTTTGACTCGCGTCTGTTTCTGCTGACGCGGTGGTTTGACTGTGCAGATCATTTCCGCGTCTGAAGTCCCTAATGACTGCCGCGTCTGTCACTTAGTTTTCTTTGTTAAAGTATACTAAGTTTCAGATTTCTAACTCTCTTGTTTATTCTTTGCAGGTAGGCTTGATCGTCCTTTTTCAGGTTCGTTGGGCCCCGGAAAGAATATATCGGCTGGCGAACTTGCTCGATGTTCGTTTGTAAGAGAGTAAATTATGGTCCTCGTCGTTTGTAAGAGAGTAAATTATATCTCTGACGAGGACCCAAATCTCACCAAGGTCTCTTCAGATCTCCTGCACCACTCTTGCCTGATGGCAAGAGATGGTCAGGTCAAGTATGACGGCGAGGAGGTTCCGGCGGTTGCGGTGGCGAAAAGATCCTCTTCCTCTCCCTACTCCAGAAGTGACATCAAGGACAGTCCATGTCCTTTGGATGGCCTGCGGGGGAAAGATCAACTCTTGAACGAAGGGTTGCAGGCTCTTCTGTTGCCACCGGACCTCAAGAACACCATTGCTCCTGGCTTAGTCCGCTAGGGCGCTTTCGAAGTTGGCGTCGTGCATCAAAGTGCAATCGGTTCCAACAGTCGCCACAATTTGGCACTTCTCCAGACATCATGCACTTAGGATCAGATGCGGCTTCAAGGAGTGAGTACGGCCTCAGAGAGAGAGAGGACTTCTTTGTACTCCTTAATTGTAACACTCAATCTTATTGTATAAGAGAGCGTTTTGTATCACTTTCATATGCTTGAATATCAATAAAAGTGACACTTTTCTTTTTGCCTCTTTCGGTTGTCTTGAATGTTTTGTTTTAGAAGCAAAAGAATGATTTGGTGGACCCGCCACTTCATAAAAGAAAGTGACAGGGGGAATGCGTACTCCCAGAGAAGGTGAACTTTTGTCAAGTGTCTGGGATTGACTTGATTCAAGGTCAGCTGGGGAATTTGATAAAACATTGTCAGCGGTGTAATGTTAACCTAACAATGTCTTTAGGTGGACCTGTTATTCTGTTGAAGAGAATAACAAGTGAAACTAGACCCGCGAGGAATCTAGTAAAGCTTTTACCGTTAGAGGTGTGATATTAACTTAACAGGTTGGAGATAGTCTTGTCAGAAGTGTGCTGTTAACTCGACAAGGATGTGAGTCAGAGGTGTGATATTAACTTAACTCAGAATGTCACTGTCATAGGTGTAATGTTTAACTTAACAGTGAGGTAATGCTAGAGGTCTGATGTTAACTTAGCATTGGTCATCTCGACTTAGACGAGGAAGTCGAGGAACGGTAATGGCCATAGGTGTATTGTTGAACTTAGCGATGACTCGGATGCTAGAAGTGTAATGTTAACTTGGCATCGTCCATTTCAGCTTCGATACGGAAGTCTGAAGAAAGGTGACTATCAGAGGTGTGATATTAACTTGACAGGCACTCGATGTACTGCTTAGAGGTGTAATGTTAACTTAAACAGTAGTTTGTCAGAGGTGTAATGTTAACTTGACAAGAATTGGCTCGTGATAAGAGCAATTTGAGGACCTGTCATTCTATTGATGAGAATTGACAAGTGGAATTTGAAATGCCAGAGGTATAGTGTTAACTTGGCAAATTTGAGAGTTTGTTACTCTATGCAGAGTTAACAAGCAAAGTTTATACTCGACAAAGAGTATTCATTACCAGAGGTATAGTGTTAACGTAGTAATGATTGCATTTTGTGGTCCTACCATTCTATGGACGAGAATTGGTAAGGGATTTTGGAGGAAAGAGTGGACTCAAGTCCACTTAGGATTTTTAGCAAACCCTCAGCTATCAACGGATTTGACATGCCTTTACCAACTACCGTTTGAGTTGGGCTAGCCATGCTATTCCCCTCAGCATGATGAGTTGTCGAAGACTTATGTTGGGCTTAAAGGCCAACATTTTCCCTATCCTTAGCCGTCGAGGGCGTCGGATCAAATGGGAACGTGTCCCTTAGGATTTTTAGCAAATCCTCAGCTGTCAACGGGTTTGACATGCCTTTACCAACTAGCGTTTGAGCTGGGCTAGTCATGCTATTCCCCTCAGCATGATGAGTTGTCGAGGATTTATGTCGGGCTTAAAGGCCAACATTTTCCTCTATCCTTAGCCGTCGAGGGCGTCGGATGTTTGATCAGAGGTGTACTTTTAACTTGATCGGAGGAAGAGTACTATTAAGGATAGTACTTCTTCAAGAATTTGCCATTGATCGGCATCATGAGTGTATCGCCATTTGAAGTTATGAGGCGATATGACCCATTTGAGTAGACTGACTCTACTACAAACGGTCCCTCCCATTTGGGCTGAAATTTTCCTTTTGTCTTGTGCGTCATGACCATGGGTCTTCGGACAGCTAAGACAAGGTCGCCTTTCTTGAAAGTTCGCGCTTTGACTTTCTTGTTGAAGGCTCTGGTGATACGAGCTTGGTAAAGCTCGATTTGTTGTTGGGCCTGCAAACGCTTGTCGTCTAAGGCTTCCAACTCCTGGAGTCGCTGCTGATGCTTCTCCTCAGTTGTCATTTCCGCTGTCAAGGCGACGCGTAGAGAGGGAATTTGAATTTCCAATGGAAGGACGGCTTCGCATCCGTATACCAAGGAAAATGGCGTGGCTTCAGTTGGGGTTCGCACCGTTGTGCGATAAGCCCATAAGCATTCACCTAGCTTGTCGTCCCAGTCACGTTGACTTTTCGAGACGAATTTCTTGAGAAGCTTGCCGATGGTCTTGTTGAAGGCTTCTGCGAGACCATTAGCGGCAGGGTAGTATGCCGTTGAGGACACACTCTGGATTCTGAACTTCGCGCAGAATCTCTGGAAAGCCTGGCTGATGAACTGGGGTCCATTGTCATGGATGATACGCTGAGGCACACCGAAGCGGTAAATAACGTGATGTTTCACGAACTTGATCACGTTAGAAGATTTCACCTCTTTCAAAGGGATAGCTTCGGCCCACTTTGAGAAGTAATCGGTTATCGCTAGAATGAACCGATGTCCTTTCGATGATGGTGGGCTGATAGGGCCAACCACGTCCATCCCCCACATTTCAAACGGCCAAGTAGAGGTCGTTGAGTGGAGGTACCCTGGTGCTTGATGGATGAAATCGCCGTGTATTTGGCAGGCGTGACATCTCTTAGCATAAGCGACAGCATCGGCAATCATCTTGGGCCAATAGTAACCCATCCTTTGGAGTCGATGTGCCAATTTCGGGCCAGGTTGATGAGCTCCACAAGTACCATCGTGGGCTTCTTTCAATACTCCTTGGGCTTCTTTTGATGAGAGGCATCGGAGCAGGATCCCGTCATGCGATCGACGATACAATGTTCGTAAAATCGCATTATAGTAGAATTTGGGGGCTTTCCTCCGAATGGCGGCCGCCTCCTTGGTGTCTTCGGGCAGAATGCCGTATAAGACAAAATCAATGTAGGGGAATCGCCAGTCTTTAAGCCCTGAAGCGGTCGACACTTCAAGTGTTTCTTTACCGCGACGATCTCCCGCTGACCCTGGGTAGTCTCCGAGGGGAATTTTTGGACAGTATAGGTCGTGGCTATAGACGAATACTTTCTCCATTGCTCCAGTTGGAAGAGCTAAGGAAGCAGCGAGGGATGCGAGTGCATCCGCATGTGCATTTTGCCTGCGCGGTACATGGTCGATGTAGAAGTTTGAAAACCTTTCGGCCATGTGAATTATCGCGTTGTAGTAGGGTACTAGATCTTCATGTCTGGCCTCGTACTCTCCGCGAACTTGGCTGACGATGAGTTTAGAATCACCGTAAGCCTCGAGATTTTTAACGCCAATCTCATCGGCGAATTGCATCCCAATCAAAAGAGCGTTGTATTCCGCCACATTGTTGGAGCAGGGCTCGGTCAGTGAGACAGCTCGGGGAATCACATAATTTTGTGGGGAGACGAGTACCACTCCTACCCCCGCTACTACGTGTCCCTTTGGGCTTGTCCTTGATGCACCGTCGAAGAAAAGTTGCCATACTTGACTTTCGAACGATGTCTGAGTCAGGTAGACTTCGGCAACTTCATCTGGGAGATCCTCGTAGAGTTTGACTGCCCTGGGATCTGGGTGTTCAGCTAAGAAGTCTGCCACCGCTTGTCCCTTAATAGCTTTTTGTGGCAGAAAATGCATCTCATATTGTGATAGCAATATGGCCCATTTTGCCAGCCGGCCATTTAGCGAAGAAGGCTTTGTCATAAGTAACCTCAAAGGATTGACTTTTGATATGACATTTATAGTTTGGCCTACCAGATAGTGTCGCATTTTCTGAATGGCGAACACTAGTGCCAAACATTCCTTCTCGATCGGGTTATACCGATGTTCGGCTCCGATCATTGTTCTACTTAGATAGTAGATTGCCTGTTCTCGTCCTTGTTCATCATTCTGAGCTAGTAGAGCTCCCAGGGAATGATCCATCGCTCGAACATATACCAAGAAAGGCTTTCCGGTCACCGGAGCTGCAAGAACTGGTGGTTGGGTGAGGTAGTGTTTGATCTCCTCAAATGCTTTTTGACAAGCGTCGTCCCAAATGAATGAAACACCCTTTTTCATCAGCTTGGCAAAGGGTTGGCATCTCCCGGAAAGGTTTGATATGAACCTGCGGATGTACGCCAATCGTCCTTGTAATCCCCTGAGTCCTTGAGGCTTCTGGGGGGTTGCATCTCTTGGATAGCGCGGACTTTCTCCGGATCCAAATGGATTCCTGTGGAAGTCACAACAAACCCTAGGAATTTGCCACTGGCTACCCCCAGGAAGGACTTGGTGGGGTTCATCTTCAATTGATGAGCCCGCATGATGTCGAAGACCACCTTCAGGTCTGCTATGTGATCACCTTTAGTGCGGCTTTTCACTGCAATGTCGTCAACATAGCATTCCACCGTTTTGCGTATCTGCTGATGGAAAATGACGTTCATGGCCCTTTGGTATGTTGCCCCTGCATTTTTCAGTCCGAAGGGCATGACGGTGTAGCAATATACTCCTAGAGGAGTCCTGAAGGAGGTGTGCTTTTCGTCGTCAGGATACATTTTGATTTGATTGTATCCTGAGAATCCGTCCATGAAGGACATTCGTTCGAATCCACAAGTATTGTCAATCATGACATCTGTGATTGGCAATGGGAATTCGTCTTTGGGGCAAGCCTCGTTCAGATCGCGGAAGTCGATGCAGATCCGGATCTTCCCGTTCTTCTTGGCGACGGGGACAATGTTGGCTACCCAGTCGGGATGTTGTTCTTCCCGGATGAAGCCAGAATCGATGAGCTTTCTAACTTCTGATTGAATTGCCTCCATTATTTCGGGACGGAACCGTCGCTGCTGTTGTTTGACAGGTTTTACGTCCGAATTGATGTTGAGGCGGTGCATGGCCACTTGTGGATCAAGCCCTGGCATGTCCTCATAGTTCCAGGCGAAGACATCTATATACTCTTGTACAAGAGATATTAGATCCTTCTTCTCTGGAGGCGACAGGCCGTCACTTATGAAGATGGGCTTGGGGTTGGCCTCATCTCCTAGGTTGATCTGAACAACCTTGTCTTCTGTGGGTGGCTCACGCTGTTCAAAGCGGATATCCCAAAGAGCGTTTAAATGTTTGATCCACGGATCTGTATCAGCTTGGATCATTTCTTCATCTTCATCTTCCAGATGGCCTGTTGAAACCATGTTTACTGAAAGCCCTTTGAAGATGTTGCCGACACTGACATCTGACTCCCACGATGACGTGTCTGAAGAGCAATCGTGACTTGACGACTCTCGAGAATCAGAGGCTGATGGGACTGGAGTTGATACATAGCCCAACCCCCGGCGCGTCTGATGATAATAATCGGGGGCCTTCCCTTTTGGCACAAAGGATCGAAGTAGCGTCCTCCTTCCTTTGCCGAAGTTCAACCCGGGCTTGTTGGTTAGATCGTACCCCATTTGCTTCATCATTTTGAGCGCTTTTGGTTCATAATGACTGAGCTAAGGGGATTCCTCTTCGCTTTCCGAGTCTTCGCGGGGCATTGGCTCAGATGAGATTCGCCCAAAGAGAAT
Source organism: Agave tequilana (assembly GCA_038442645.1). Taxonomy (NCBI): domain Eukaryota; kingdom Viridiplantae; phylum Streptophyta; class Magnoliopsida; order Asparagales; family Asparagaceae; genus Agave; species Agave tequilana. The sequence continues at coordinate 360,064 of JAVJIF010002335.1, forward strand.
TGATTTTTGGCCTTTCCGTCTGGCTGGAACCATGAATATAGATTCTTGTGCATCACCATTATCCTGGTATGTCCCGAAAGATGATTTTACTGGTACATGCAATGATGTCAAAGCATCCATTGCCGACCAGATGTCATCGTCTACGTCGGTAGTAGTATCCGACGGTATTGAATCGGATGCACACGCAGAAAAATATTCAAAGTCTAGATTCTCATTAATATACCAACCGCCTGCATCGTCGGTGGTATTATCAACATCGAGCTTATTAGTGCTCTTTACAAGTGGTTCTAACTCCCACAGGCACTTTTCTTGCTCGGGCTCAGTGTCAGCTTCATTACCAGAGTCTGGCGCCTCCAGTTGCGGGGTTTCATCCACCGGATCCTGATATAAGAGGGAATCCGTGAAATAATTCTCGACCCCCTTGAACGGATACCTTTCGGCAACCAACGTTTGCACCTTCCCACTCGCGTCAATGTATTTCATGACTTGGTGAAGAGTGGAGGGAACGATGGAGTTGCGGTGGATCCATGGTCGTCCCAGCAGCAGATTGTAGGAAGTGTCGGCATCGATGACGTAGCACGTCACCTCCGACTTGAGGCTCCCAATCTGGCACTTGAGCTTGATCTTCCCCATCGGACGGGTACCGTTGGCATTGAACCCGTAAATGGTCGTCTGTGTAGGGCTCAGACGGTGGGTAGGGATACCGAGGTGTTGCATGACTCGGCGGGGCATGATGCTCAGTGCGGACCCTGGATCTACCTGAATGCGGTTCACCTCAGATGATCCGATGTAACCTGTGAAGTACAGGGGTCGATCATGCTTCCCTTTCACCTGCATATCATCTGCCGTGAAGGTGATGCAGGGGGCATTCTGGGAAGTGTGGAGGCAATCCTCTACATCTTCCTCTTTCGGCACCTGGGTCACGAAGGCCTCAGCATTCGCCAGAGCTTCTTGCAGAGCCTCTCTGGTTGACTTTGATAGCCTCAGGAGTTCATACAAGGTAATGCGTGCCGGAATGTTGGCCAGCTGAGCCAGGACATCAAAGCGGTAAGGTGCCGAAGACCCTTCCGCGATGCCTCTTTGAAGGGCTCGAGAGAATCGAGTCTCCTTCTGCTTCTCCACAGGTGGCTTTGTGGAGGGCCTGACTGGCTCCGCAGTTGGTTGTGGAGGGGCTACTGCCGTCTCGCCGTACTGTTTCAAGTACGCCTGTCCTGAACGGGTTTCTGTCGTCGGTTGGTTGGGCTCTGCGGCCAAGACTATCGTTTCTCCTCTGAGTCGGTCAGTGAGGGAACATCATCCTCTGCTTCTCGGGAGGAGGCACATACCACATGGCAGGACGAAGCTTTTGCCTTGCCTTTGGACTTCCTGTTGGTCACAGTAGTCCACTGCTGTTCATCGACGAGGTCAGGGTGGACCCACATGGTTTCCCCCTGAGGTGTAGGGACGGCTACCAAGCCCTTCTCCTATTGCTGGTGAGGGTCTGTGTTGACCACTCTTAATTCTCCCCTTGGAATAGGAGTTACCCCCGCAGGCGTTGGAGGTTGTCTCCCAAACTGGAGAACCGACGTCACATTAGCCGTCACCTTCTTCTGCTCTGGTCGGAGTTTTAACACCTCCGCGTCAATCAGAGCCTGAAGAATGTCCTTGAAGACGTAGCAGCTTTTGGTAGGATGTCCCAACATCCTGTGGTACATGCAGTAGTTGGGATTGTCGGTCTTGCCGACTTCCTCCGGGCGCCTAATTTCAGGGAGCTTCAGTCGATTGCTCTTGTTGAGTAGCTTGAAGAGTGAATCGACGTGTTCCTCCTTGAAGGAATACTGCTTGTTAGGGCGTGGCTGGCTTGAAGAGCCACTTGCCCTGCCTGTTTGAGGTTTGGTGGGAGATTTGGTCTCCGTCGCCAAGTTATCCTTCCGCTTCGTCTGGAGGGAGGTGTCTGGTGCCGGTGCACGCCTTGTCGACCTTTCCGGCCGCAGCTTGCCTTCCTCTGCCCTGACACGGGCAACAATCTCCTCAGCCTGTTCACCTTGTTGGACTAACTGCTTCCAGGTGCGGCTTTCAGCAACTCCTATTTGAGCAAGGAGTGAGGTTTGGAGATTGTGGCGGCATGTTTCCACCAGGGTGGCCTGGGTCATGCCGCTTGGACATCGGAGTGCCACGTTCCGAAATCTTTCCACGAAAGATTTGACGGACTCCCCTCTCCGCTGTTTGGTAGCTAAAAGGGTGGGCATCGTGACTTTGGAGTCATCTTCGAAGAAGCGTGTTAAGAACAGCTTCTCCAGATCCCCCCAGTTCTTGATAGAACCTTCTGGGAGCTTCATGAACCATTCAAAGGCCAACCCTTTCAGGGTGCCTATGAACAGTCGCGCCAGTATAGCGTCGTTATCTACTACATTCCCGGTCTGGGATTTGAAGTAGTAGATGTGCTGGTTGGGTGACCCCTTCCCGTCAAATGCTTGGAGAGTTGGAGCCTTGAACTTAGGAGGGTACGGGACTAAGTCCCACTCGGCCGGATAGGGCCGGACTACTCCAGCCTCTTGGAGATCTTTACGACTGGCAAGGGTATTGAGTCGTTGCTCCAGCAGGCTCATTCTTTTAGCATGAGCCTTTTCCGGGTCTGGGTCGCTTCTTGCCTGCGACGAGGGCTTAGACACATCCGAGGTAGATCGTCGTGTCTCGTCGGAAGGTTCGGAGGGTGGGGTTCCTCCCCTTCTCCCTTTCCCCTTCGGCCGTCTAGGATGAGATCTCGCTCTTTCTTCAAGCAATTTCTCAAGCATATGCTTGAGGGAGTCAATGGATCTCTGTTGAGAGGCGATTATATCCATCTGGTGCTTCTGCGTCTGTTCTAAACGCCTGGCCGTCTCCTCAGGAGTGTCTGCCATGTAGGCGGAAGCTTCCTTCTCGACGGAAGAGTTTGAAGCCTGCGACTCCACTATAGCGGAGTGAGAATCACCCATTCTAATGCCGCGGGCTAAGGCATTATAGTCAATTGGAGGAATGGCCCCTGTCCGGGTGCGAGTGTGTTGATACACCCCCTCCGGCTCAGAGTCAGATTCCTCTGAGTTGACCATTGGTTGTTTTCCCTTACTTCTGCTAGTCATGTTTGCAGTAAGCTCGGGTATTCAACATCTGAGAAGGTTCTCCTCCTGTGGGAGCGTCTTCTTTTGGCTGACGGGGGAATCAGGGTCAGCTGTCTGATTAAGGACTGCTGGTGCCCGCCTGATCCATAATGGCATCCAGAGAGCATATGGATGAGCTGTTGACAGCAGCATGACGAAGTGGCTTGATCGGCACTTCTTTTCCTTGTCAAATAATCCCTCAAATCCATGGGAGGGGGATTAAAGAGACTGGTCTCGCAACGTCGAAGACGGGAGACAGTCATGTGCCTGGACGCAGACTTCAGGGACGCGGCTCTCATGACGCGGCTGTATGACGCGCACGCGAGTCTCGCGTTGCTGCCTGATGCGTTTGGGCAGAGTTGCTTGAGAGAGAGCGGGCTGCTGGGCCCCACGCCTATGAGTGCGTACTTCCTGCGTTTGGAAAAACGCGGAGGTTTCACCCTGGCGTTTGATGAGTTGGTCCTCAGAGGACTCAACTTGAGGAGTCTCGCGTTTGGGTCGCCAAACGCGGATCTCACGCACTGGACGAGGTGCGGGCAAGGCATTATATTGTACGCCGCGTCCACCCCCGGTCAGACAACCAACGGTTCCGACTTGGAGTTGACGCGCGCGTCTCCTCTGTCGACGCTCAGCATTCCGGTTGCGTCGTGGAGGAGGGGAGAAACCAACAACCTCCTGGTTTACAGAACCAAGAGTGTTCACCACGCGGGTCTCCTGAGAGACGTTGACGCGGGTATTCTGCGCGACGCAGTCGATCGCAGCAGCAGTGGTGCCTGGGACCACGCGGGCCTTCTGGGAGGCGTTGGCGCGTGTGTTCTGTGCGACGCGGTTGATCGCAACAGCAGTGCCTGAGGTCACGCGGGCTTTCTGGGAGGCGTTGGCGCGTGAACTTGTCTTGGCACAGTGGGCATCGGCACCCGGCAGAGCCTCAGATTGGGCTTCGGGTAGCTTTTCAGTTGAGACCCTGCGGCAGACGCGGGTCTTTGGGCTCTTGGAGCCAGAAGAGAGGAACTCTTCATACTTCGCCTGGTCGAACTCGACAACGAGTGTTTCGACCATCTTCCCCTTACGGAGAACATCATCCTGCGCCACAGCTTGTTCTTCAGTGACAAACCGGATCCCCAGCGGAGTCGCCATTTCTTGTTTGACACGGAAAAGGGTGGCTGGTGTAACGTTTCCTTGAATCAGATGAAAAATTACAGCCGGCTTAATCTTTCGGTTACAAGGGAGGGGGAATATTGAATCTTGAATTCCCCCTTTGTTTAGTGCTGGGTTCTTCGGGTGGCGGTGGAGAGTGAATCTTGTTCTCCGTTGACCGGATGACTGTTTGGACCGTCGGGGATCTTCTCTTCGGTCGGTAGAGGGAGTAACTCAGCCCCGTCCACCAAAAACTCTAAAAAGAGAAGGTAGGCGAAGAGCAACTTGTACGCAGCAAGCTGGCTTGAAGAGTCAAGCTCTCTCTCTCTGTTGATGATCTCTCTCTTGTGCCAGTCTCTCTCTGTGTGTAGTGTGTGTCTCCGTCCGTGCCTCCATAGCAACGGGGCTATTATAGGGGTCTCAGGGGTGAACGTTGCCCCTGAAAACGCTCCACAAGAGGGGCCACTTCCCGCTACATGTGCGGTGACAGCCCCTTATTTCGGGTAGTTGCAACTGAGACGCGGGTGTGCGAGCCAACGCGTCCTGATGCTGAGACGCGGGTGTCGAGCAAACGCGCCCTGATGCTGAGACGCGGGCTTCGGGCCGACGCGCCTTGGTGCTGAGACGCGGGCTTCGGGCCGACGCGCCTTGATGCTGAGACGCGGGCTTTGGGCCGACGCGCCTTGATGCTGAGACGCGGGCTTTGGGCCGACGCGCCTGATGCTGAGACGCGGGCTTCGGGCCGACGCGTCTAGATGCTGAGACGCGGGCTTCGGGCCGACGCGTCTAGATGTTGGAACTCTGCTTTCTTAGTGGCTTGCCTGTTGGACATTTTTAGACAGCCTACAGCCTCAAAGCGGGTCATCTCGGATAAGCGATTGCCAACAGGCTCTGGGACATACATCCGCTGCCCCAAGGTTCCTCCTGCTTAAAAGTAAAGCTTCAACTGGGGAAGCATAAGGCAACTTCTCGGGCTCTTTCATCAAGTCACAAGATTGCCGAACATAGCTCACTGCAATGCAAATCAGAACAGATTAGCAGTTAAAACACAGAAAGAGCTGCAAAGATACAAAGTCAGATTCTTTGGGGGTGAAGCAATCCGATTTTAGTAAAGCAGAGGATAAGCCTCGCTTGCACAAGCGACGATGGGCTAGGTCAGCAAACGCCAAGTCCTAGCTTCGCCTATATGGCTAAGCCAGACTGATCCTGTGGGACACAGTCTCAACCTCACCAATATGGCAAGACTGGCTCAACTTTGAAGAGACTAAGTCCCAAGTCCTGCCTGTGTAGCGGGCTTAACATGCAGTGATCTCTCTCTGATCAAGTCAAGATGATAGCTTCGCGGGAAAGCTATGATGAAATCCTTCTCTGCAGATCAGCCAATTGCAAGATGAAGAACAAGGAAACTAATCCCTAAAATAGCTCTCAAAGCTAAATTAAGGGAGAAGAATTCCCTAAAGCTGGTGAAGTCGTTGAATGATCAAGACTTACCGGTCCTTGGCCGGGTAAAACCAGAGTGGGCATCCCACTAATTCAGAGATCTGAGTATCTCTCTCAACTAAGAGAAGAAGAGAAGAGCAGATCACTTCTCTTCAGAGGACCTCAAGTGTCCTATTTATAGGTCTCATGGCCTGAGCGCTGCCGCCTCAAGCGTGAAAACACGAGCGCATTTAAGGTATTTATTGCGCCTTGAGAAAGGGACGGTTTCCCTTGGAACCGTGCAAAGGGAGAAACGTCTCCCTCATAAAGGCATTTATGGCGCCTTGAAGAAAGGGAATATCCTCCCTTAGAAATGCACAATCAGAGGATATCTCCCTCGATCAGTGTAAGAGAAAGGAGTAATCCTCCTCGTAATCGGCCCATGGCAGTTGGCCTCGGGAAAGCGACTGGCGCTCCAGAGCGAACTTATTTCCCGGAAGCCCAGATGCGGAGCTACCCGCACGCGAAGCTACTCAGAATCGCGAACCTGCACTATTCTTCGGCAAACTCATCCCAAAGCAGGATTGAAAGCGAAGCTAAACTCAACCACCATGGCGACGTTCATACTCCATACACCACCGATCAAAGCAGTTCAAAGTATTTCGAAGTCTGAATTATTGTAGACTTTCGAAAACTTTGAAGGGGGTCTTGTTGACACTTAAAAAAGACAAGATTCTTATTGGCCGAACAATGTCTAAACTTGTTGACATTTACAAAAGACAAGTGACAGACGAGCTGAAGACCAGTTTTTCACCCATCTCCAAGGGACAGGGAAGCAACTTGGACTCCACTGATCCAGCAAGTAGACAGTGAACCCAGATTGTTTCTGAACAGGCCTCAGCAGGTCTAAGGTGCTAGCACTTAGCATCGCATGAGCCCAAAGGGATAGCCTCACTTAAGAGGTTAGGATCATCCAACTCCGCCTTGAAGCCATTCAGAGCCTCGCCAGAAAGCTAACTTATAGCTTCGCCGCAGAAGACTTCTAGCTCCGCCGAAAAGCCTCTTTTCGGACTTCGCCAGAAACTGCCTTCAGCTCCGCTGCGAGCTCAATGTGGGCAGCTCCGCTATTGGTCTGCTATGGTCAACCTTTGACCAATCAAATCTCTGGATGAGATCAGATCCAATCAGATCAAATCCAATTAAAATCAAATCAGAGATCAAATTTGGCAGTTGATTGCTACAATCTCTTGACTCTCTTAAAACGAGTAAGAGGATCAGGGAAAATCCTCCAGCTATATGGAAAGGATCAAAACAGATCAAGAAGATCAACCGACCTGCCATTTCTAGCTTCGCAGAAGCTAATCTTAGCCTCGCAGCAAGGCTACTTTCAGATTCAAACAGATTCGATTCAATCTATTTCCATACCTTCAAGGGATGATCATACCCTTATTCTCCCTATAAATAGCCCACCAGGGTACAAGGAGAGGGACTTCGGAAGAAGACGGACCACGCACGTGAAGAGAGAGGACTCCACAAGCAGAGGCTTCTTCACAACGCACCGTGCGTTCTCGAATTCAGAGACTTTTAGAGAAATACTTCTCTATTCAGGGTGTTGATACCCTAGTAACACCTTCCTCTCAAGAATCTCCGGAATCAGGCGAGAAGGAATTCCTAATTGAAGGCGTTTTTGAGAAGTAGCAAGAGGGTTCTACTAATCCTCTATTCTCTGATTCCCGGAACCAGGCGAGAAGGGAATCTCATCGCTCGCATCGTCAAAGGGACAAAGTGGTCGCGCGCTGACCAGACTCCTATCGGCACACTTCTCCAGAATCTCTGAGGAGATCTACTTGTAATCTTTTTAAGAATACTTGTAATTTAGCTCCTCAAACCCTTTTATTTGTAAGTCTTCCCCTTTGCAAATCAATGGAAAATATGTTAGAAGCATCTATGGCATCCCCAAGCTCTACTTGCCTTGTTTCTAAGGATTTCAAGTCAGAAGAAATGGCCTTAGCAGCTTCTTGAGCAGCAAGATAGGCTTCATGCATCTGAGGGACAAGGTGTGCAAGCTGCTCATTCACCAAAGACTCCAGGTCCGAATGGCTAAGATGGCGCCATTCTTCTACATCCTCTCAAATTGGTCTACAGAAGTTCCAATACAGCGGGCCTTATTATACCCCTCTAAAGTCCCGAATACTCTCAATACTTCGGGAGAGGACCACCTTTAAAATAGAAAATGACATAGTCGAGCCTTTTAAGACCAAATCGATGGATCGCTTCAAGCCTCTATAAAAGCTATCGACTATATCATCTATAAATTCATTTCAACCTCGGTCACTCCCTGGCAGACGGGCAGCCTCTGAAGATTTCACACGGCCTTATTGATGTTAATGTGGAAGGAATAGCAGAAGCACTGGCTGCAGCGGCATGGGAGGTCATCGATGACTCGGGGGAGTCTTCATTGAAACTAGCACACTAGCCACAACCGAGATAGGACTAGTGACCATTCCTGGACAGCGGGCTCAACCACCAACGTAAGGAAGTAGGACTTGTAATCACTTTCAGCTCCGCACACTGGCAAGATAGAGGGCACTGGCAAAACTGATAACACCTCACTCGTTTATATATTAGGAATGAAGTTGCCTCCGTGACTACCATGCCTTCAATCTCTGCTCCTCTGGCTGGTTCGGCTGATAAGAGGGCAGGTCACCATACAAAGCATCCAACACAGCAGCATCCGTCACGGTCGAAGTGCTCATGTTACCCCTGGATCCCTCGGGAAGATCGGCTGGCTCTATTGAAGTTGATGCACCCAGAGGCGGAACACCTGCAACAGACGTATTTAGGTAGGACACAATAAATAGTAAAAGTCAAAAGGTCAAAGCGTACCAAAGGACAATGTCGCCTCAATCGTCTTGGTGGCCATATCAGTCTCT